>NW_004624841.1:948358-1019034 GCF_000247695.1 Heterocephalus glaber | reverse complement strand
TACCTACAATGTACCAATAAAAGAATTTAATACAAAAAAAAACCACTTGAAAAAGGGCCAAAGATTTAGCTCAGTGGTTATGCCACCTGCCTCTCAAGCCCAAGGACTGGAGTTCAATCCCTGGTACCCCCCCGCAAAAGAAAAAAACTAAAAAAGAATAAAGAGCAAACTAACCTCAACACAAGCAAAAGAAAGGAAATAATAAATATTGGAGTGAAAATAAATGAAAGACAGAATAGAAAAACAATAAGCACAAATTTCGATCGTTGATAAGATCAACAAAATTGACAATTTTTGGGTAAATTTACTAAATAAAAAGGAAAAATATTCAAATAACCAGAAAAAGGAATGAAAAAAGAGACAACATTACATAAATCTTTTTAAAGGATTCAATGAGAACTATAAATAACTGTATATCAGTAAATTAAAAATGGACAAATTCCTAGAAAGACAGGAATTACTGAAACTGTCTCAAGAAAAGCTAGGATGTCTGAATAGAACTGTAACAGAAAACTGAACTAGTAATTTGAAAACTTTCCAAAAAGAAAATTCAAGGCCCAGGTGTCTTCACTGTTGAATTCTTTCAAATATTAGAGAATTAATGCTATGTTTTCATATACACTTCCAAAAAAATGAAAGCATTAGGAACAGTTGTCAACTCATTTTATAAGGCTTGTATTATTACACAGAAACTAAAGCATACACCGACACCATAAGGAAACTGCACACCAATACTCCTTATGAATACAGACACAAAAAAATTAGCAAAATACTAGCAAACTAAATCCAGCAGCATATCAAAAGGATTATGCATGATGTTCAAGTGAGATTTGTCCCAGGAATGTACAATTTAACATCTGAAAATCAACCAGTGCAATGTATTGCATTAACAAAATAAAAGGTAATCCTCACATGATTACTTCTAAAGATGCAGAAAAAGTATTTGATGAAAATCTAACCTCATTTTATGATTATAAAACACTCCATAAATTAGGAATAGAAGAAAACTTCCTCAACCCAATAAAGGGCATCTCAGAAACATCCATAGGTATTATCCATATTTAATGATTAATGACTCACTTCTCTTCCCCTAAGAGCAAAAATAAAATAAGCATATCCACTCTTGCAACTTCTACTCAACATGACACTGAAGCTTCTATTGTGCCAATTAGAAATAAGAAATACAGAGCAAGAAGGAAAAGATTATCTAGAAATGTGAAGAAAGGAAGAAGTAAGACTACCTCTATTTCCAAACATACTGAGATAGCCATGAAAAGAATTTTAGAGATAAAAATGAATTCTATAAGATTGTAGGATATGAGATCAATATATAAAATGTATTTTATTTATAGATACTAGCATCAAGGTAAAATTTAATTAATAAAACAATGAAATTAACAATAACAAACAATAACATGGAAGGAATTAAAACCTAGGAGTAAAGTTAACAAATCTAAGTAAAAGCAAATGCAGGGATTCCCTTCCCTAGGAGGCATTTAATTTCAGAAATAAATGCAAAAGATAAAACAATAAATGTTCCAAAAGTAACTTCTAAAAAAACCTTCATGACCCAAAGTTAAGCAAAGATTTCTTAAATAGGACTCAACATAGAGTAAGCATAAAAATAATGATCAACAGTACATCATTAAAATGAATAACTATTTCTCATCAAAACACAGCTCACCAGAGAGTGAAAAAGAGAAAAAAATGACAAGATATTCATAACATATATGTCCCCCCAAAGACTCATTCTCAGAATGTGTATTTTTATATGACCCTGCAAAACAAAAATAAAAACACAAACATCTCAACTGAAAAAGTAAAGTGGGGAAAACATCTAAGCAAGCTCTCTCTCAAAAGAGATGGCCCAAATGACCAGCAAGAATATGAAAACAAAGTTTAAAATGTTTAATCCTCAAGAAAATCGAAGGTAAAACTACAATAATACTCCATCCACTTCCTTCAGAACAAAATCAGAAAGACTGATAACATTAAGTGTTGGTTAAAAACAATAGTGTATCCAAATTTTCCATGCATTGCAAGTGGGAATGAACACTGTTGCAACAACTTGGGGTAATATTAGCCAGCATCTTCTGAAATGGAATATTGATCTGTTTTAGAATCTTGGAATTACATATACTTGAAAGAAATGGACACACACATTCCCACTAAAAAGACATGGGCAAGAACATTAACAGCAGCTGTATTCATCACAGCCCTCAACTTAAAATAACCCAAATGCCCATCAGTGAGGGAATAGATAAAAAAAAAAATTGTGGAACAGTCATACAATGGACTTTTACATGGCAACATCAAGAATTCACCCCAACAGACAGGAACACATGGGAAATCTGATAGTACATTGAATGATAGAAGCCAGGTGTGTTGGGTGATTTCCCCATTTACATGAGAATCAGGCAAAACTAATCAATGGTGGTAAGATGGTGGTTACCTCCCAGTGAGGGATAGGTGAGAAGTGACTAGAACAGGAGCCCAAGGGAACTTTCTGGAGTGCTATTATGTTCTGCATTTCGATCTAGAGAGCAGTTACACAAATGTGTGCATACAATATGTCAAAATAAACCAAGCTATACAACCAAGGTGCATATTTTTATGCACTTTACCAAACTGTGATTACAAAGTGTTCTTAAAAGAAATCACATCATCAAAGATAAATCTAAAATGTAGTAAATAACATAAAATAAAACAAATAACTTTGAACACACATACACATTCAGGGATGCATGCACGTGCCTATGCACACACACCTGCAACAGGACCCCCAAATTGCTCTATCCCCTCAGTATTCCCCCTTATCCTGTGGATCCTGTATCTTGACAAAAGCACATTATAATTTTCTGGCCATCTTTATTTTTACTGACACGTAATTTGGGTGGTTCATCGTGAACCCGAAGTTTACTAAACTTCATTTGTCTTTTTTCCTCCATATACTGTTAGGACCTATCATCTTCATTCTGTTCTTTTGCATTTTTAATTGAATGTTAGTATTATCACTTATTACTATAGACATGTAACAACCTCTTGGAAATCCAGTGCAACTGGGAAGAGGAGAATTGTCTCCAAGGCTCTCAGCCCACAAATCATCAAGTTCCAGGCCCCTCTAGTCACTGGCCATTACTTATTTAATTTTTATGTACTTAGAATCACTTCATAGATATCACCTTACAATCACCTCATTGCTCTTTATACTTACTGTAATATTTTAATATTTTCCCACCATCTTTACAGTTATCATTTTTATTGGCCACAGAACTGTCTGTTGTATGGCTACCCCATAATTTACCTAGCTCTACGCTTACTGAGCACTTCAGTTGCTTCCAAGTTTCCAGAATAGTAGACAGCACTGCAGTAAAATCCTCACATACCCACATATTTCTCCTATAAATAATACCAGTAGAATGAATTCTTACAAGTGAGATTACTGAGTCAATCATTTGAACATACAGTATTAGTGACTTTAGGTATGTTTAAAAATGGTTTTTCTAATTGACACGGTCACTAGCAGTGGATAAAGATAGCATTTTTATCACAACCTTGGCAGCATTACTATAATTTTAATCATATATAATAGATATAAGAGGAGTACACGAATTTCATTTCATTTAGCAATGCCTTGTTATTCCTGAAGTTGTTCATTATGCTGTTTGTTTCTGAAATCTTTGACATAAACTGAAATTCCTTTCTTTGGAGATCAGTCATTCAGATGCACTTTCTGTGCCCTTTTAAATCTGATCTCTAATGCCTGCCTCACTACACTGAATGGCAAGATAAATATTTCCATTTTGACACAGTTGTGCCAAATGCATTTCCCTCCATCATTTCTCCCTTTCTTTTTGGCCTTTCAAAATAAATTTTCAACTTCTATAACGTTCCATCTATTTATCTTTTTAATTTCTTTACTACTGTAAAACTTAGGAAGTTATATGAAAAAAATCTTATGATCTATTTTTTGGCTAGTTTCCCATGACTTTTAAAATATTTAATCCCTTAATAGAACTCTTATTAATTTTTTGTTCATGATGAGATATGTAGCTATTTCTCAAATAATGATTACATTATGTTAACACCATTTATTACAAAATCCTTTCTTCATGTTTTTTTTATTTTTTCCTTTATCTTAAATTATTTGTATATTATAATCTTCAGACTTTGCCTTTTATTGTGGTGAGTCTCTGTTTTGTACTAGAATCCCTCTGATTTAATTACTCTAGGTTTATGTGTTCTAAAATCTCTTATTCCTGGTTTCCTCCATTATTTCTTGTTGTTTTCTGATAATTTTTATACTAACCAGCTTTCCATTTCCAGCTTTATTTTGTAAAAGTCCAATAAAAAACTGGCTTAGATTTTGGGAAGGATTGAACTACAATTACAAATAGAGAACAGGCATTCAAAATATTTAGCTAAAAGACTACACAGGGATTATAATAATTCTCTGTAGTTATTCCACTCTTTTTTTTTCTTCCAATTAAATATAATGAAAAGCCAAAGGTTACTGGCTCTGGAGTCAGTTTTCTGGGTTTGAATCCAGCTCAACTATAAATTGGCAATATGTATCAGTCAGTGTTGCCAAGTGACAAATAATAATAAAGTTTCAATAGCATGCAACATTGACAATGTATCTCTCACATTCACACCTTGCTGGGTTAAGAATGTTCCTGCTCCACGTGACTCATTCTTGGGTTCAGATGCAAGGCAGTAGTTACCTGCAGCATGTTCTTTTCAGCATGGCCAGAAGCAGAGGGGCAGGTGGAAACACATTGTGCCACCTAATATCTCAATCAGAATTTGCAGGTTTACCCTCTCTTCCACATGTCCTGGCCAAGGCAAGTTCACTACCAGGTGCAGCATCAGTGGGGTATGGAAGTGAAATGGATCAGTGCTTAGGAAAGGAAATGAACTGTTGCTGTATGATAACTGGTCTATCATACCATGTGACTAGGGAATCTCATGTCAGCCTATGCCTAAATTTCCCTTCTATAAAACAGATTTTCACTGCCTCTCTCACGCAGTGGCATCAAGACTAAGTGGAACATCAGAAAACCCTCCTAGAACACCCGATAAGTACCAAGAGCCAATAAACGTCCAGCACTATTACTGTTTTTAATTATTGACCAAACACTGCAATTGAACTTTTGAATTCAAGTGGAAGAATTTCAGTTATTCCATGTCAGATCTTATCTTGATACCTCTGACATATTGTTCCAGTTGTTGGAGGTATTTGGGGTCCTCATCTATATGGCAAATAAATAAATCCTAACAGCACTATGTGCACTTGGTTCCCACATAACACCTAGAGGGCTTGTGTGGCAACTCTCCTGACTTCCTGCAATCTCTGTGTTGGATCCCATTAGGGTCACAAATGGTGGACCCTGTCTCCATTCAAGGCATTCACAATGATTTGCCCATATTCAGTTCCAGTCTCGACAGGCTGGGGACCCATCTTCCCTTATTTTTACAAAAGCATTAGAATTATCCAGAGCTTTTGAAATCTTCCTTACTGAGGTCTGGACTGAGCAGCACTTGCCCTCCCTTCCAGTCCTGGGCCACCTGTCACAGGCACCCTGCCATTCTACTTGACCAAATGCTTCCTCCCTATCACCCACATTTAGGGCTAAGGCAGCATTTACAGTGGACCCTCGAGTTACAACCAGCCTGACATATGAACAACTTGGGTTATGACCAGAATTTTAGTTTTAACTTATGAACAAAGTAGAGTTACAACCGTAATGCCAGCCACTTGTACTTCCAAATGGTCTCAGATACAGATTTAACCCCTAAAGAGCTCTGGAAGGAACATTACAGCATCCCCTCCTGTGTGGGGTTAAGTATGAAATCCTGGGCCAGTGTCTGTCTAAGAATACTGAGATCCACCTGTATATAAGAGAGAGACTCTGAAGGCTTTGTAGAGGAGCCTGAGCCTTCACTGACCAACGTGAGTTACAAGCAGCCCTCAGGAACGAATTGAGTTCATAAGTCAAGGGTACCCCTATATCCCCCTTCTCATCCTCTGTCACATGGGAAGGAAAGTAAACTGAACAAGGTCTCAGGTGCTTGATGAGACCTAGCAGATGGCTCATCTGTGACTGGGATCAGCTCAGGGGTTAAGGCAGAGTTTGCAAAGAGGGGACCACAGGGCCAACGAGCTGGTCCCAGTTTGCAGTGGTTACCCTGAAACCTAAAATTCCAGGGACTGAATTTTCTTAGTCCAGACCAATGGCCAATGGCTCTCCAAGTAGCCCTCCCTCAAATAAGCCCCCAAGAGTAAGGGGACTGCCCAGGAGGGGATTAAGAAAGCCAGTCCTCAAGGGCAAGTCTCTCATGGGCCATCTTTCCTAAAACTAGATTAATCCATGCTCTTAAAAATAGACAATAGTGATTTTTCCTGTGAAACATTTTATCTAGATAAAAATTATTAATGTTTACATGGTTTTTCTTTAGGATTTTTCCAAAACCTGTCATTCATAAATACTGTGCCATACAGGAGGACACCCAGAGGTGCCCAGAGAAACCGCCCCACATGGTGCCAGCTCCTCCTTAGTTGTCAAGTACATCTAATAGGTGCTAATGCCTCTGCACTGCTGCCTTGTTTTCCTTAGGATCCGAACATATTTCTGCTATTCTCCCCTCCTTTTTATTTCTCATGAATATCAACGCATTTATTTTCTCTAATTCAATTATTGGGTTTTTTCCTTCTGTTTTCAAATACAAATAAAATGACCAGAGATCAAACTGGGATCATTTCCTGCAGCAATTAATGTATCTACAAGGCTGTGTTCTGCAGAGTACTTTGATCCAAGTTAGTCACAAGTCAGCATGGGGCTTCATCAGTACATCACAGCTACCAGCAAGGCCTGGGGTCAAACAACCAGGAAACCCTGCCCCAGGGGTTGCAGATGTCCTGACAGGATGCAGGGCGACAGAGCCAGGGCTCATGAGATCTGTGCCAGGCTCTCTCCAGGGAACAGTGGCTCCTTCCCAGCTCCCACCGACCCAATGGAAGGCTCAACATTCTGGATTCTCCAGGAACTCACCTAACTAGCTATCACTTCCTGTGCAGAAACCTGATGCCCCTATCTGGCTTCCCAACCTGACACCCAGGAGACACAGCCTTCCTGTCATCCAGTTTCCCTACAGCAGCCTGAGGAGAAGCCATAGCCCTGAGCTGCTCGCCCCCTTATCTCTGTCTCCACTGTTTCTGAAATTGTGCCTTCCAGTCCAACAGTCTTCTTGACACAACAGGCAAAGACAGAAATGCAAAGTTTCCAAGGATATGGAAAAATATACCCCATAATACAGGCTGGCTGCAGCCATAACAGGAATTGACCAGCACACTGTGGAGCCTTAGGTGATCCACAGTCACCAAAGGGACCGTTTTCCTTCTCTTGCCCCAGATGGAAGGCCCTTCAAAAGGATGTGGATCTCACAGTCTTTTCTCTCTGACAAAGCCCAGCTCGAGAGGAGGGCGAAGCTTGTGCACACTCCCCTTACACGCTTGATCTAGGGTTCAGCCCCTGCGCTGTGGATGTGATTAATGTCTCTGGAGCTGTAAAAATGCATAGAAAAGTGTCTGGCACATCGTCCGTGCTCAGTGAAGCTTTTCCATCCCGCCCAAGGCCTATTTTAGACAAAATGCAGGCGCCTGAGGCTGCACAGAATCTGTCCAGGCAGGTCACAAAGTGAGAGAGGGGAGGCAGGTGGAGGAGCCATGAGGAGGGAGACCTGTGCCTGACCTGGGGATGAACACCCTACCCAAAGGAACCCCAATTCTGAAACGCTGCACCAGCCACCCAACTACACCTTTGGTGGCAAGTTTTCAACTCTAGAGGAAAGAAAAATACAGCCAAGAAGGAAATAATAACAGCAAAAATAGCAATGGAACATTTTTAGCAACATAAAATGAGCAGAGATTCCCCCACCCCATGCCACCGACCCATATGCTCAGACTGGAGCAAGGTGCCAGACACACCTGCAGAGTTGGGAGCTCTTGGGCCCCCTCACTCACACTCAAGACTGCCCTGTGCAGGACACAAGGCAAGGGGGGCACCCTCCTTTCCTTCCTCGATTAAATCCCAGCCTGCAGTTCACCTCCAGAAATTTCCGGCCAGTCCTTATGCAGCCAGCAGTCTCCAGCCAACTGAAGACTCCCCTGCGAAAGAACCACAAAGCTGCTGAGGAAGCAGGGTGCCCAATCAGACCCTGGTGCTGCCCAGGGCTCAGGAGCCTGGCTTGACAGCTCCATTCAGTCCATGAAGGGTGGTCACCATGTCAGATATGACAGTAAATGGCCACCCCGATGGTCCACATGAGAGTTGGACCATGTTGCCCAGGTCACTTTAGACAATAGGACCAAAAGAGGCAGGGAACTTATGCAGCTCTCTGAAAGCAATGGCTAAGCTTCCAGAGTCCCCAAATGTCTGGGGTTATCTTTGTAGCTTCTGCTCACTGTATAAAGCATTACAGTCCACACAGCCTCTTCCCTCTTCACCCTGTAATCAAAGAAACAACCCCACAGCCACATCCGGGTAGGGGCTTGGCTCAACACTGTGCAGATGCTGGGTCTCCTCCACTCACTTCTGACTCTCTGACAGGCTCCAGGACTCAGAACAGCTGGAAGAAGAGCTGCTGAAGTCTAAGAACACTGTGTTTACTTAGAAACATTTTCTCCACAGGGACCAGGATAGCCTCCCACAAAAAACACATCTAATCAACTGGTATAAATAAAGCATAATCAATTAAAACCAGGGGCAAAGGGAATACAATTGTGCAAACGTAAGAATGAATGGGCTTGGCTTCCCAGCAGTAAGGGTAAAAAGGGAAAAGCATTGTTACATGGAACGCATCACCAGGGAAGAGACGCAGACGGTCCCTAAATCTTGAAAGATGTTCCTCCAAGCTGCGTAATAATTTCAAGAGGAAAAGCCAGGCACTTACTGAACATTTACTGTGTGCTACAAACACTGTGGGACTTGTGACACACAGGGTCCTCCTGGCTCTTATTGAAATGAGAAACACACAGCCTGCCGTGGAAGGCCAGTCCCAGCTCCCATCCCCAACCCTGGCCACCTGTGCACAGGGCACAACCTCTCAGCTGCAAGTGACCATCTTGGGGATGCACATCTTCCCATGCACCTTTACGGTGACCCTTCAAGGATAATGGCCCTGTTTTGCAGACAAAGAAACAGAGGCTGAGAAAGTCTAAGTGTCTTACAAAGCCAATAAATGACAGAACCCTATTCTCTGACTGCATATGACTGCTTCTGACAGAAATTTTAACAATAGTTGCCCCTTTGTATGCAAGAAATTTCTGTTGACCCAACATTCCCCTCCTAGGTATCTTACCAAAAAGAGTTAAAGACACCATATTACAGTGATCCACAAGTAGCCATGTTTACAGTAATACAACTCATAATAGCTACATCTTGGAAGTGGCTTATATACACATCAACAGAAGAATGAATAAAGAAAATGTGATAATTATTGACAATGGAGTAGAATGGATAAACCTGAGTCATTTGTAGGGGAAAAAAAGATGCACCTTGAGACCATAATGTTAAATGAAATAAATCATATGAGCTTCAATATCACATGGTTTCTCTTATGGGAGAAACAAAAATAAAAACAGAATAGAATAAAAGATACATAATGAGAAATAAGGAGACAGATCTTTTGCAGACGAAAAGGGGACCAAAAGATGGAGAGATGAGGGAGGGAGGGAAGGGGAATATAAAGAATGAAGATGCATTGTGTACCAGCTCCCCACAAGCAATGTAATCATTATGTGCAGCAAACATGGAAAAAAGCACAGATCTGCTAGTAGAGTCCCTGGTTGGCACCTCCCATTGCTGCCCATTAGGCATGAGGAGAGAATGAGGCCACTTTAAGCCCATTACCTGCCAAGTGCTGCCTGGGCTCTTGGAACACTGCACCCTCCCTGCCCGCCTGCCACTCACCTGGACCTGGGAACTGCTAGGCTCCACTACCTGCAAGAGCCCAGGTCACTGGTGTGAGTCTTTTGTGCCTGTCCCCTGTGCCACACCACAGCCCAAAGGAGAAGTTAGGTCTGGCTTGCTCACCCCTAGACCTCTGGCTCTTAGGACAGTGCCAAGCATATGGCAGGTGCCCCGCATTTACGTGATGAGGAAGGAGGCAGAGATCATCTACATCTGTTATCCTGGATGTCGTCTTCTCTTTCTACGTGCTTACTAGGATAACCTCTATTTCCATAAGAGGTAAGGAACTAAATCTCTAAGACCAAAGAGGACTTGTCCAGGGTCACAGACCAGTGCTATCTGATTCCAAATCCTGTGTTTCTATCCCACTCTTGTGGCTCCCCAAGTTGGGACAACGCACAACAGATCCCCTCCCCTCCACAGCTCTCCCCATGGGTAACACCTGGCTTAAGCAAACACACCTCTCTGTTCCTTTTTCCCCCAGAGAACACATTCATGCTCCACCTGGGGCCAGGAGGTAAGAGAGGGATAAGAGAACAGTCAGAATGCTGACTGCCCTCACACAGAATAAAGCAGACAGATCTGCTCCTCGGTGCCTGGTAATGTTCAAGCGTTGGACATGGAGTCCTGGGATAAAGGCTTCCGATCCTGCTTCTGCTACTTCATTGGGACAGGAAGTCATTCAGGGAAGTCATATGGCTTCTCTGAACCCTGCTATCTTTCTCTATGATAGGCAAGAGATTTCACAGTGAAACTCATTTCATGTGAGGACTCAGGACACTGTGAACACGTCTCTCTCACTACTGGTGATAGAAGCCCCAGGAAATGACACTGTCTCCTCCCTTCCTCCAGGTGGACTGCATCTTCAGTGGCCTCAGGGTGGAGGAGCCAGTAGGTCCCACAGAAGCCACAGGACAAGGCTGTGTGTTAGGGTGAGTCTCAGTAGGCCCTGCTCCAGGGCAACCCACGAGCTCAGAGAACTGAGACAGAGCCAGCGGGCTCCACGTTCTCACCCAGACTGGATGAGGAATAAGCCGTCACTGCCAGAGTGATGAATATAGCTGAGCTAACCCAGGTCCTTCAGCGGGAAATGCAAGCTGCAAGGACAAGGACTCTGGGAGGCTGAGGCATGAGGACTACAAGTTTCAGTTCAGCCTGGGCAACTTAGGGATTTAACAAAATCCTGTCTCAAAAAGAACAAAAATAAAAGGCTAGGGATGTAGCTCAGTGCAAAGGCCCAGATTCAATCTCTAGTACAACCCAAAAAAATCTTTTGGTTTTGTTCTCCTGTGTCCCTTGAAATATCCCAGAAAGGATATGAACTTCGGTCATCCCGGGGACACGCCCATGTGGACAATCAGCCTCTGAAGAAAGGAACTGGAAGCAGCTGGCTGCAAGGACACAGAATTCCTGAGGGCTGCAGGCCTCCCCAGCTTTGTTGAGAGCCCCGAGGCTGCCAGGAGCCTTGGCAAGGGACCACCTGCCAGCCTCCTTCAAGTGGAGGCACCACAGCCTCCCAGCTCTGCTTTCTTGCCCTGCGCTCTCTGACAGCCTGGCATCCCCACCCCCAGATGCCCACATCTGGAATCTTGAGTGAATGCAGGTGCTGCTGTAGACACTGCGCTGAGGCACACATAGGCCCTTGTGTTGCAGCCTGCAAGTGAGGAAACAGCAGCCCAGTCATCCATGGAGCAGATGATGCATGTGAGGTCTTACCCATCAGTGAGGGAAGGACCAAACAGGAAGCTACAGGTGGACACGGAGGATGAAATGGGAGATAGGACAGAGGGACCAATGACCATCATGAGGGCCTTGGAAGTGACGAAGAGGATTCTTGCCACAAAAGGACAACTGGGTAACTGTGTGAGGTGATGAATAAGTCCATGGCTCGATTGCAGAACCATGGATGGTTTCACTCAGTCTGTATACAAAAACATCCTGTTGGACAATGGAATTTTCAAACAATAAAAAGGACTTGGGATTTTACTCCAAGTGGGAACAAAAAGAACTGGAAGCATTTTAAGCACAAGTGACCTTCAGAGAGTTGGCCCAGGTGCTCCATGAAAAATGAACTCCAAGGGCCAAGGGTAAAGCTAGGGTGTCATCGGTTGGGTGGGAGTTGGGGGTGGATGGTGCTGTCACTGGCAGAGGGGGAAGACAGGGCCCAGCCCTGGGCAGCTGTGTGGTTGGGACAGGTCAGGGCCTCTCTGGGCCTCAGCGTGAGGACAACCACAGCACTGTGTGGGCTTCTGGGAGGAACACAACAGTGAGCAAATGCAAACAGCAACACCTAGCTCCTGGCTCACACTAAAGGGGCTTCCCTTCCGCTCTGCTGCCATGGCCACAATTTGGGGAGAATTTCTCCCCACCGTGGCCATTGTCACCAGAAAGGGGCCTGGCCCAGAGGAGGCCTCAGTGTCTCAGCAAGAGCAACCCACAGGCAAAAACAGGAAAACTCAAGAATCTCTTAAATCAGGACCTTAAAAATAGTCATAAAGAAAGAAAACCTGGCATTTTTATGACTCCCCAAAAGCACTTTAGAAACCTATGAGGTGGTATCCTCCAAGGCCCTCTACAGTTGATCCAATTAGCCAACCTGAGGCCCAGAGATAACACAGATTTCCAGAGGACACGTGTCTGGGATGCATGGACGTGACTCTGGAACCAGGGCTCCGTGAGAACAGCCTCTCTGCAGTAGCCAGCAACAGGGCTGAGGCCAGTATGACTGACAACTTCTGCTGGGTCATGACCAGAAAGGCAGGGAGGGAGACAGAGGGACAGGAACATGTGCGAACCCAGCTGGTGATGCTGAACTGGGTCCCCTGCCCTGCACTATCCCTGAGCAGCCTCTCTGCTCTATAGGAACTCCGGAGGCCACAAGGCTGCTGTCCTCAGAAATGGGCCCATTCAGCTCTATAAATCCCCCAGGAGGTGTCCAGTGGGAACATGGCTGTCGCATTTTAAAAGAGAGAGAACCAAGGCTCAGAGAGGGGATGGAAGATGTGAATGAAAGGGATCCCCTCCACAAGCTCCTCTGCTGTCCTATGGGAATGAGCCCCTGGGCCCTGCTGGTGGTGGGCAGGAGCTGGCCAGGCCCCAGCATCCCAGGGACTGGGCCCAGTGGCTCCCCAAGGCCACACTCCACAGCTTAAGGGCCATCCCTTGCCAGTTTGGTCCAGGGAGGGAGAGTAAGGGCCTGGGGCTTGGGGGCTGCTAGAAGAATGTTTCTTCCTCCCTCCTCCACCGTACAAGATTTTTCTTTCCCAGGGGGACCCCGCACCCCAGTGTGTCCAGCTGGGTTCTTCCGCACACTTCTCTTCACCACAGCTCTAACGTCAGGGTGTCAGCCCATCTTCTCCATACCTGCCATGCCCCACGACCCACCTGGATTGCAGGATGTCACCAGCCCACAGCCCACCCCCTCCACTCTCTCCCTGCCCTACAGAGATAGGCTCCCACATATTCACGCAGAGCTTCCTCCTGAGGGTCCTCTCAGATGCTCTGGGCCTGGAATCCCCAGCCTGATGGCATCAGCAGAGACCCAAACCTGTCAGTGTGCATCTAGAGAAGAAGGAACACAAGAGCCCAGATGCAGGGGACTCCTGAAAAGGGGATTTCTCCCGACACTGTGCCCTCTCCCTACTGCAGGCAAGTGGGAAGGGCCCACATCAAGGACCTGGAACTAGGAAGCACAGCAGGATCCTCCTGCCAGTGAATTCCCATTTAAGATAAGTCTCAATCCTGCTAGATCCGGGAAAAGGTCCCAAGGGACACCACCATCACTCAAGCAGGGAGAGCAGGCCTGTGGTGGGGAAGGGCAGGGCTCCTCCATCAGCAACAGACCCTAGTGCATGGCTCCTGATGAACCCACCCAGGCGCCCCGTGCAGCCCTGCCCTGGGTCCCTAGCTTGGTGGGGCCCAGCAGGAAGCCCTCAGGCTCTGCTGCTCTGCAGCTAAAGCATTTAGCCTCCATTCGCACCCTCTTGGGTGCTAAGCACCAGGCATGTGGAGTCATTCACACCCTGGTTTCTCAGACTAGTGCTGACATTTGGTGGCTGTGGTGACCTCCTCAGTGCAGCATCCCCACCCACCCCCACCCTGACACACACTGATGACAACAGAAAGTGTCTGCAGACACCTAGATACTGCCAGTTGCGTCTCCCAGGTCCAGAGGACCCCAACACAAACCCACTGAATCCTCCCCATGGAGCAGATATTTCTACCCCAACTCACAAGCAAGCAAATGGGCTCAGAGAGGCCCCCTGGACTGGCCCAGGGCCAGGAAGCAAGGAGAAAGCTCAGGTTGCAACTTAGGCTTTTCTTGTTTGCTTTTGTTATTATTATACATGTTTGCAGTACATAACAGTTACATTATCTGTGGAGCATTTGTCCAGGTACATGACGTGTCTTAATTCTTTTTATAACACCTTCCCCATCTCTTGGTCCCTCTCCATCTGCAAAATATCTCTTTGTATCCTATCATCTATCTTATCCATCTTTTATTTTGCTCTTTATTTATTCTTCGGGTTTTTTATATGAGAAACAATGCAATATTTAAGTTTGTGTGTCTGATTTATTTCACTTACATTATGGTCTCAAGGTGCATCCATTTGCCTATAAATGACCCATGTTTATCCTTCCTTATAGCAGAGTAGTACTCCATTGTATGTAAATTTCACATTTTCTTTATCCATTTACTTGCTGATAGACATATAGCCTCTTCCAAGATTTAGCAATTATGAATTGTGCTGCTATTGCACAAGAAATAACATTAAGAACCAATAAATGGGACTATGTCAAATTTTAAAACTTCTGCACAGCAAAGGAAACAACCAAGAGTGAACCAAGAGACAACCTACAGAATGGGAAAGCTTTTTGTCAGCCACACCTCAAACAGAGAACTAATGTTTAGAATATAGAAAAACTCAAGAAAATTAGACTGACCCCCAAATAAAAGACCCAATCAACAAACAGGCAACAGAAATGAATGGACACTTCTTAAAGAAATACATACTGCCAAAGCTAGGCTCTCCGATCCACTGTCCAGGGCCCTGTCTGCCCCATAACTAGTCCCTGATGCACAGATCAGTCTTTCCACTGCAGGCCACAGAAAGTATCTGAGATTTCACCAACAAAACACATGTAGCCTCTGTGAATCTATCAGGATGTGGCTTCAGAGGCCAAAGGTAGGACTTGGCACATCGTGCATGAAGCTAAGGGGGCCAGCCCTCCTTGTAGGAGCCACTGTCACCAACATCTCAGGGCTCAGGATGGCTGCTCTGGGCCCGAGGAAGCCCTAGAATGCCACCCCTCACCTGTGGTCACCACCTAAGGATTAGTGCCCCCCCATCTTGCCCTGTGAGCACCTCTGCTCCTCGCCCTGTCTTCCGGGCCCTCATCGGTGGCTGGAGGGGACCCTATCTCCAGACACAGCACCCCCTCATCTCCCAGACCTCCTGCCAGCTCACTGGGAAAAGCAGAAAATCAGCACCACTGTCGACTTCCTCTGCCTCCCCCAAGGTCAAGTTCACAGGGAGAAAAGCTCAAGGCCTGGTTTCTTAGCACAAATCCTGACAAATTTTAAATATGTGGTTTCGACTCCTGAATCATTAATTTACTCCCCCGAAGAAGAAATATAATAATACCCACCTCACAGGGATGTGGTAGAAATAAAACAAGATGTTGGAGGCTAAATGCCTAGCACAAAGTCTATTGCATTCAAGGTGCTCGATAAATCATTCGCTTAATAAAATTCTGAAACGCTCAGCACGACTAGGAGAAAAGTTCTGTGCCTTCTAGGTGTTAACTTCCAGACCAACTGAGGGGAGCACAAGTGCACACTAAAAAGTCTATGCTAAGACACTCTCATGTTTCTGAGGCAGCCCAAGTTTAATGGAGAAAAGCCTGGAAGGTAATGAAGTTCTCCCAGGCCCTCTGTCTTCCAGGCAGTTGTCTACAGAGAGCAAGCCCAGAACATTTCCAAATGAGTTGCCCTGGAAGAGCCCTTGGAGGACACCAAAGCAGTCAGTCCAAGAGAAAAATGAGAATAATCATAATACAGGTTGTTGTCTGAGACATTCGTCCACGCATCCTGCTAGGGAAATGGCATTAGCAGCAGAGACAAGCCTGGCGTGGGGGCAGCTGGGAAAAGCATCACCTAACAACAGGGAAAAGGCAGCAGCTTCCAGAAATGTACCATCTATGCCACATCCTGCCCCTAGCCTGTCCCAGTGCCAGCCACCCTAGGAGAAGGGAAGGGCCTGTGGGTGTAAAGGTGAGTCAGCTCCAGGCCTGGACCTCATGCTGGGGATGATGGGATGACATCAAGCAGAGAAAGTATGGTCCACCATCTGCCCCCGGGGGCTGGACAGCTCAAGTGGGTTTGGCCCCAGAGCGGCTGAACCAAGGCCAGTGGTGCTGCCTGTAGTCCCTCGAGTCCATATGGGTGGGAGGAGGCATCTGTGGGGATACCTCAGCTAAGGCCACCCTGACCAGGGACTACTGTCTGCTTGTACAACTTGGGAGGTATTAAAATGTGGACCCAGGATTTGTTGGGTGAGTGACTTAGTTATTTACTTCCCCGCTGAGATGCAATGCCTGACACCCACAAATTAAAGGAGATGACAGTTTGTAGAGGGTTCGGTCCATGATCTGCTCCAAGGGCATGACAAAGGGGCATCACAGAGAAGAAACAGCTCTCTGTATGGCAGTGGGAAGCAGAGAGAGACAGCAAAGGAGGTGGAAGGAAGATATACCCTTCCAAGGCACACCCTCAACCAGGCTTTATCTCCTAACACCTCATTTAGCTCTAAACTCACGAGTGGACTAATCAACTGATGAGCATCACATCCCATGAGCCAATCACCTCTCAAAGCCCCAACTATGACCCCGTGAGTCTTGAGGAAACAGCTATACATAAATTGTAACAGTGATATACACAGGCACAGAAATGACTATCACAAAGGAAGAAGTCTGTCCTCCACACAGGTCCCTCAAACAGGAGGCAGGGCACATAGGCCACAGGGAAGAACCAGGGCCACTTAGTGGCAGGGGGAGCTGAGGACAATGTGGATAAGAGCCTATAATGGTATTTGAGAGAAGAAACAGGTAAGGTGAAGTAAGCAGGTTAGAAATGGCTCCTGTGGATGTCAGGAATTATCTACTACTGTGGAATTATCTAGTACTTAGCCTTGAGGTGTCCGTGGCAGAGAACAAGGCTGGGCCAGGAAGGACCTCATAAAGTGGTAGTTGAGGGATATGGGCTTGGCCTATGAAAGCTCGGCTATAGCTAGATCACTGGCTATCTCCAGGAATTAGCAGGTCCTGGGAAGGGCAGTTCCTAATCAGCAAGGTCCCAAAATGTCAAAGCGGCATAAAATGCCAAAAAAAATTAAAACAATAACTATTTAATATGCAGGAAGGAAAAAGAAAACATTATTTTAACCTCACTGTTGGGGACTGAATATTGGCATCCCCACAAGATTGGTACGTTGAAATCCTACTCCCCCGGGGGATGCTGTTTGGAGGTGGGGCTGCTGGGAGGAGATTAAATCAAGAGGGTAGAGCCTTTGTGATTAAATGAGTTTATTAAAAGAGGCCCCAGAGAGCTCCTGTGCCCCTTCAGCCCTGTGAGGAAACAGCAGAAAGATGACAGTCCATGAACCAGGAAACCAGCCCTCCCGATACCAAATCTGTCCACATTTTCATTTGGAACGTCCCACCATTCAGAACTGTGAGAAATAAATAGCAGTTGTTTATAAGCCACCAAGTCTATGCTATTACATTACAGCCACCCAAACAGACCAAGATTTATGCCTGCAAATTTCCAAAAGCTCCTGACCCTGTGGATCAAATTGCCTTAGAAGGACCCCATACAAACGAATGGCCCTGAAGGGTGGGCACTGGTAGCCTCTCAGTACCTGCTGTTTCCCCATATTCTCCACTCCGCAGAAACATAAAAACATCTTTCTACATGATGCCTAAACCCAAGAAAGAAATAGCACATTACGGTGCTATCAGTAAGCCGGTAAGTAAAATGAATTTTATTCTTACACTTAACAGGAATTTATTATGTCCCAGCACAGGTCAGAGCTTATGGAAGGCTGGGAGGAATGGCTGTGATCAAGACAGAGGTCGCCTGCTACTGTAGCTTGCAGAGGCTCGTGTGTTAAAGGCTTGGCCCCTATAGCACTATTGGAGGTGGGGGGACCTTTAAGGGCCCAGACCTGATGGAAGGAAGTAGTCATTAGGGGTGGACCCCTGAAGGAGCTTTTGAAACCTCATCCCCTGCTTGTCCTCTCTCTTTTCTTCCTGGCCATCAGGAAGTGACAAGCCTCCTCTCCCACACACTCCTGTAGTGATATACTGTGCAGCCACAGGCCTCAAGCAACAGAGCCAAGAGACCAGGACTAAAACCACGAGCCAAAGAAACCATAACTCCTTATAAGTTGATTACCTCAGGCATTTTGTGACAGTGACAGAAAGCTGACTAAGGCATCTGACTCACTTGAAGAAGACTATAGACAGTGAAATAAGTTATCCAACAAACAACTGAGTAAAAGGTGCTAAGAAAGAGACATAAAAAACAAGTTACAGGTGTGCTGATAGCATATCATTGTAATATAATATCTTTAACTCTTTGGGGAAGGGTAATAGCTGAGTCAAATGGAATTTCTAGTTTCAGTTTTTAGAGAAATCTCCATGCTGATTTCCAGAGTGGTTGTACTAGTTTACATTTCCTCCAACAATGCAATTACAGTATGTCCATCAACAAATTAATGAATAAAGAAAGTGTGGTATTTACACACCTTGGAGTACTACTCTGCCATAAAGAAAGATAAACTTGGCCAGGGATTCGGCTCAGTGGCACCATGCCTGCCCTGCAAGTGCAAGGTCCTGAGTTTGATCCCTGGTACCAAAAGCAAAAAAAGAAAAGAAAAAGAAAGATAAACTTGAAACATCTGTCAGCAAATGGAGGCAACTTGAGACCGTAATGTTAAATGAAATTAAACAGGCACACAAGCTTAAATATCACATGGTTTCTCTTATATGAGAAACCCAAATTATAAATAAAGAGCAAAATAAAAGATGACTAATAAGAAGTAGGAATATGGATCATTTTCAAAGGGAAGGTGATCAAGAGATGAAGGGAGGAAAGGAAGGAAAGAGTGCAAAGAGGAATTAAGAAGTGTGATGTACATATACCAAACCCCATAAGGAACACAACGTGCTGCAAACATGCACTAATAAAAAAATTTTTTTTCATTATACTCTGAGGTTGGCCTTTCAACTGAGAAGGTCTTAACAAAACTGAGAAGAAAATACCCAAAGCCTTTCCAGGATACCAGATCACGGGCAAATGTCTCCAATTTCCAAGAGTTCAGAGTGTGGGGGAGGAAAAGAGGGCCCTGTGAGGGCAGCGAGGTGGGTGAAGGACCCCATGGAGGCCCCTGTGTGGGTTCCAGCTCTGTCTGAAGTTTGAACAGGGAGTGAGGTATTATGTTTATTGTAATTGCTTACTGAACAATCAGAACCCAGTTTTCTTTTCCTTTAATCATTCTCTCTGGTTCTAAGATGACACCCATGACCTTAGGGTCACTTTTAGTTTTTATAAAGTACAGGCTCAATTTAGCCCCAATTAATACCTCCACTGTAAACCAAGGCAAGGATGATTATTGTCCTGGGGGAGGGAGAAAGCTTGCCCTCCTATGGAGATTCCTTTCATACTTTGCTCACTCCTCCACTGGCCCATGGGGGACAGGGTCCAGCTGTAGAGGGATACCTGAAATTGTGGATCACCTGTCAAGGAGACAAGATGCTCAGCTTGCCTCTGGCTGGGTCTAGTTCCTTATGATACTGGGCATCCATTTAATTCAATAGGGTATTAGGGAAATGGAGAGGTGTGGATGATTTTTGTTTTGGGCTGAAGAAACCAGAAGGTGCTAGAATAATTGTGTGAGGTTGGGAAAACAGGGTGGGAGGGTGCAGAACTCTCTTCTGGATATGTCAAAGCCAAGGTGTCTGTGAAACCATTCCAGGGGATGTTAACCCTCAAAGGAAAGGTCTGGGAGAGGGCTAGCATTTGGAGAAGTTTAACACACAAACACTTGATGCCACTGGTCTGGATGAGAGCCAGGGCAAGGAGGACAGGGGCAAGAGAAGAGGCTGTCCCCTGGGGAACACGGACAGTGGACAGGAGAGGGAGGCTGTGATGTAGGCGGAGAAGATGGTCTGTGGAGGAGGGACTCTGGGCTAATGATCATATCTCAGAAGGACAGAGGAGAGAAGATGTCGAGGAGGTGGTGTCCACCTTCATCAGCTGTTACAGCGAGGGCAAAGGAGATGGCGACAAGCGTCAGCGTGGACTACATAGTGAATTCAAGCCTAACCTAGACGACACAGTGAGACCTTGTCTCCAAAACAACAAAAATAAAACAAATAAGAATGGGCCAGGGAGGGATTATTAGAGACTAGCATTTTGAAGCTTAACCAGGAAGACATGAAGACAAGATTCTGTATAAAATGTGGGGTTGGAGGACTCACTGGGTCTCACTGGAAACTGATTCAGTAGAAGAACAGGGTGGCAGTACCAGTGGCTTATAGAACATGTGACAAGAGACGTGCTATGGTTATCACAGGTGAGCATGTTCAGAGTGGGATCCAGCCCAGGAAAAGAAGGTCAGGGAAACAGAATGAAGATGAAACAGTAAAGGAAGTGAGAGGCCAAGCTATTGATGTCACTTAGATCTAAAATGGTCCCCAAAGTCTCATGTGTTTGGACGGTGAGTGGATCATGGGGGCTGATAGCTGGCTTGCTGTTAGGAGGCGGGCCCTGGGTGAAAGAGTCTGGTTACTGAGATGAGGGTGTGACCTAGACTGGTTTATCTCCCTCCCTGGCTCCTCCTTTGACTCTGCTTCCTGGACTCCATAAAGTGAGCAGCTATCCTCTGCCAGACCCTTCCACACGCCACTTCTGCCTGGAGCCTGGGAAACATGAAAGGTCATACAAGGTCATGCAAGGACTGAAACTTCTAAAATATGAGCCAAAATAAACTTCCCTTTGTTGAAGTTGTCAATGTTGGGTATTTTGTCCCAGTGACAAGGAAACTAAGAGAGTGCACACCTGATAGAGAATTGTGGCTTGGAGAGCAAGGAAACTCACCCAAAGTCAAGCCCAGGGCCCGGTTCCCTGTGCAGGATATTCTATGCATGGCATGGGCCTGCACAGAGTGTGCCACAGTGGTCATGCTGCATGTGCCATCAGACAGCTGGCCTGCAAATGCCCAGTTTAAATACAGAGCAAGTGTCCCTGCCACAGAGACACTGCGGTGTTTCCCCTCCTTGGACTCTCACTCTGCCAACCCATTGTCCAGGCTGAACTCCTGGGCCAGGGACTGTGAGTTGCTTTGAGTTTTCAAGCACAGCAAACAGCAGCAAAGAAAAATGAGAGATTGGGACTCAGATAGGGACTTGACTCAGTGCCCTAAACCAGCTCTTCCCATTCCAGAAACAGATCCTGGGCAGTGACCCACACCCTGGCAGCCTGGCCTGTGGGCTATTGTGAGTACCACACCCACACTGGTGTCATTATGCATGTGCTGGCAGAGGTGAGGCGAGCCCAGGGTGAAAGCCGACCTGGACTCAGGCAGATTCCAAGCTGAAACTGCCTAGAATCCAGCCAACAGCTGTGCAGAGATGCCATCTGTGTTCTGAATCATCCCTGCCCTTACCTCACACACTGAAGTCAGAGCCAGGGTCCACAGAGCCCCTAGCCCATTTCTGTGATAACCATAAAACTGGCCAAGCCTAGGAGCCAGTCCTTCCGTGGTGTTTGCTAGGTAATTGTTCCAGGACCCTCCTCAGATAACAAACTCCTGTGATGCACAAGTCCCTCATCAGAGGACACGGCATTTGCATAGAACCTTACACATCTTCCCATATATGTGAAATCATCTCTATATTACATGTCATACACCTAATATGCTGCAAATGCTGTGCAAATAGCTGTTACCTCCTGCTGTTTAGGGGATAATGACAAGGGATGGGGAAAGTTATATCTTCAGTGCAGACAAAACCATCACAGGCCTGACTACATCTTCATTGTACAGTTGGTTCAATCTGCAAACAAGAAACACAGACACAGAGGGCCAACAGTACTGGGAGGGCCTGAGATGGAGAAATAGAGGCCAGTCCTGGCTGGTGCACCACACAGGCACACACACACCACACACTGCACTTATGGTGATGTGTTAGATACTCAGCACATGACTGTGCAATTGTGACACTGGACAGAAGACTGCAGTCACCCCAGTAGTCACCCGATCATCCAGGACCACGGTTAGAACCTTATCTCCACCTTCCAGGTGGGAGCAGGCAAGATGGCCTGCAATTTTCAAGAAAGCGCTTTCTATATACCAGAATTCTCTACTTTTGAATTTGGCTTAAAGGTCTGTACACAGCAGAAATGACCTAACATGTGACATTTATTACAAAAACACAACACCTTCGGTCCAAATACAATTGTGCATATATTTTCAAACATTTCTACCCACCCAGACCTGGCTGAAATAATTACAAATATAAAATCACCCTTTATAGACTTTATCTGGCTTCAAAGACTTACTCTAAATGTTTGTAAAGAAACACATTTGTCTCTCCTGTTCTTTTCATCGGTTTTCATGTTTAGATGTGGGTATTTTTATATTAAAAGTAATTTTCCGAAGTGAACTCTGCACCCACAGGAAATTGAAGTGTCCCCTCTAACAACACAACATGGGGCTGCACTGCTCAGGAATAAGGTCCTTTACAATAATGCATCACTTCTGGGAAACCAAAGGCTGCCAAGAGCATCCTATCTAGCAGCAGTTCCAGCTAGTGAGATGCTCCTCATCTCTTGGTTTCTGGGGCCTTCTCCACTACAATCATCTTGCTCAAGGGTCTGCAGCCTTGGGGCTGAGGAAGGGTTCTGAATGCCTCTCACTTTCACTGTGCAAGGGGAAATATGTTCCACAGGTGATCTAGATGTGCATGTCCAGTTAAGAATCACTGACAGTGGATGGTGAGAGATATAGGTCTAGTTTTAATCTTTGTAAGTTGAAACTCAATTTTTCCAGCACCATTTATTCTTTTCCTCCAGTGAGGGTATTTGGCGCCTTTCTCAAAGATGAGGTGGCTGAGTGTGTCTAGAGTTGTTTCTGCATCTCCTAATTGGTTCCACTGATCCTCGGGTCTGTTTCTTTTCCAGTACCATGCTGTTTTTGTCACAGTAGCTTTATAGTATAGTTTCAAGTTGGGGATTGTGATACCCCCTACCTTGTCTTTGTTTTCTAGAATTGCTTTTGCTACTCTAGGTCTCTTGTTGTTCCAAATGAATTTTTGGATTGTTTTCTCAAGGTCTGTGAAGTACGCTTTTGGAATTTCAACTGGGATTACATTGAATCTATATAGCAGTTTTGGAAGTGGATAAGAAGTACGAACATCCCACCATATTTTCTGCCTGAACATAGCCATAAGATCCTGACAGAATGCATGGAGTAGCTATTCAAGGGATCTGACAAGTAAATTGTGACAGAAAGAGAGAGAAAGAAGAGGAGAATTCAAAGTATGCCAAATCATCTGTAGGTGGACTAAATTCTTGGCCTCTCATCCTCTTGCTCTGGTCCTGAGGCAAGGGCAGCCACAAACATGTGCAGCAGAGCAAGATCCCCAAAGCCACGGCTGTGTGGCTGGAGGATCATCAGAAGGGAGCACTCTGGAATAGGAAGGAATGGGGATGTGCCATGGTTTACACCTGGATGTCCCCCAAAGCCTCATGTGATATCATAGGTGGGACATTTGGGAAGTGACTGGACTATGGGGCTGATAGCTGATTTGCTGTTAAGGCCGTGGGGTCTGGTTGGAAGAGGAAGGTTACTGAGGCCATGGCCTGGAAGGGTTTACCTCCCTCCCACCTCCTCCCTTTTCCCTCTACTTCCTGCCCATCGTTCATGGGCAACTCTCCTCCACCATGCTGGCTGCCTTACATCCAGTAGAATATGGACTGAAACCTCTATAAACTGTGACCCAAAGTAAATCTCTCTTTTAAGTTGTGGGTGCTGGAGCCTGTGTCCCAGCAAGGAGGAAAATGACTAAGACAGAATACCACAGAGAAGAAAGCTCAGGAAGGCAGATCACCAAGTTGTTATGAGCACCTGGGTCCTAATCAAAGACTGAGAGTAGAATTTAAAGGGCAATCACCCTCAGGTTCCATGCATCTTTCCACACCAGGGGAAAATGAGAAGAGCAAAGTAAATGTTTCCCAACCTGAACTGGCATTGAAAGCAGCTCCAATCAACACGCTGGGACTACAGCCTGAATCTAAGCTGCCAAAACAAGAATACCCACATCCTCCCAAGGATGAGGCCAAGAGTCTCATGATATTCAAAAGCTCCAACCTAAAATCCAACACTTCTCAGAATAAAAACCAATAAAAACACAACTCACATGGGAATGAACACCAACCCAAAAATAACACAGATGTTAGAATGTTTCAACAAAAACTTTACACAATGATTATAAAAATGTCCCAACAAGGCATCATGAACACTCTTAAAAGGAATGGAAGGAATAAAGTCTCAGCAAAGAAATAAAAGAGAGAAAAAAATCAAAAAGGAATTTTACATTGCAATGTAAAATAACTGAAATTGAAAACAACAGAAAGACCACCTTGTTGGATAGGCTCAATATAAGAATGGTGATGATGGAAAGAACAGATAAATAAGAAGACCCATCAATAGAAATCAGGATAAGAGAGAGAAATATTTTTTAAGTGAACAAAGATAGGTGAGAGTGGTAGCAAATGTCTACAATCCCATGAACTCGGGAGGCTGAGGCAGAAGGATTTTAAGTTTCAGATCAATTTGTGCAACTTAGCAAGGCCTTGTCTCAAAAAAAAAAAAATTAAAAATAGAGCATTAGTATTTGTGGAACAAAACAAAAGGTCTAATATTTGTGTTATCAGAGTCCTAGAAGGAAAAGTGAAGGAAAATATTTGAAGAAATACTGGCTGAAAACTTCCCAAATTTGCTGAGGACAAAGAAAAAAAACCACTAGATCAAAAAAGTTTTGTAAATCCCACACAGTGTAAATGTGAATAAATCTACATTCAGGCAAAACACAATTAAACTACTAGAAACTAGAGACAAAGAAAAAAATCTTAGAAACAATCAAGTTTGTATATAATTGACTATTCTCCTTTTGAAATTTCTAAAATACATTTTTGATAGTTAAAAGTAGAAAAAAAAAGATAGTCTGATGGAGTTTCTTTATGTATGTGGAGTAAAGGAAACTCCAGCTGAAGTAGTAAACTATTGATGTCTATTACACTGTAAAAAGTAAGTATGCCTATTGTTATCTACAAGACAACAATTATAAAAATAGATTCAAAATCACAGTACACAAATCCAAACAGAATTTTTAAAAAGTTCAAGCAATCCAAAAGAAGGCAAAAAAAGAAGAAACAGAAGAACAAAAAACAGAGGGAAGAAATTAAAAAAACAAGAAAATGAAGAATCTAAATCCAAATATCTTAACAAATGTATTAAATGTAAATGTTGTAAATATACAAAGCAAAAGATAGATGATTAGAATGAATTTTGTAAAATAACACACAAATGAATTGCATGCTACTTGTAAGAAACTGACTTCCTATATAATGATATAGGTAGATTAAATATAAAAGGTTAGAAAAATATTGCATGTCAATATTAATCTAATGAAAGCTGGAGTAGTTACATTAATATCAGACAAATTGGGCACCAGACCAAAGAAAATTACCATGGATAAAGAGGATCATTACATAACAATAAAAGATTCACTTTTATTATTACCCTGAGAAAATATAAAAATCCTAAATGTGTATCAACCTAAAAATAGAAAGACAAACGTATGAACCAAAAACTGTAGAAACTGAAATGAGAAACTAATGTACAATTATAGAGACTGAGCACAATCTTCTGGATAACTGAAATAGACAAGAAACAGGATACAGAAAAACTGGAAACTTCCATTAACCTACAAGATTGTACTGATCTTTATAGAAGACTTTACACAAAAACAGCAGAATACTATTGATTATTAAGTTCATATAGAACACTCTTAATACCATATACTGTACCATAAAATGAATATTAACAATCAAAAAATAACTGAGTCCTGGGCCGGGGATCTAGCTCAGTGGTTCTGCCGCCTGCCTCACAAGTGCAAGGACCCTAGTTGGATCCCCGGTACCAAAAAAAGAAACAAGAAAAGAAATAACTGAGTCCTACAAAGTAGATGTTTTTCTGATCATAATGGAATTTAACTAGAATTCAGTAATAGAAATATAACAACAAATTTACCCCCAAAGATTTGAAAACAGTTATAAATACCCATACGTCAAAAGGAAAACTAGAAAATACTTTGAACTAGACATAAAAGAAAATAAAACATTTTACTATTTGTGAGATATGGGTGAAGCACTGCCTAGAGGGAAATTCGTGACACTGAAATGTGAAAATTAAAAAAGAAGAAAGATCTCAAATAAAAGCTACATTGTGACTTTAAAGAGACTGAAAAAGAAGAGTGTATTCTTAAGCCAAAAGCAAGCAGAAGGAAGAAACAAATGATAAGATCAG
Source organism: Heterocephalus glaber (assembly GCF_000247695.1). The sequence goes on along the minus strand of NW_004624841.1, from coordinate 992,411 downwards.
AAATCATATAAACTGTAAACATAAAAAGATAAAATTGATAGAACCAAAATAATTTATGAAAACACTAGCAAAAGTGATAAACTTCTAACAAAACTAACAGGTGAAAACAAAAAAAGACACAAAGTACCAATAACAGGAAAGTAAAAGGAGGTATCACAACAGACTGTACAGACACTAAGATGATAATAAGGAAATACAAACAACTCTACATACATAAATAAACCCAACAACTTATATAACATAGACCAATTCACTGAAAAGCACACACACAAATAAAATAATAAAAATTAAAAAATAATATTCACCTAATAGGAAATCAAGAACCTGAATTGTCCTGTAGTGATAAATTTAATGCCTTAGTAAAAGCTTTCCAAAACAGAAATCTTCAGACCTAGCTGATCTTACTGATAAATTCTGTCAAACATTTAGGAAAAATTTAATACAAATTCTATGTAATCTCTTCCAGAAAATAGAAAAGAAAGGTATACCATCCTCTCATTTTATGAAGACAGTATTATTCTATTAACAAAAAACGAGTATAAAAACAAAAAAATACAGATTAATGTCCTTCATGACTAGAAACACAAAAATCTATAAGGAAATAGTAAATATTAGCAATTTGAATCTAGTAATGTATAAAAAGAATAATACACTATAAATGGCCAGGTAGTATTTTTCTCAGAAGCACAAAACTAACCCAATGTGTAAAAATAAAGCAATAGAATATGCTCTATTTATAAAGAAAAAAGCCTATATAATCACTTTAACAGACTTTAATTCATGATAAAACTCTCAGCAAACTAAAAATAAAAAAGGACTTCCTCAACTTGGTATCCACCACAAAAATTATGGTGAACATTACATTCAGCACCAAAAGACTAAAAGCTTTCCCCTGTATGAACAAAAAATAAAATAAAGATATCCACTGTCATCATTCCTATTCTACATCTTATTAGAAGTCATAGGCAGTACAATAAGGCAAGAAACGAAAACATACATACTGAGAAGAAAGAAATAAAACTGCCCCTATTCAAAACCAACAAAACTGTCTATACAAAATCCTAAGTAGTCATCAAAATAATTCCTAGAACCAAAAATTAAATTTAGCAAGGCCTCAGTATTTGAATTCAATATTCAAAATTTAGTTGTATTTCTATAGACTAGCAGCATAGAATTGGAACACAAAATTTAAAGACATATTATTCCTAATAGCTCCAAAAAATGAAATCATTACATAAAGCTAACATAGTTTGTACAGAACCTGCATAAAATACTGAGTTAGTAAATCAAAGACCAAAATAAATGGACAGACAAATTATGTTCAGATTGGAAGACTCAGTACAGCAATGATGCCAGTTCTCTCCAAATTGGTCTTTAAAGTTAAGTCAATTCTGGTCCAAACCCCATAAGGGTTTTTTGAAATATAGACAAGTTGTTTCTAAAATGTATAAAGAAAGGCAAATGAATTAGAATATCTAAAACAATTTTGAAAAAGAAAGAGTCATTCTGTTTAATTTCAGAGTTGTTATACAGCAGCATGGTATTGGTGAAGAGATAGACACAAATTAATGAAAGAGAATAAAGTCAGAAATAAACCCACAAAAATATGTCCAGTTGGTTTTAACTACAATTCAAAAGCTTGTGGATGAATTCCAAGGAGAAAGGATGGTCTTTTCAACAAATTGTATAGGAACTAGACATTAAAATACACCAAAAGAAAAAAAAAAGGAACCTTGAGTTACACCTCACACCTTCCTTAAAAGTTAACTCAAGGGCCAGGGATTTAGCTCAGTGGCACTGCTCCTGCCTCACAAGTGCAAGGTCCTGAGTTTGATCCCTACTACCAAAAAAAAAAGTTAACTCAGAATGGATCATACATCCTGGAAAAGTTTGACAGTTTTCACAAAGTTAAACATATACTTAACACCTTGCTCAGCAAACTCATTCCTGGGTGTTCTCTCTCAAGCAATTAAATTCACTTAACAAGTGCACACAAATATTTTCAGCACTACTATTCATAATTACCAAAACCTGGAAACAACTCAGTTATCCTCCCACCGGTGAATGGATGAACCAACTATGATAAATCCAATAAACTATGGTGCTTCACTAAGAAAGGAGGAACTACTGCTGCACATGTCAACGTGGACAAATCTAAGGCATTATTCTGGAAGAAGCCATTCTCAAAAGGCTCTGTACTGTCTGCTTCTACTCATGTGGACAGCCTTTAAAGTGACAAATCTATCATGATGAACAAACAGATCAGTGGTTGCCAGGTTTAGGATCAGAAATGTTGGAATCATAAAGCACAAGAGGAACTTTTTTATGGAATTCTTCTGTATCTTGATTGGGATGATGACTTCAAGAGTCTTTGTGGGTGTTAAAATTCAGAGAACTGTGAACAACAATAAAACAAACAAATAAACATGACACAAGCCATGTGCAACGTTGTCTCAGCCCTGGGTCTGTCCCCAAAACCTCAAGTGAGAGCCTCCTCACTTAAAAAAAAAAATTACAAATGAAAGAAAAAACACAAAGAGGAAGATTGATGAGGCAGGAAGGGACAGAGGCCACCTCTTGCGGACATCATCTGACTTTGTGTCCACATTCCTTCTCCTGAGCCTGGGTCTCTGCCCAGCTGCTTTCCCTGAACTTGTGAGTCCTTAAAACACCGATTCTCTTGTAAGAAATCCATTTCCTTGTCCTCTTCTATCTATCTTCTATTTTTGCCTTTGTACTTTGCCTCACTCAAATGAGAGATACCACATGGTATTTAAGCCTGTATATCTGGTTTATTTCACTCAACATTATATTTTCAAGATGCATCTATTTTCCTACAAATGTCTCAAATCTGTCCATCTTTATAGCGGAGTAGTATTCCACTATATATAGATACCATATTTTCTTCATCCAATTGCATAAAGTGCAAAGGGTGAGAAGTAGGGGAGGGGGAAATAAGTAGAATAAAGATATATCATGTACAGGAAGCTAATAACCTCAATTAATGTAAATATTTATGCTATAACCTGAGCTAAGGTTGGTAATATCAACAAAAATGAATAATGGGATGAAGGAATTGGGGGAGGAGATTTTAAGAAAAGAAACAAGCTATGGTACATACATGTAACCACTCTCCAAGATGATTGTAAACTGCATGAACTACAAACATGTACTAATAAAATAAAAATTAAATTTATAAAAAAATTTTTTTAAAAAACACTTATCTTCAAACTTGCTTGCACATCAGCAGTTGTGAGAAATTTCCCATAGGAATTTGCCTGGGTGTGGGGGTCAATTACAAAGTCAGATTCAACTTCAGCAGCATCTGGGATTTCGCCACAGCTTAGCATCCACATCCCAGAAATTTCCTTTAAGTTTGCAGCATCTGCCTGACCATGAGCTTGATTGTTGAAACTTACCAGATATATCAAGTATATTCCTTTGCCATAGCTACTGTAGCAAAGTGTTGACATTTATCAGATACATCAGGTGTATTCCTCTGTCTGTCTACTGTAGAAAAGTACTGAAACTTCTCAGATACATCAAGTGTATTCCTTTGTCATGGCTACTGTAGCAAATTACCATGAACTGGGTGGCTGGAAACAAAGAACTGTAAACTAGAAGTTTTAAGTCAGGGTGCCCACAGAACCTTGCTCCCTCTGCAGCCCCTAGGGGAAGATCCTTCCCTGCCTCTTCCAGCTTCTGGAAGAGTCTGATGGCCCCAGGCTCCAAACTGCCTCCTCATCCACCTGGCCATTTTCACCTATGTCTTGCCATGAGTGGATTCTCTTTTCTGAGTGTATTTGCACCCAAATTTTCCTCTTCTTATGCGGATACCAGTGACCCTGATGACCTCATCTCAACTTGCCCATAACTCCATAGACTTTATCTTCAAGTAAGGTCACATTCAGAAGTACCAGGGTTAGGTCCTCATGTCTTTTGAAGGGCTACAGCTCAATCTAAAACATCAAGATTTCACAGGAAATTGGAACTGAAAGGTAAAACAATCATGCCAGTATTAACAGCAATTGATCCTACAGAACTTCACTGGCATTAAGTACCTGCTTCGCTTATCTTAAACCACCTTTTTGAATTGCTCAGACAACCAGAGGTTCCCTTGAGTTGTGCATTTTTAAGAAATAAGGCAGGCTGCACCTCTTTTAAAAGTTTTCAACCCAATGCTCATAGATGTAAAACTTAACGCTTTTCTCCCACTTGCATTCTCCTGTGTTTCAATCTCTCAAATCTCAGCAAAATCCTTATTTTAACTGCCTGGCCTTTTCACAAAATTATCGTGGTAGTGAGGGGGCCTGGGAGGAGAATAAACAAATCTCTCTCCCCTTATTGCCCCCTAGACTTGGCCATGTGCTCTACAGGAGGAAGGAGCCATATTTATTGCTGTTATCTTTATTTAAAGGGACCATAGTGAACTGTAAACGCATAAAAGATCACAGAATCAAAATTTTTAGTATACAGACAGGAAAAGTGGCATTTCAAAACCATGGGTGGTGAATATCATTGTGACTTCTTTCACTGGTTTATTTATTCACTTGGTAAATATTCACTAGCACAGACAATGTCCGTAACCCATGTACTATGCTGGGGATACAAAGATCAATACAGAAAAGCCATGAAAACTGAATGTCTTGAGTGTTTTCAAGGTGCCATAGGATCTTGGCAGAGCCCCTCACTCATTCTAGAGAGCAAAGCAAGTAACAGTCCTGTGACCAGGTTGATTCATTTCCCCAGGCCAATGGCAAGCCCCTAAAGGCAAAGATGTCTTCCCTCCCTCTGTCTCTCCTACTCAATGCAGCCCAGGACTAGACTAGCCCTGACCCTCAGGGGCACCCGGAGGCACCTGTCACATTCATTTCATAAATGAAAATGTGCACCCATGACACACCAGGCTGGGGTCAGACAGTGGAGACAGACAGACAGGGAGAAGGGCCACGTGACAGCGGCCTCTGGGTGCCTGTCTGCAGGGACTTGCTACAGGGAAGCCAGGAGGGAGGACAGGAGCCCCAGGCCATCAGCTGGCTGGGAGAGCCCACAAGCCAGCTGACAGCTGCTCATCCAGATATAGCCCTGCTGTCCTGAGAACATGTCAGCGTCTTGCTAAAAAACAAGAAGTATTTTTAATTCCCAGGCACTTGCACCCCATTTAGAATATTACTGCAGTCACTAATCAGGGAAGCCCAACTGCTAGAAATGCCTGAGTGCTCAGGCAGCTTCTGGAAGTTACCACAGGCAGCTGGCTGCAGAATCCCCTGGGCTTGATCACTGTCTGCCCCATGGGCCCCAGGACGTGCAGGGAGCTTCACTCTCTTTCCTTAGAGCTCTGGAACCCAAAAATGTCCAAACCTCTGTTGGGGAGATGTGCATTGTAGCAAGACACCACCGAGACCCATCTGCCTGGCAAAGACTTGCAGTCTGATGGCATCAACCAGCCACTGCCAGGACGTAAATAACACAGCACAACACTGGAAGAGCCCTTTGGCAGTCCCAGGAGGCCCCCGTGTCCCTGCCCCTCACCAAAGCCCGAGAAAAGGGTACAGAGCGAACCCAAGAACAGTATTTGTCAGGGCTGTGCCTGCTACAGAGAAATGCTAGACACTCGGCATCCAGCAGCAGAGGATTGTAGTCAGCAGTGAATCCCCCAACTCTGTGGGAACCCATTTCTCAATGAGGAAACTGAGGCCCGGACAGAGTAACTTACATTACACAGCTATTAAGTCAGAGACAGGGCTCAAATCCAGGCTTCCTGGTCCAAACTCTGTGCTCTTGACTGCTCTGTGATCCTGCCTCTACAGAAATGTGCAGAGGGACCTGGGGGTGCAATGCAGTCCCCCCAGTGTTAATGTCCTAATTACCCAAGGGGAGATAAGGTGCTGCAAGGGGGCTTCCCAGAGCCGCTCCATAATGATTAACAAAAATACGTATAATTATATGTCAATTTAAAACATTTTTAAAGGAAAAAAAGTTGAACATTCTAGGAGGTTGTTTTTGGATGAAATTTACATATCTCTTCCCACCTCAAGCTTCCTCAGCCCCTGCTAATGGACCAGAAGTGGCCCAGTTGTGTCTGGAGTTTGAGAGAAGGAAGTATAAAGAAGCAGCATTACACTGAGGTAGCCACTCCTGATCCCACTGCATAAGGATGAAAATCCAGGCTCAGAGAATCTCAAAATCTTATCAAGGCCCACATTGGGCCAGAAACAAACTGATTCAAGGTTCATATTGCATGTCATTCCTCCAAAGCATACAGATAGCCGAGATGGTGGGTGTACTCGGGCTTTGCCAATAACCAAATGCAAATGGGACAGAGGCCATGCCCCAAGAGCTGGTCCTAGGGCTGCTGATTGCCTGCAACAGAGCTCACAGTTGATCCACAGTTTTAACCAGCTAGCCACAATGGCTCCTGTAATGTTGTTCCCAGACACCAACCTCAACCTCACCCTCACTGGGTAGGCCTGCATTCATTATGTGCCACTCAATAAGTACTCACTGAATGAATGAGAAGCAAAGGCAAAGCTCAGACCCTCCTCTTAAGGGGGTACCCCCAAGTCAGAAGACAAAGGGCGGGGGGTGAATGTGTTGGGGGGTTGCTGGTTAACCATGTAGATTAAGTAGCAGGTGAAAGAGGGTGCAATGTAATGGAAACTACTAGGATGTCTAGTAATAAAGCACAGAATAATTGGATTACCAAGAAGTAAAAACAAAAACCTGTGGGACAAAAGCATTGAAAAATAACTGTTCAGTACAGTGAGGGATCCCAAAGTATGATCAACTTCTGATGAAGATCACAGTGATGGCTACAATATATACACCAGACTCCTTGGTCACCACAATCTTGGGACAATAGCAGGAATTAATTGAAACAATATATAAGTATATATAATAGTACAGGGTATAACTCATGGTAGGTGTGCATGATACCAGGCAAGAGAACTATCAAAACATCACTGTATCTCTGAAAAGCACAGATGAATGTTGATATATACTACATACAGGGATTGGAAAGTAGAACATTATGTAACATAAAATTTTCCCAGATTGATTGTATATTGAATGGAGTTCTATTCGATATCCCAACACAAACGTCATAGATCTTAATAAGCTGATGGTAAAATTTGTATGGAAGAATGAAGAAGAATAGTCAATACACTTCTGAGAAAGAAGAAAGGCTTACTTTATCAAACATTAGGAATTATTTTGAAGCTATAGCACTTTAAAAATCATGGCACTAGTGCAGAAATAAATAAATGAACTAAAAAAATATAACCCTAAGCCCTGGAACAGACATTATGAGTATATGTTAATCTTCTAGATGATAGAGTGACAGGTTAGGTCAATGGACACACAAGAACTATTCAATAAATGGAATCAAAAAATATGATAACCTATTTTGGGAAAAATTTAATTCCAAAAAGTAGCTCACTCCAAACATAAATATTAACAGTAGCTGGATTAAGACTATAAATAACTAAAGCCAACTTGAAGAATTTTACATAGGTATTTATACCTTCCTGACCCACAGGTAGAAAAAGTATTTTGTAACATAAAATGAGTAGTTCATAAATTTGATTACATCCAAATTAAGAACTTTTATTTATCAGTAGAAACTTGTCAGATTAAAGCAGAGAAGATAAATGGGAAAATAATATTTGTAACAGTTTTGACTGTGAATTAGTGTCAATGATATATAAAGAACCTCTACAAATCAATAAAAAAAAATAACACTAACCCAATGAAAAAATGAGCACAGACATAAATGGTAAGCCCATAGGAAAGGACCATCCAGGAAAATAAAGCTATAAGGCCTTTGCTCTCTATGGTGATCACAGAAATGCAAATCAAGGCCACAGTAAAATACTATCCCACATATGGTCTGTGAACACAGATCTAGAACCCTTGGTGTATTTTGGAACAAATGGATCAGAAGCATCTCCCATATTTTCCTGCTGGAAGGATAAACTGATACACTCAATTTAGAAAGCAAGCCAACAATGCAACTGCCTGCAGGAACTCTCACACAGGTATAGCAGAAAGCATGCACAAGAATATACACAGCAGCACAGTTCATAATAGCAAAATCTTGGCACCTTGCCTAATGCCAATCAATCAACAGGAGAGTGGGGGCACCATTCACAACAGCGTCCACTGTGAAATCACGGAGTACTCAAAATGCTACAGAAGGAATTCTGGCCCCCTGCAGTCATGATGAGAGTGTGTCATGAACCAGGGATTATGATTAATCCAAGTCTGTGGTCCAAAACATAAGCAAAAGGAACAAAGCAGAGAACTTTTTTTTGAAAGAACACCTATCTTTCCCTGGTCAGATAAATGCCATCATCTCATCCTCGCAAAGGGATTAAATGTTTATTGCAGGATAATTTTTTAACAGCAAGTCACTTTTGAAATCCCTCAAACCAATACATAAATGCAATTTCTGTGGTAGCATCCCAGAGTGAGATGAATTGGGATTTAAATGGCAGAGGAAGGGGACTTAGCTGCAGCCCTTTTTATTTATGAACGCATTCAGGCAGTGCTAAAAGAGAATTCCACACCCCTGATGATAAAAGTTAACAGGAACACTGAGCTACGGAACTTGAGATGGAAATGGCTTCTAATCAGTCTGTCTGCTGGAACCAATTGCCTGAGATAAGGCCAGACCATGCTACTGAGGATGGATAATTGGGAGTTTATTGGGCAAATAAACAGCAGTGATAAAAGGGGCAATGTTGTTACCAAAAAGGAAAGTAATATAGCTGAAACAACAGAAAAGGCTGTTACTGGATTTGAGCTTCTCAAACTCTCTTTATGTTCTGCCTTGCTAACCTTTAGAAGTTTGTCATCCTTCTAAAAAGACTTTGGAAAGCCAGGCGTGGTGGCACACACCTGTCATCCTAGCACTTGGGAGGCTCAGGCAGGAGGATCACAATGAGTTTAATGCCAGCCTGGGCTACATAGTGAGTTCAAAGCCAACCTGAACTACATAGCAAGACCCTCTCTCAAAAATAAATTAAAAAATAAAGAAATATTTTTTTAAAATTTTTTTGGAGAACCAGGGGCATGGACTCATTAGAATGTCCCTTGTTTATCCACAGGGAAGTTTAAGTCCCCGGTAGAGGCCTGAATCCTGACAAATACTATATTTTTTCCTATACATCCATAACCATGATAAAGTTTAATTTATAAATTAGGCACATTAAAAGATTAACAAGTATAACTAATAACAAAACAGTTATACCAGAATACTCTGACAAAATGCCCAGCATGACCTGTGCACCTTGGATCCATTTCTAAGTGAGGTAAGCCAAGGTGAGAGTCATAGCCCTGGGGCCCCCAAGACTTGTGTATTCCCTGAGATGGCTGCTAAGGAACTGGTGGGGGATCAGGGTAGGCTGGATGCCTTGGACAAAGGGAGGATTCACATTCTGGACAGGACAGTGGGAGATTTCATTATGCTACTCAAAGTGCTGTGCAATCAAAAACATGCCATGTTTATTTCTGGAAATTTCCATATAGTATTTTGGGATCATGGTTGACCATGGACACCTAAAACTGTGGATGAAAAACTGAATAAGGAAAACTAACTGTGTCTGGAATTTCCCTACCCAACCTGAGCTGAAACTCCCTACCTCAGACAAAGGTGGAACTGTTAAAAAAGATCAATCATAATCTCTAGCAAAGAAATAAGCAGGAAAGTTACAAGGCTCAAAACACAAGTCTCAAGGTCTCCAAAGGGCTGGTAGAAAAATACTGCCTGGCCACCTTCTCGACTGCAGACAGTGATTTAAAACCAACAATTGGTCCAGGATTGAACATCAAGCACAGAGTAGGATGAAAACAAAAGACAGAGGCAACTCTCCAACACCACATAAGGACATACTCAGTTTACTGTAAGTCACACTCTCCTCCAGAAAGCCAGCCCTGACTGCCCTGGCATCTTCAGGGTCTCTTACCCAGCTAACACAAGGTTGGTACCTATGCCCACTTTGGTACCTAGAGACTGAGATGTCGTTTGGATGGACATCGTGATGCAGCCAATTCATTAGACAGATGTCCGCTGGATATGATCACACATGAGATCTCGCTCATGGTGAGTACTGGAGAGAAAGCAGCAAACAAAAGGCAGGGTGCCTGCTTTCGTGGAGCCTGCAGAGAAGGAGACACTGTATGTTTGATTACAAATTGAAGCAAGGGCTGTGAAGGGCAGGCAAGATGCTGAGGGGCCTGATGCAGGAGTGGGAGCAGGGAGCAGGAATTGTTTTTGTTGATTTCTGAAAAATGAAAAACAAGTAATGAGTTGAACATGCATGTATGTCCGAGTGGAAAAGAAAATAGTAGCAGAAATATGTGAAAAGTTAGGCGGCACAGAGACCACAAAGGCCACATGCAAAATTCTAGTCTTTGCCTTAAATTCAATGGAAATCTTGAAAGGAATTTGGAGCATGAAGGAGTAGATGCAGTGGGTAGCTTTCATGTTTTGCATCTTGATAGAATCACTCTGGGCTAATACACAGTCCCTTCTCTCCTCTCTCTCTCTCTCTCTCTCTCTCTCTCTCTCTCTCTCTCTCTCTGTTTCACTTCACTTTGTTTCTCTACAGTGGTAACCAGAGTACTATCGCAGTTTCTCATAAGACCAAATACAAAGTTAAGCCTGGTAGGATAAAGATTCCTCACACAAAACAAAGGCAGGACTTAGCTAATTTATACCAGGAGTATATGTTCAGGAATGGACCCCAGAGCAATACAAGGAATGTAGTTCCTGGGGAACTCCTGGGGAAGAGTGTACGTTCAGACAGACTACATTCAAGGCCCTTGCCATAAATCTAAATTCAGTGTCCTCTTCCGAGCAGCTGGGAGTGGTTCTAATCGCTTGCTCAGCTGTTTAACAGAAAGCTAAACTTCACAGTGATGAACTCTAAGTGGAGCTGAGATGCCAAACTTCTTTCACATAATGTAGCAGAAATAGTTCAAAGGCCAAAGGAAAACTAGTGTAGATGTGCCAGGTCTCACCCCTCTCACCCTTAACCATCCTCCCAAAGGCACTCTGCCAAGTGTTGATAGACAAGGGTTCCTCAAAAAATACACGATGTGTGTTTAACTTTTTGCAAACTTATACAATGAAAAACAGACTGCCATTAATAATACTCCTCGAAGTATACCCCCTCACTTCCAACACACTTATCTCCTGGTTCTTGCCGCTTCCTGGTTCTGACTCCGGAAGTCCTCTCTCATGAGAATTCTCACAAGGTATGATCAAAAAATAAAGTGAATGCTGCTGCTGAGTGCCATCCAAAGGAAAGGCAGGCTCATAAAGAACATTACAGTGTGTCCTTGTCCACCTTATTCACTGGATCTGGCACTGTATGACTTCTGGCTCTTCCAGAAAGTAAAAATGACCATGAAAAATTAACATTTTGAATCAATTCAGGACAACAAGGCAGCCATGACAATGCAACTAAAGACACTCACAGAAGAGCACTTCCATAGCTGCTGCAGAAAGTGGCAAGAATGATGGGATAAGTGTGTTCAAACTGAAGAGGAAGATTTTGGTAATGTATCATTTACTATAATTTTTTTAATTTACACATACACCATATATTTTGATCATGTCTTGTCCAAGGGTGAGGAGAGTATCAGTATTTGGGGAAAACATTGTAGTACTTGTTCTCTGGAGACCATCAAGAGCCACCCAAATGCAGGCAGAACTGGCCCCTGACTTCAACAGAGAAGGGCAGAGGCCCAGGGCAACACTCACACCCCTGAGGGAAAGTGGGCCAGGGCTGGGAGGGTCAGCAGTGTGGAGGACTCTTGGTGTGCTCCCCCACCCCACAGGGACTCATCAGAGCTCCTTGAATGATCAATCCTGGGCCTTTAAAGGAAAGACCTCAGTTCTCCACAGTGCATCACCATGAAGTATCATGACTGTCCTGCTTGGTTTCCTCAAAGGGACCTGGAACTACTTATTACAGTCTGAATGTTTATAGCCCCCCCAAATTCCTACATTGACATCCCAGTCCTCATCCTGCCATATGAAGATTTGGGGAGAAGCTACTTTCTCAATACCAGGAAGTGGGCTTTCACCGGATATCAAATCTGCTAGCACTTACAACCTCCAGGACTATGAGAAACAAATATCTCCTGTTTAAACACTATACAATCTATGGTACCCTGAATAATGGCCTGAGTGGTCTAAAACAGTACTTATCAGGGTAACTGTGCCCTGGAGGAAAAGAAATCCCATGATCTTTTGGATAATAGTGAATGCTGAATCTTGATTAATCCTAATTCCTAGACACCTGGGTGCAGCCAGCTAGTCAAGGGAGGGGCAAATCAGGGGCAAGTGAAAAACAAAATTTGACTCTAGTTAGCCTCATAGTATGTCCAGTGGGACCTCAGACCTATTCAATAGTTTTTTCTCTTTTCCTGAATATATTTTGGAATAGTTATCTTTGGCAATAAGATGAACTTCTCAATTGACTCCCTAATAACTGAGTCATGGCTTGTAAGACAGAAAGGACAAAATGTAAACCATGTCCCTCTTCCTATCAAAAATCACAAAACAAAAGCACCACTATGTCCCTAGAGAAATTAGTGCCCTCATTAAATATTTGAAAGGCACAAAGCAGAGGATTCTAATCACATCCATTTGTAAAGATCTAGATTGGCAGATGCAAAAGAGAAAGAATCACAGAGAGTACAGTGGGTCATGACTTAACCAAGTAGTGACTTCAGTTTTATCTACCATTACTGATAGGGCCTCTACTGGACCAAACTGATACACACTCTAGCAATTGGTACAGTTTTGACCTGTCCATATTTCCCCCCTATTCCAACAACAGACAAAACCAAAACATAATAATAGGAGCAGTTTGTTCTCTCTAGGAAGGTGTAACAACAAACCTTCACTACTCTACCTGAGGCCATATCGACACTCCCACTCTGAGTCCCACAGTCTGTAAGAATTTGACTGCCTCACCATCTAGTAGATCATCCTGCCAGCCCGGTGCATCGATTGCACCACACTGGGACATCATAACGTAGCAGGTACACGGTGTCACAATAAGACACTTATACATATGGTAGAAAATAACTTCTATGCTAGCACAGGAACCTGCCAGGGTCATTTAATGTTTCTGGAGTCTGAGTGATAGGGAATGGTCAGAAAATACTCAGCAAAATAAGAAGCAAGATGCTGTTCCCTGCATCTGGGTCATTAACACACAGACAAGACAGGGAAGGCCTTCCCAGAGATGGAGGCAACATACATCATATTGGCTGTGCTGCTCCAATCTGCTCACTGGATGAGCTGAAATACTGACAACCTCAAGTTGTCCACACTGCAAGACCACAGCCCTGTCACTCAGCCCCCGTAACTCAGGGGTCTAAGTGCCTACTCCATATTGAGATACTTCATTGAGCATGTCAGGCCAGAGGCCTCTAGGGTGTGAGGGTCACATTAGGCCCACTGGTGAAAAACTGTTCTCACTTGTCCTCACTCAGTAATGGGCCTTGAAGGGAAGGGCACTGAGCCGTTGAAACCGCTGCAATGCACAGGCTGATCTTCCAGACATAGTCTGCCTTTCCCAGGCCCACTGATTCCAAAGGTTGGGTGTGGCGGGATGTGTGGTACATGCCTATAATCCCAGACACTCGGGAGGGTGAGGCAGGAGGATCACAAGTTCATGGCCACGGTGGGTAATTTAGCAAGCCCCTATCCCAACTAAACAAGTGAAAAAGGCTGGGGATGTAGCTCAGTGCTCCCTGGATTCAATCCTTAGCACACAGGGGGAAAAGCAGTAGGGTGTATGCATCTCACACACTATCTTTCTACTGCCTTCAGCCATCAGGTAGAAGCGGCACAGAAATGGTCAAGCTTGGTCAGGTCCTGAAGCCACAGGAAAGCCACCAGAAGCTCCCGACTTCCTGTGTACCCGGGCCACATTTGAGCCTCCCTTTCAACCCACACCCACCCAACAGAACAGGAAATGGAAGGGATGGGTGTTGCGTACCCTAAAGATCACCTCTCGGGTACAGCTGCTCCTTGGGATCCACAGGGGTTGATTCTAGGACATCCAGTGGACACTACCTCCCTCTAAACCTGAGGAAAGTGATACAAAGAGGTGAGAAGTCTATAAAAGTGCTGCCACAAGGGCCAGGGATGTAGCTCAGCGGTTCCACTGCCTGCCTTGAAAGCACAAGGTCCTGAGTTCAATCCCCGGTACCAAAAAAAAAAGTTCTGCCACCATGGCAGGATGATTGAGTCCAGCCCAGTGACAATGGTGGGGAGGAAGAGGCAACTCAAGTGATGTCAGCCATGGCCCCATTTCCTAAGCCAGCTGTGGCTGAGTGTGTGTGCCACCCAGACTCCCCTGGCAGCTGCTCATCTTGCTGATCTGATTTCTCTAGACTTCACCCTGATGCTGTGAGATGCCCAGAGTCCTAATAGCCTGTATTTCCACAGGAAAGAGCTGACTCCACCATCGAAATCACACTCTGAAGGCACTTGAGGAGAGGGAGGAAAGCAGGTGCCGGGAAGTGGAGCAGCAGGTTAGAGTGTGGGAAGGACCACAGTGGACTATGGAAGCTGAAGACACCAAAGGAGACAGAAATGAGGGGGCTCAGGAAATGAGGAGGTCACCATGTTGAAGGGCACCACAGGGACAGGAAGTTGCCTGGTTTATGTCTGGACTCCTGCTAGGGAGGAAGAGAGCTTTCAGGGGCCAAAGTCTTGGCTGAATAACTGAAGGTAAACAGGGGGCCAGGCTGAATCCTCGGCCTGGGCCCAATTAGCATGCATGTTACAGGAGTGTCACAGATCTTTGTTCTGAATCTTCAGGGCCTGGCATAACAAACATTTGCTAAGGAGTCTGATGAAGCGTGCCTTCTTCACATTTAACCGTGTGAGGGTTAGAAAACAGCGCATTTCTCTGTCTCCTCTTTGAAGTGGATATGGGCTGCCACACTTGTTCAGAACGATGAGCACCCTGAGGGCCATAACTGTGGGGCTGGGAGACCATGGACTCTGGAATCAGAGGCCCCATTTTACACTCAGTTCCCCAGGATCAGGGCACTTGGAGGGTCTTGAGTCCAGTGCCAGCTCATGCATTCTTTCATTAAACTTTAACCAAGTGCTACTTTCTGCTAATAAATTGCAAATCCTGGAGAGAAAGGGCTGGAAACCCTAGGAAGAGCCTATGCCCATGCCACTGCAGAGCTCTGAGGGGACGGGAAAAGGATCATTGGGCTTGCAGATGGCTGCTCCTGTGTCCAGCTTCCATTTGACCACTTGAGACATTTGAGACATTTGTTGGAGAAAAATAACTCAAAGGTCTCTGAGGCTTCACTGTCTTATGTTTCCTGGGACTAATGGCCAAAAGTGAGATTCCTAGCATGTGGATAAGTATCAGGAGATTCTATCACCCTTCCTTATTCTCCTCTACTCTCTGCATCTCTATGGGAGCCTGTTACATTCCTGGGCACCCAGCAAGGGCCCAAAGGTGAAACTGTTGGAGGGGGCAGGACTGTGGTAGACTCTGCAAGCCTTGGCCCAGTCCCAGACCACTGTCTTTTGCCATGGACAAGCAGCCATTGGCCTGCAAGGCAGGACGGGGTACCAGGCCACCTACTGTCCCACATTGTGTACAAAAGTGGGGGGTCTCCAGCCAGCCTCCCTGGAACCCATGGGCAGGCACACCTGGGGACCTGCCCATTGCTGCACTGGCCCAGGACAAGGGGCAGACATGGGTGGAGGACATCCAGTCCAGAGTGTCGTGCTGTCCAATGATGTCTCCAGTGTCCTCCACCCTTAAGCCATGGCCATGGATCAAAGTCCTGACACTGAAAATGTCTGCTAGTCCTAAACATGATGCAGTGAGAAAATAGCCACGTGGAGACTCCAGGAAGGTGAGAGGAGGAGGTGACAAGGAGGCAAGTCCTCCCTGGACTTTGCAGACCCTGAGTGAGGAGAGGGAGGGAGAGGCAAGACTAGTAGAGATGCTGATGGTTGATCAGCATCTGAGCAGAACTCCCCAGGACAGAGGCTGGCACACCGCCAGTGCTGAATGAGGGAGGGGCTCACCAGCTCTGAATCCCACATTGCAAACTCAGACTCAGCACCTGGGGCCTCCCACCCACCTCTCCCGGACCTCCCACACCCCTTTCCTGTGCCACCCTCCTCAAAAGAGCTCTCAGGGCATCACCTTCCCTGTGAGGTACTCTCTCACCCTGCAGCTCCAAGAGAAACAGCCAACTGGGGTGACAGTCACATCTTAGCAGGACAGAAGGCTCACCTGTCTCTTTTCAGAGGTGGCCAGCCCTGAGCCACAGCCCTCCCCTCTCACAAGCTCCTTTGTGCCAGGAGCCATCACAAAACCCTGGCATCGGAGAGCACCCCCTACAACACCCCCAAGAGTACTTGGCTGGATGTGAACTCAGAGTAAGCACCTGCAACAGGTGTGGGCAAAGCCAGGAATTGCTCTGTGGCCTCCCATGACCCCATGGGGAGAGAGAAGCTAGGCCCTTGGGGAGCATCAGCAACTGCTACAAGATAGGCAGCATCCGTGCCAAGATATCTGGGGGGCTGTATCATGCCACATATATGGCTTCTCACAGCCTGACCAATGGGCTGTCTCTCACTCCAGCCCTCCTGGGTTCTCCCTTTCAGTTCCCAGGTCTGTAGCACACAGTTGGCTTCTGCCCATGCATGTGACTGCAGGTGTCCGCACCTTCTGCTGGGCCACAGCCTCAGAGCTGCTTCTCTCAAACCACCATGAGCCATCACCCTGGGAGTCCATCCCCACCTCTGCAGCCCCCAGCCCAGGCAGACAGCCCCAGTTCTGGGACCACAGACCCTGTCCCCACTACTGGCCATTCAGGGTCCCTGGCTGCCCTTGAAAGCCCATCTCCCAGCTCTGCCCAAGGCTGAATGGCAGGAGACTGGTTTCCACCAGCCACAGACCCAGGAACCTGACATCACCCACACAGTGTTATCTTTTCCTTCCTCACAATGCAACCAAGTATTTTCCTGCATCTGGGTAATTCCAAGAGAGCATGCACATCTGGACCATGATGGACTTCCTAATCTCTAGATCCAGAGGCACTGTTGGGAGGCCTAATCACAGACACCAGACTGTAAGGACACCCCAGAACGTGGGAATTTTTCAGACAAGAAGCTGGTTGTGATCCAGGTGAGCCTTCTGTCTCCTAGGGGAGGGGGAAGGGGCAGCTGAACCTGGAGACCTGGGGCTGCCTTGAACCCCACTGAGGGACACATCAGGACTAAGGCTGTCTTCTACCCTGCACGGGGCCCTATGGACCTTTGCATTCCTGTCCCCAGAGCTGACAATTCCAAGCCCTGCCCACAGCCATCTTCTCACTCCCGAAGCCTTCTTCACAGACACATGCCTGCTTGGCATGGTGGTGTTATCCTGGGCATGGCCACCCAATTCCTCAGCCACATGCTCTTCCCAGGATGGCCATGGTGTCCCCTAAGGGAATCAAGGGGCAGCAGCAACCTGGGGCTCCCAGGAACCTGGGGACTCAAGGACAGAGCCCCATTCCCTTTCCTGCCCAGGACCTCAGCTCACACGTATGGGGTGCCCCTTTTCCATTTGTCCACTTGATCCTCTCAGAAACACCCTGAGGAGATGTTAGCATTCTCTCTCTTTTGAGGATATGGAAGCAGAGATCCAGAGAAAGTAGATGACTTGCTTGGGACCACACAGTCAGTGTAGTAGCTAATAAGTGCCGATAGGGATGCAAACCAAGGTCTGCCTGACCCAAGCCAGGTCTGCAAAGTGCAAAAGCAAGCAAATAAACAACTAGGGTCCCAGGCCACGTGTCCTCCTGGGCAGGTATCCCCTGGCCCAGCTGCCCATGCAGAGCAGCCTGGTGGCCAGGCCGGCTCACTGGCAGACCAGGCCTACTGCCAGCTCTGTCATAGTGACTGCAGGGGGAAAACAGCTATCCAAACACATGAAAGACCTGGGAATGCCCAACCTGAAATAAATTAGCTCTCCTCTAACTGTCCTACCATGGGAGAAAAAGTGACAGACATCATACATCACCCAAAGCCAAATTCAATTTGTACCCATTCATGACACAAACGTGTCACCCCTGTAACATCCCCAGAGTTCATCTAGCATCCCGCACACTCCCCTTGGAGAGCCAGCAACACACGGGCAGCGAGACAAGACCATCTGGTTTCGAGAAGTGCTACTGAGAAGCAACGCTGCTTGGGTAAGAAAGAGAAATCGGTGCACTTTAGGAGTTGGAGGGGAGCTCTCCCACACTTGTGAGGTCCTGAACAGGTGGCAGCTCAGAGCCTGGCACAGGAGAGGAAGCAAAGCAGAGGTGGCTGCCTGGATGGAACTGACAGGACCACTCCTGGGTATGATGAGCCAGACAGGCGAATGTGAGCAGGACCGAGGGCCACCCAGTTACCACAGTCCCCTCTGCACTCACAGATACGGCCCCGCACAGCCTGCAGGGGCCACTGCTTATTTGCTGGGAGAACCTGCCAAAGGCCTTTAGCCTTGGTTTCCTGCCTGTTAGCAGGAGGTCAGAGGAAGTAAACAATGAGAAAAAGGAGCAGAAAGGGCTCTCCCCACCATTTGCAAAGTCCCACAGTTTCGGGGCCTTTCTAGACAGCATGGGCTATTGAAGAAAGATTCCCTGGGCAGTCAGGGCCCTCACTGCAGCATCACACTCCAGGCTCCTCCTGGCTTGGTGACAGTGACCACTAATTCTGGAGCCTTTTGGTAAATAAACTATATCTATTGATGTATGACATACACAGAGAAAAGTGCAAATATTCTATGACTTCCCTAAGTGAACACACGGAGGTGAGGAAATAGAATATCAGCCCCCAGAACTCTTGGAAACCACTTTGCAAGTTGCTCTTGAGGTCCTTTTTGATTCTCAAATGAGGTTAATCCAGGTTGGCCCAGGCTGCCTGAGAGGAGGAGCGTTGGGAGCCACTCTGTAATGTAAAGACAACGTAGTCCATGATCATATGTCCATGATCAAATCATGGGATTTGATGGGAGGCCTTGACTTTTTCAACAGGAGCCAGCTAAATTAAGAAAAGGCATTTTCTCTCTTGCTGGGATTCTCTGGGTCTCCTGGGGAGAATCTCCAGGGTGCTCTTGGTGATCATGGGGCTCTGCACAGCCCCTAGGACACTCTGAAGGGCCATGAGCAGCAGACCCCTCCCCTCATGAGGGGTAACTGACAGCAAATTTCCTTTCTGAAAAAAGACATTGATAACACCCTGAGATATCAGTTATTTGCAGGTATTTTTGTCTCATTTTTCTTATTCTTTTCTTTTGTGTGAAGCTTGTTTTTTGAATGGACTTTATTTTTAGAATGGTTTTAAATTCACAGAAAAATGGAGGAGAGCATATAGAGATTTCAGGTGTTCCTCCCCATCCTCCTGCACATGCTCAGTCCCCTCCTGTCACTGTCATCCTGCAACACAGTGGTGAGCTGGTGACAACTGATGAGCTCACATGGGCATAGCATTGTCATCCAGTGTCTCACGTTTACATTAAGGGCAGTGTCTGGTTTAAATCTGCAAAAGTTTCCCATGCACCCACCCGGTGTAGTCTCCGAACAAAGCCCAGAGATATGGGCTTCTCGGGCCAGAGGCTGAGCTGGTGTCCCCAGGAGGTTTGAAGAGCTCTGCCCACAGGTGTGTCCAGAGCAGACAGAGAGGGATCTCTGCCTATAAGGGCTCCCTGGCTCAGGAAAGTAGGGTGAGCTACTGCTTCAATCCTGGGCTGCCCAGAGCAGCTCTGCCTGATAGAAATACAATGCAAATCACATATTCAATTTAAAATTTCTCTAGTAGCCACCATAAAAAAGTAAAGAGGAACAGATGAAACTAATTTTAACACATTTTATTTAACCCAGTGTATCCAAGTGTGTCACTTCAACACATAATCAATAAAAATTATTAATAAGACATTTTACATCCACACTGTCTTCTCAACTGTCATGTATTGTATGATTTGCAACATATATACATCTAAATGCCAAATACTCATCAGAAATACTTGATCTGATTTCAGATCTAATAAAATTTATCTTTAGAAAAGTAGAAACCTAATCAACTGGTTCCAAACAGGGCTACAATTTTTGTAATACTTGAATCAAGTACTAGTTTTTAAATTTAAATTAATTTAAATTAAAATCTCAGGTCCTCAATAACACCAGCCACACTTCAAGCCTTCAGTAGCCACTTGCAGCTGGTGGCTCCCATGTGGGACAGCACAAGGCCACAGACAAAGCCAAGAGGGCCACGAACTGGCCAAGGAAGGTTGCCGCCCACAGTGGTCAGCACCTCTCCAACCCCAAAGTCACGAAGGGTGGAGAACCTGCTGCAGTTTTCAAGGTCTTTTGTTGCCTAAGGTCTCTGGGAAGAGGCCAATTCAAGGTCCCTAGTCTCCTGGGAATAGGAAGCACCCAAAACTCATTTTTTAAAAAACTTGCAAGATTGTTGAGAGACCAGAGCCCAAACCAGGGTCACACCCTGGGGATCCCATGAAACATCTTAATCACCACCTTCCAGGCACATGGACATCAGCCCTCCTGGCCTCCCCTGCCAGCCCTGGCCTTCAGGCCCATGCTCCTGGCTCTGCCACCTGCCCTCTGTCCTCAAGGTCTCCCTTTCCACACTGAGGAATGAAGCCAAGAGTCCAGCTCCCTCTGGCACTAATGCTAATGACCATACTCCAAAGGTGAAATGTGTGGCCAAGATGGGCTGAGAAAACTAATGAAGGCAACATCGTAATGGTCACCACAGTCCACACCTGTAGCTAACAGGCCTATAGATGCCTGTGTTCTGTACCTGGCCATAAGCACTTGATAAGCACTGTCTCACAAGACACTTGTAACTCCACAAGCCAAGCACTAACAAGGTCCCACTTCCAAGGGCACCTCTGACTCCCACTGCCTTTGTCCGCCCCATCTACACTGGCTCTGTCCCCAGGCTCCACCTGCTTATGTCCATGGCTTCTCTGGGCCTTCTGTCCAGAACCCTCTCTTGAACACATTTCTTTATACCAACATGCAGATGCTGCACAACACTACACACTCAGAATACCCATGGCCATGCTCACCCTCTCCCCACCAGCTCTATCTTCCTTATGCTTCCTGACAGCCATGAAAACAAAGACCTGGGCCTCATCCCAGACTGTACCTCCCAGCACATCTGTCTTCTACCTAAATTCCATTACCTCTACCTCCTCACATGACTCCAGTGAATTCCCCTTTCCATTTCCATGCTGTCTACTACAAGGGCCTCACTATATCTCACTGAGGCCAGAGCAAAAGCAAAGTATATTAAAAAAAAATAGTAATAATCCCAGGCATGACTGGCCACTCAGCTCTGGTGAGGCCCTCATGGTGGGTGGCACCATTGACAGTGGACTCAGGTGCAAGAGGAAGAGATCACCTGGCCAGATAAAAAGGTGGGGGGAGGAGCCAGTCTTAGGACCACCCATTAGGCCCTACCTCTTAAAGGTCCCACCCACTACACTAGACCCAAGCTCCCAACATATGAACCCTTGGGGGACACATTCTTACCATCCACTGCACACAGCCACTTCTGTATGCAGGTGGCTGAGACAGAAGAAAAGCAGTCAAAGTTCCCTGATCTGTCCCCCTCCAGAGAGGATGGTGAGGAGGAAGTAGGTCTCTATGCTGTGACAGCCCTCAGGCCATGGGACAAGTGAAGCCATGGCTGGGGTAGGCAGCCCAGGATGAGCCTAGCCAGACCCCAGAGGTGGCACAGAGATCCCAGCCCCACTTAGCATCCTGCATAATTACTTGCCTGCTTCCCTTTTGCCACCTCCATCCTGCTATCCCCCAGCCAGCTGGTGCCAGCGACCTCAGAAGTGAAGATGAGAGGCAGGATAATATGGTAGGCGGCTGGTGCCCCGGCCCCAAGGCAGCGATCACCGTGTGCAGGACAGAGTTCGAGGGCTTTTCTATCACTCTCATCTGTCACACATCAAGTGGGAAAAGATCTATTTTTGCCCCAGGAAGCATGCCTGTAACTTCAACCAGCCCAAAATATGTGTGGCTACATGTGCTTGCAAGATGCTCTAAATGGCACACAGTGTTCAATCTCAAGCTATCACAAGATCATGGCAGGTCCGGGCTCCACCAGGTGAGCACACCTGAGCCAGGTGTGGGCTCCTCCCAGAAGAGAGTATACTGGTTCTGAACCCACTTCTCTGCCTGGCTGCAGTACAGCCTCCCTTCTAGCCACCATGCTGCTCCCCATGGCCGCACAGCTATGGGCTCTGCAGAGAGCCTCTGCTCATGTTCTGCCTGACACTGGCTGCTGGTCCAGGCAGGCAGAGGCCACCTGTTTCCTAGCACAGGCAGACAGCACATCTGCTGAGACACACAGGAGGCAAACACCCAAAGAGCAAGTGAGGCGAGGCTGCACGTCCTAAGACGCCATTCACGTCCCAGGACACTTGGCACCAGGCTAATCCCAGGAAAGTCAGCTAGGTGGGTGGGGGGAGATTGGCAGCAACAGTCCTGATAAGTAGAAACCCCACATAGCACCAGTGCCCTGAAACTGCCTTCAATAGAAAGCATATGGCAAGAAGGGCTCTAAATGTGAAGATGTCCCATGTGGCCATCACTGCTGGGGAGACCCCACCCTCCTGCAGGAGTGAGACAAAGAAAAGTATACACAAGACCAGGCAGGCCTGGCCTCAGTCCTGCTCCCTGTCACCAGCCCTGTGAGCTGGGCACATGGCTCCCCCTCACTGAGGATGAAAATAACAATGGTGCCCGCACCCTGCTTGCAGGGCACAAGGTAATAAAATGCATGCAAAGCACCAATGCCCGGCACAGAGTAAGACCTCAACAGAGATGATGGAAGTTCTCCTGTCCCCTGTGTTTGCCTGGGTAGGGCAGGTCCAGCCCTCAGGATATGACAGCACCTACTGCACTGCCAGGCCATTGACATCTCAAGCTCATAGGCACAGACACGTGGGCTTCATAAGACTCAGCTTCTGCCCTGTAGCTTTCCCTCAATGGCAGACATAGTCAAGGGCCCCACCTTGGACGGCGCATTATTCCTGCCAATGTCTTTCCAAATGGTTTTGCTGTTGTCTCAACCAGAGGCCTAAGAGAGGGGCCATCATCTCATTGTACACAGGAAAGAGAGTCCAGAGAGGTTGTGCATTTCCCTCGGCATCACACAGCTAATAAGTGGTGGGTCTGGATTTCGAACTCAGAAAAGAATCCAGCATTTGTGCTCTGTACTAGGTCTGCAAAGAGGGAGTGAGCAACCCATCCCTGGGGCTGATCCAGCCCAGCAGATGCTGCACTTCTCACCATGAGTTAACAACCCAGTGGCAGGATTACAGCTCACCTGCAAGACTGCGTCTGGCCCACTCGATCCCCTGAGTCCTAGTAAAACTGAACTTGGGGACTGCTGATCTGAAAGTCAGATGCCCACCCTGAGGCCCCCGCTTCTGAGCCTCTGCCTCAGGGCATGGTCCCTCTGTCCCCAGGACAGCTGGCCACACACCCCCAGGAACACAGTTCTCCTGCTATCACTGCAGCAAGACCTTCACTCAGACTTCCCCCAGCTTGCAAGGCCATCACACACTAAACACCCACTCATCCAAGCCCAGGCTTTTGAGAACAACTAGCTCATACTAGCATATGTGCAATATCTATATTATTGCATAATTTATATACATTGTACACTGTTTGTGGGACACAAGCACCACACCACAAAGTATTTGCATATAGATGGTGGGTTATCGACATATGCTTGCATTTGATGGGTGATATTTGAAATACACACATACACATATTGCTCTAGTAGATACTAGAATGTTTGCTTTCTGTCATGACTTGAAGTGCACTGATCCTTTAACAGTTTGCTAATTTGTAAAATTTACAATACTGAAATGTCCATTTCTGAATATAGAAGTGATTTTTCAACTGCTGGATGAGCTGGGACTCCAATCTTTACTCTGAGAAGTTAGGCACCAGGCTCATTCTTGTCCAAATCAATCACATTAATGGTCGTCAAACAGAAAGCCACTCTGCCAGGTAAGTTAGCCATCTACCACCAAGTAAATAATGCCAATAACAAAAACCAGCCACGTAAGTAAACAACACCTAATCAGCTCCTCCCCTTTGCCAGATACTATGCTAGGCACAGGGCCCCCAGAAGTGAACCTGGTTGGTGAAAAGGTCATCTACACTTACCATGGAGAACAGCACAGTGGTGCTGTTCACAGTGGTGTGCAAGCATCACCTCTACATAGTTCTAGAATATTTTTATCACCTGAAAAGGAAACCCTGTACTCATTATCAGTCACTTCCATACCCCTTCCCCACACCTGACAACCACCAATCTGCTTTCTGTCTTGACGGATTTGTCAATTCTGGAATCATACAATATTTGTCCTTCATGGTCTGATTTCTTTCACTCAGCACAACATTTTCTAGTGTCACCCAAGGGGTGGCACGTATCAAAACTTCACTCCTTTTTACAGCTGAGTAATATTCTATGGTATGGACATACCACAGTCTGTTTATTCACTCAATAGCTGCTAAGTAATCACATTGTTTCCATTTGGTGGGCCATCATGAATGGTATTTATCTGATTCTGATGCATGGGACCTACATCACTTCAAATCCAAGGAGCTGTGGCCACTGAGTCAGATTGCCACATCATTCCCAAGATGGAGTTGCTCCTCCTCATGTGCCCGAGATGAACTCCTCTTCAGGTCTCAGTGGCAGCTGGTGGCTTTGTATTCACACACACTGCCTTTGTTTTGTATCAGTCACTGCCTTGTGTTCCCCCAACTCTGGCTTCCTAATTGATTTATTGACATAAAATCAGCCCTCGCGTGTTATTTCAGTAGTCATTAAGAAACTACTTGTCATTAACCTGTAACTACTGTCATCACGAGTTCCTTGTTGGTTGCATGTAGATGAGGAAAGAGAAAGTCAGGTGAGCACCATGTGCACCCCAGGCTCTGTGCTACCTCCTCCTGCCATGCAGATGTTGTCTGACTTGGTCCTCATGCAGCCCAGGAGGAGGAATTAGCATCCCATGATCCAGATGAGAAAATTCAGGCTCACAGAGGTGAAGGGACTTGTTGCCAATCACACTAATGAGAGGCTGAGCTGGCATCAGCTGCGAGGTATGTCTGACTCTGGTGCTCCAGAGTTGCATTCAATGCATCCTTGATAGAATAATTATTAACAGTGACACAGTGGAGCCTGCATCCGTCACATCCATGTACTTCTGGCCTGTCAAACCGGGGCCACAGCCAACTCTGCAGAAAGCACTGCTCCAGCCTTGGTTACTGGTTTGGGGACAACTGTGCCTCCTCTCTTCTGGGAAGGTTTTGGACTTTTATGCAAAGCAAAGTGGTGGAACTGGAGTCTGGAGCCAGCAGGATGTGTCAGGGAATCTCAAACCGAACAGGCCCCAGACCAAATTCCTGGCTTCCATGTCCCCCCAAACAAACCCACCCCACCATCCCATCCCTTCACCTTAGCAAGTGGCCACACCCTACTTGTCACTCTTGCCAAAAGCAATGGCACTGTTGGGACTCTTCCACCTCCAGAAATTTGGTTTACCTGCATTCCAAATATACGCCGAATCTGAACACTTTTCAGCTTTCCACCTCTGCCTGCCTCTCCCCTGTAAAAGCCTCACCACCTCTAGCCTGGACTGTCTCCATATTGATCTCCAAGAAAGCCCTTCCCCTCCTGCTGTGCTCTGTCCTCCATAGCAGATCTGCTCACAGCTGTCCCAGCTTCCATGCTGGTGTGAACCCTAATGTTCTTTAAAAGCCCCACAAGGGTCACAAAGATCCAGGCCTGGGCCAGGGTGTTTTTTGATCAGGCCAAATGCACCCTCTCAAGAGTCTTTGCTCTGACTCTTCCCTCAGCCCGGATGCTGTTTGTTGTGGTTTCTCTATAACGTCCCCCACGAGCCTCATGCGTTCACAGGCAGGACTTTTAAAAGGTGACTGGCTCGTGAGGCCACCGATGGCTTCCTTGCTGTTAGGAGGAGTGTCTGGCCGTAAAAGGTGGGCTCTGGGGCCATGGCCTGGGAGCCTTCCCCGTTCCTCCCTTTACTCTCTCTTCCCTACCACCATGCCATGAGCACTTCCTCTGACAGGCCCCTCTGCCATCTGTCCTGCTTTAGAGCCACCAGACTATGGACTGAAACCTCTACAAACTGTGAGCTAAATAAATCTTCCTCCTTTCACTTGTGGGTATAAGGTGTCTCGTCCCAGCAATGAGAACTCAGCTAGGACCCTCTTCTCCCCAGTATCCCAGTGGCTCACTCTTGCACCCACTTCCAACTTCTCATCATAACACAAGAACCTCCCTACTGTCTCCCTGCCACAGGACCCCAATGTCCTCTCCAGGTCCCTCTCTCGTCTTTACTTTTCTTCATAGCAGGTATTCCCACCAGATCTGTATTTATGTGGTTATCCGGTTATTCCCTATCTCATTTCATGAAAATGTAAGCTCTGCAATGGGGAAGGAGTTGGTCTTGCTCACAGATACATCTCACGGGCTGGCATCCAGTGGGTGCCCATTACATACTGGCAAGAAAGACATGGAAATTCAGTCCCTGAATCTTGAGCTTGCCCAAGTTTAAAGAGCTAGAAAGTGGAGAAGCTTTTTTTTTTAATTTGGCTACCATTTATTTTCTGCAGACTTATAGTCATTTATTATCATGCACATTTTTAAAAGATCAATTTAGTAGTAGAGAGGCTTGGGAAAAACAGGAATAATTTGTGAATAAACAAATGTAGTTTTCTTCAAATTTTAGAGAATGAAACAAATAGTTATTGGAATTGTTTCAAAATGTTGGGGTTTTTTCCACTTTGGCTTTTTCCACTTTTACCTCCAGGTCATCCTTGGGTCTTGTCTACTTAGTCATTTTGTCTTGTCAGTTGTTCCTTCAAAATGGCTCTCTGGCTGGGCATGGTGGTGCACACCTATAATCCTAGCACTCAGGAGGATCGCGTGAGTTCTTGAGTTCAAGGCCAGCCTGAACTACATAATGAGACCCTGTCTCAAAAAAACAAACAAAACAATCACCACCATGGGCTAGAGGTGGATGAGTATCTCAGTGGTAGAGCATGTGCTGAGTATGTGTGAGGCCCTGAGTTCAAGTCCCAGTACAGAGGGGGTTAAGTCACCATCATCAGCACAGACACAACAACAAGAAAACTGCTTCCTAGCAAGGCCTGGTGGTGCCTGCTTGTAATCTCAGCACTCTGTGGGGCTGAGGCAGGAGGATTACAAACTTGAGCCTAGCCTGTGGGCAATTTAGTGATTTAGCAAGAGCTTGTCTCAAAATAAAAAATAAAGGGGCCGGGAGATTTAGCTCAGAGACACCAGCCTGCCCGGCAAGCCCAAGGTCCTGAGTTTGATCCCCTGTACAAAAAAAAAAGCCTCTGGCGGGGCTGGGGATTTAGCTCAGTGGTTCTGGAGCCTGAGCGCAAATGCAAGGTCCTGAGTTGGATCCCCAGTACTGGAAAAAAAAAAAAAGCCTCTGGGGATGTAGCTCAGTGTAAAGACCCTGATACAGCAAAAACAAAGCAAAAATGATGCTTCCTATTACTTGTACTAAAAAGGGTGACAAAAAACGTTTATAAAAATCAAGTAGGTATCTGATGTAACAGAAAGGCTCAGAAGCAGCCTGAGGAGATGTGCAGTGCTGTCTGGGGAGCAAACCCGACTTTGGGAGGTCCAGCTCCCACATGGGCCTGGTTTTGGGGCTCACAAGTGAGCCTTGGCCAAGGATGGGAAGGGGACCCCAGAGAAAGTGGAGAAGCTTAAATGCAAGTCAGCTCTCTCCCTTGAGCTCCAAAGCCTTTGCCCTGATTTAACAAAGAATTACTCTCTGGACTCCAGTCTTTGTTAGAAATGAAATCACTGTCCTGAATCAAGAAAAGGAGCTAGAGACAGACATCATTTCTCAGAAAAATTTGAAAAATAAATGTTATAGTAACAAATTGCCCATGATCTCATTATTGTCATCAAACATTTATTAAAGGCCCATGAGTACATGGTGGCTTGCTCAGTGTGCTCCTCAGAGAGAGTGGAAAACAGAACAGCAGACAATGGGAGGCCCATTAGAGTGAGTGATGCTGGGTGGGAAAGAGAGCAGAGTCAGAGAGGAGAAGTTGGGTGGAGAAGAGATGAGTATAGACATCTTTTTCAGAGATTCGTCCATCCATCCACCAGCTCCTCTTGTTCCTTTCTTCCCAGGGTCCCAGACTGATGAGTCACTGAGCCCTCTCCACTGGGGGGCAAGGTCTCCAAGCTGTACAGAGCCCCAGGGAAGCAAGTCAGCTTTCTACATCCACAGAACCAACAGATCCCACAAGACAGCAATGATTACTAAGCCCCTTATAGCAGCAAGCGCCCAATTCCCCCAGACAGCTCCAGTGCTAAAAGTTCTAATTGCATCCCCTCCAATTCAGGAGGGAGGTGAGTACTGGTGAGAGGGCATCACCCTGTACTGTCTCACCACCGTTTACCCTGGTGCCTCCCTATCAAAAATGAAGATTCTAGGTGTATACATGGGTGCAATGGAAAAGTCTTCAGGGAACATTTTTATCCAAATTTACAACTTCAGGGTTATAATTTAGCTTATATTAAGTAAACTTATCCTTCAGAGTAATCAAACAGAAATCCCAAAGCTCCTGCTCTGTTGTTAATATTTGACTTTTTTAACGAGGTACTTATAGGTGTGCTAATGAAGCTAATGGCACAGAGGTAACAGATGTCCCTATGAGTCGCCCAGGGAAAGAGAGAACTTGAACGCTGAACTGAGAGTTTAAAATTCTGTGTATGTGTGAGTGAATATGAGCAGAATATAGGACATGCAAATATCTTTAAACAGAATCAGTATTTCATAAACTAACCAAAGTAGCCTAGCATGGAACAAATGACACAACAAAATTTTCCACCAGGTGCTAATGGCAGCCATTCTGCAGCTCCTTCCCTGACATCATCTCAAGGAGCACTCATGAGACCCTGGTAGAGGTCACTGTTTCTATTCTGGAGGTAAAGAAAATGAAGCCACCAAGAGGATCCGTGACTCCTTCACAGTCACTCAAATCACACATGGCAGAGTTAGGATTCAACCCCGTGCCTGACTATTTCCAAAGCAAATATTCTTTCCATGGCATCACACTGCTTTCCAGGAACCTGGCAGGCCTCTCACCAGGGTAAGGGGCCTCTCCTGGGCTCGCCTGGCATCTAGGAGCTCCACAGTAATCACACTCACCGTGTGATTACAATTATGATCTTCTGTTTTCTCTTTGATCTCCTTCACTGGACTATGAATTTCTGAGAACAAGAGCCTCCTGTCTCTTCACCTTTGTGTCTATCTCCACACTGTGCCTTGATGAACAGACACATGGGCATGTGGGCAAGTCAGTGGGTAGAAATGATGGAAGGATAGATGGATGAATGGGTGGATGGACAGGTGGATGAGGGGATGAGGATATGAATGGATGGATGAGTGGGTGGATTAATAGATGATTATATGGGTGGATTCATGGATGGATAAGTGGATGGATGGATGGATGGATGGATGATGGGCACATACACACATACACAGACAGACATACAGACAGAGGGCAGATGTGCAGGTGATTGGGTGGATGGATGGATGTGTGGATGGGTGGATGGGTGGTGGGTGGGTAGATGGGTGAATGGGTGGGTAGATAGATGGGTGTGGGGGTGAAGGATGGATGATGGATGGATGGACTAGTAGATGAATGAGTATGTGAATGGATGGATGAGTAGGTAGATGAAAAGATGAACAGATAGGTAGGTTCGTAGATGAATAGATAGGTGATAGATGTACAGGTAACTGGGTGAATGGATGGATGTGTGTATGGATGGGTAGATGATGGGTAGGTGGATGGATGGATGGATGATGAATGGATAAACAGATGGATGGGTACTGAAATCACAGATGGCTCACTGAATCTAGGTTCTAACTTTCACAGAGCATGAAACAGGAGCTTTTTTGGTGCTGGACAGACTTGGGCCAAGGTCTCTCTCCCTGGCCAGCCGAAAGACAATCTACAAGCACCCTCTCATCAGCAGCCTTTATTTCTTTGGTATTTGGCGGGGGGGGGTATTTGTTTGTTTGGTTGGTTGGTTTTTTTGTTTTTTTGTTTTTGGTACTGGGGATCAAACTCAGGATCTCATGCTTGCCAGGCAGGCGCTATGCTGCTGAGCTAAATCCCCAGCCCAGGAGCCTTTATTTCATCCACACTGTCCTGACAGGTCTATTATCCTTCCATCACAGAAGGTGGTGAGACTTCAGCTCTGAGATGGATTTCTCTGGAAAGGGAAGCTCCACACTAGCAGATGCTATTTTTATTCACAGAACTTTCTGAACCCCTCCTTAGTCATGCTGAATTACTTGCTTCAATGATATCCTGAAGGACTTATTCCCAAAGGTTGATTAATTATGTTGCCCCCAAAAAAGGATTCCTGCATGTCCATTTTAAGTTTGCACCCTTTTAATTTCATCAGGTGCTCTTTCAACTATGAAAGTGTGGGTGCAAGTGAGTGTGCTGTACGGGGTCCATGCCCAGCCAGGTGCCCACGAGTCCCAGCAGAGCCAGCACTACCAGGCAAGCACCATGAACTGTGACTCCTGAGTCAAAGACCACAGGCAGCTTAGAGCAGGTCTAGAAAGTACTCCTAAACTTACATCAGGCCTTGGGCTAAGCACTGGGTAAGTCCTAGGGAACAAAACATCCATGGTCCAGGAGGGAGACAGATAATGAGCAAAAAGTAAAAAAATATGCTTATATTATAGTATATCACATAAATCTATAAATATTAATAAACAGATATTTATGTAGTGAGATTCACATCCAGTAAAAATAGCAGGCTCTGAGAGAATAACACACTGATGGTAAATTATGGAAAAATAGCAGAACATTGATGTCATCAGACCCTTAGTGTGGGAGCATCAGGCTGAGGCTCTGGAGAGCCGCCTGCAGCCCACCTAAGGTATCCCTGGTTGTGTTCACAAAAGGCAGGGCTGTGGAGACACATCACCAAACACCTCATCATCAGTTTAGGAATAAGAGAAATGAGAGAATCAGCCTACGATATGGAAAAAGAAGTCTAAAGAAGCAGAGGTGGTGCTGCCCTAAATAGGTGGACTGGAGGATAAATGAACAGATAGATGATGGACAGATGTTGCTCAGACCAGTGACATCCTCACTCTGAAACAGGGGTCCCTGGGCTGGGAGGATTCTCTATGCAGCTGGGAGGTATGGTCCCAGAAACTCCAGCTTGGAATTCCACATGGGTTTCCTTGACTGATTGCTGTGCATTTGTCCCTCAGAAGGGAGTCCCTCCAAATGCACTGGTAAATCAAGCTTCAAAGCTGATAATCTAAACACCCAGCTCTGCATCCAGATACATCGCCCAAGGAATGCTGCCCCTTGGCAAGCCACGCTCCCACAGTCTGCCCAAGTCATGTTCACTCTGAGACTGTCATCTCCAGCCCTGAGGACAGCCAGAGATCAAGATCCAGTCCCTCCAGAGGGCGAGGACACTGTCCTAAGGCCAGCAGAGGCCAATAGGAAGTGGCTTTGTCCTGCTTCCTACTCCCTGTTGGGCATGGAAACCATGTTAGTGCCACCGTGTGAGCCCCTCCCACTGCCATCCGAGAGGGAGTGTCCACCATCTGGCCAGTGGGGAGGCCCTCCCTGCCCTCTCAATGGGAGGGGACCCGTTGAGACTTCCGGCCTCACAGGGTACAGTGAGGATCTCCTGGAACACACATTCATGACTCAGGTAACCACACACCCAGCCCATGGCTTCTGCAGATGAGAGGAAAGGCTCCAAGCCCCCATGCTCTGCCATGTCCCGTTTAGTGGTTAAAACAATGTAGGCTACATTACAAATCAAAATAAGCAACACTGTATCTTATAATTAGCCACAACTTGACAAATTAATTAGTGCAACAGCACAGTGTGTTCCCTGAAGCATAGCTTACTATATTTTGCTTAGAGAATATATGTCACAAATTACAGACGTAAAGGAGCCCTTTTGGTGCCACTTTCTGAGACAGAATGTGGGATTCGAGGCAGTTAGAAAAGTCATCAAACGTACCACCCCGGCTTAGAGCTACAAAGGTGTTTGCAAAGATTTCCTTCTTTTCCTGGAAGGGAAAAAAAGGCTGTCAAGAATCAGCATCTGGCCTCTGGAAAGAGTTGAGGACAATTAGTTACTTGAGCTGGTGTGAGATGACAGAGACTCAGGCCTCCAGAAGCGCCCAGCCTAATGATCAAGAGCATGTAGGTTGGAATCCTAACTGCCATCCGGGAGCTGTGTCGAGCCAGGCAAGTATCTTGCCAGAAATGGATATGGTAATAATAATAATCGTCCCCACCTTGCAGGCTTCCTTTGAAGGCTGAGTTCCCAGACAGGGCCTGCCCCACAGGAGCAAGTCCATAAACCTCACTTCTACGGCTCCAAGATGCTCTTTCCTGGATGCCCATTCCTCCAGCACAGGGACCTACTAATTCTTAGGCTTAGTAGCTCAGAAAGTCAGAAACCGTTTCCCTTTGAGGTTAACTGAGAAGCAGAGGGACACACAAGGCCACTCTGTGAGGTACTGACAAAGGCTGGACACCCAACTTTCAGGCAGGGTGGAGTGGGAACCCTGAGTTTGCTGGTTTGCACTGTTAGGGGCTGACGTGTAAGCTCAGCACTCACACGGTGAAGCCCTAACTCACAGTCCTCCACAATGGGCCATATTTGGAGATAGGGCATTTGAAGGGATAATTAAGTTAAAATGAGGTCACAGAGGGGCTGTGATCTAATATCACCAATGGCCTTAGAAAAGGGGAGATTAGGACACAGACACATGTGCACACAGTCACACAAGAAAGATGATGTGAAGTGTCAGGAAGAAGATGTCATCTACAAGCCAAAGAGAGAGGTGCTGGAAGAAACCAACCCTACTGACATCTTGACCTTGGACTCCCCGCCTCCAGAACTGCAAGAAAATTAATTTCTGTGGTTGAAGCCACCCAGCCTGTGGCACTTTGATACGACAGGCTGAACACACAGACACACCTAGCCTAAGCTCTGGGTGTGACACATCTATGGGTGCCAGGACCAGGAACCTCAGGCAGCACAGGCTCTCCTAAGAGGGGACAAGCTGGGTCCAGGAAACACCAGCAGAAGCTGAGCCTGGGGTCTGAATCTTGCATCGCCAGGACAGGCTGTGTACCTTTCCTAGAGGCAAATCTGCTAGGGAGTTAGAAGCCAGAGGCCACTCATGAGGCGAGGGAAATGAGCCCAGTGCAGTGTGGCCCACAGAGCCGGCTGCTGGCAGAGAAGCCTGGAGCTCCATGCTGGCCATGGTGCTGCCATGAGCCCAGGGCCCTGAGGTCCTGGCTGGGGCTCCAGCCTCCCCGGCACTGTGATTAGATGGACATGGCCGACACTGGTGTCTGCAAGTCTCCTTTGCCTTGGCTTCTTAGCAAGCCATCCTCCAACATGGTCTCTCATTCTGAACTTTCTCTTTATGATAACCTCATGCATATCTGCACAAGTTTATTTGGTGCTGGCTAAAGTGGTCCCATCACTCTCATTTCCCAGTGCATCACCCCATCCTGCTCTTCAACAGCCTGAATGTGTAAGCCAAATCCTAGTCCAAGCTGGTGCTGTCCATGTGGCAAGCTCACAAGAGGCAGCAAGTCCCATCGATTCTGCTCTCTCAATGGCTCTGAAATCCAACCTTAGTCTCCATACTGACCAAGCTCCTCAGCATCTTCTGCCAAGATGATTTAAGTGACTCCTAGCTAATCACTGTTTTAATCTTGACTTTTCCTTCCTTCCCTCCTCCACACAACTAAAAAGAGAATTCACAATGCAAATCTAACCTTGTCATTCCTCATTCCCAAACTCTAACACGGTCATGTTCCCCCATTCCTCCACCTACCCTGGAAATTCTGAGTTACATGATAGACCCCATTCCAATTCACAATGGCATCTTTGCCATATGTAGCTTCTTCCATTTGGTATTCCCTTCCTGTCCTCACTGGACAACCTGAACAACTCCTCTTCATCCTTCAAAACCCCTGAGTTTTTCCCTCTGATGTTAATGAATCGATGTGATGAATTACTGAATCTCTTTCCCCATGTTCATCTCAGATTAAAAAAAAAATTCCATCACTTGGATACATGAAAGGAAAAGCTGCTACCTCTCACTTCCTAGACTTCCTCCTTAGGAAGAGAACCATTTTATGTGCTTGTCGAGAGGGCAAGAATTTGCCACTGGCAAGAGGAAACAGAATGGTGATCTCAAGCCAGGGCCCCAGCAGTGACTTGACCTGAGTGAGGTCAAGGCTAAAGACCACCTGTCTCCGTGTGCAGGGCCCAAGGAGTAGGCATGAGAGGAAATGGCAGTAGTCCATCTTAGACTGCTCAAGACAGGTCCTCAATCCAGGAACAAACTGGAGATGTTTCTCTCCATACCACTCTTAACTATATTTTTGTCCAGGTCCAGAACTCACAGGCAAGGAAGCCGGAATTCAAGTGGAAGAGAAGGATGTGTCCGGGAGTAGTCATTATGCACTGACTTTTATGTCCTGCCATGGGACTCTCCGAAGTCTTGCCACTGAATGGGCAGTGCACTCTGGATGGCCTCAGTACCCACCCAGGACAGGTGGAGCACCCGCAGACGTGGGAGCTGCAGGCATAAGGCAGAGCATTAACATGGTCTCTGGGCCACAGAGCTCAAGTCGTGGACGGCCCTGATGCTGGATTCAGGGTGAGGCTCTGCAGGGCTGTCTGCCTCCACTTCTCGCACTCACTCTCTTCTTGTCCTCTTCCTCGCCCTGCCTGCCCTTCTCACTCCTGGTGTCATTTGTGGTGTGCTACCCACAGGAGCTGGGAGCTGACTGCTCCTCTCTCCCAATTCCCGCACACAGAGCCCTCCTGAAAGATGCCGCATGGCAGATTACTGGTCAAGTCACTGGCCCTTATTTCCTGCAAACTAACCTGGAGTGTGATGAGGCAGGTCCAGGATCCCCATGGGCCCTGGGTGGAACCTACATCTGTCGGCACCATCAGCAGGGGGCTCACAGGGAAACACCAGGGCCTCTGAGCACAAGTCCATGAGCAGCGCACACGAGCTGTGCCCTGAGCCATACCAAGTTCCCTAGCCAGTGCTGCCTCTGCAGTGAAGACCCGAGATGAAGTGGATGGGGCCACCTGCAGCAGCCGGGACCCCAAGGAGCATGGGCTCCCGAGTCACCGCCTGGGCTCAAACCCCGGGCCCCTTGGTCCTCACCAGGAACCTGGAACCTGGAACCGACAGCCTATCAGGCCTCAGTTTCCCAATCTGGAAGAAATGTTGTGTAACTCAGAGCTGCTGCAGGGTAGAACCGAGAGCACTCACATAAAGCTCAAAGGCCACTCTGCAAACTGCAGATTTCCAGCACTGGCATCGGAGACCACAGCTGCCTGCTGGAGCCTAGGTAAAGCCCAACGTCCCCACTGTTCCTGGACGTTAACATGCTGCCCCTTTCCTTATATCTGGCCTCATGCAGCTGTTACCGAGGGCCTGTCAGGCCCTCCAAGCTGGGCAGATAAACCTTCCTGTCTAGGTTTCAGCCTTAACCTGGGGACCCAGCCAAGGAGACCAACTGCCTTGCCTAACACCAGTCCCTTCAAGTAGTCTCTGCCCACCTCTTCAAACAACCCTACCCCAGCAACAGGGGCTCAGAGGGCCCCAGCCAAATCCTGCAAAGAGCTCCTCTAGTCCTTGGCCCGCTTCCTTCCCAGCAGCTAACTCAATCTGCTGGGACAGATGGAGTTTTGTCTATATGCCTGGAGTCCCTCCTGAGCCAGGGGAGGTCAGGCTGCCTACAGTCACCTCTGCCTCCCAGACCCACCACTCCTGGCCCACAGGGACGTAGGGACATGGACCATGATGGGGAGGCCATGGGAGGTAGAGAAGGGCCTGGTGCACAGCCTCTGCAGAAAGGAGCAAGAGGGCAGAGGGACTGAGGGGACAGCGCTGGGGCTTTGGGAGCACCAGCTGGAAGGTCAGCTCAGCGGCCCAAGAAGCTTCTAGAAACCTAATGACTTGAAAGCAGGAAGAGTTGCTGCCATCACCCAAATGCAGGCTCAGGGCAAAGCCAAGGGCTACAGGGCTGCCCACAAAGGACACCTTGGGAAGCCAGGGACCTGTCCTTTCTGCATTAGCAGGGCTACCCTTGCACTTTCCAGCTTCTCCCCCTCTCTGAGCATCACAGAAAGCCCAGGGCCCCCGGTGTCCATTCCACCAGTGCAGAGTGGCACCACCTGCGCCCACACAGACACACCCAGAACTCCCCACAGGGCACCATCCTCCCTCATCCCCCGAATCATCTGGGCACTCAGCAGGAGCCTCTAACACTCGCCCCGTCTCTGCTGTGCTACTGCATGACTAGTGACTACAGCATGATATTGAGTTGTATATCCCATAAAGCTACAAAGATTTTGAAGGTTTTTACCAAAAAGAAATGACAGATGTTTGCAATCATAAAAGCTTAACCTGATACCTGATATATATATATGCATGCCTATAATTCCAGCCCTGGGAGGCTGGGGCAGGATTTTAAGTTCAAGCCCACCCTGGGCAACTTAACTACTTACTTAACGAGACCCTATCTCAAAATAAAAAATGAAATTAAGAAAGGATATAGTTAAATGCAAAGGCCCTGGGTTCAATTCCCCAATACCAAATAAATTTTTTTTAAGTTTTTAAAAGGAATTTTTTTTAAAAAAAAAAGAATCTGTGGACCAAAAACTAAAGAAGGGCTTATTTACCATCCCAATAAAATTAGATCAGCATAAGGCAGAACTTGCTGACAGCAAGGATTGGGACCACACATCCAAGATGTGAAAGAGCCCAAAGGAGGGGTTGGGGGTGCTGTCCACAGCACTCCCACTTCAGCATCCTCCAGGCCCCCGGGAGGGAATCCTGCTGCCAGGGTAGCAGCTCCCCTGCCAGTCTCTGGTCTCAGCCCAGGGCAAAGCAGGGAAGGCCAAGCAGGCAGACTGCTGGCTCTCAGGATGCACCTCAGCCCTGCGCCCACTGCAGAGCCTCAATTTGATCTGTGGCAAACTTGCAGCTCAACTGAACTCAATAAAACCCCTCCAGAACCACATGCTGCATGGCAGATAACTCAACTCCCAGATTTTTGACTGCTCTTACAAAGCAGTTCCTTCTCGAATTGTCCATTTCTGTTTCTCAAATGTCAGCCCTTACACTGAATTTTGCCAATCTGCACAAACTAATACTTTCCAGAACTTCAGAACACTGGATCTTCACCCACAATGTCCCTTATCCCCATGTGATGTGAGCTTGTGAAATCTTACATTTCCATGCTGATTAATGCATGCCAACACAAAATGAAAATAAAATTGCTTTTACATGATTCCTGAAATAATTACTAAACATTACTTACAACCTGTATTCAGGAGCAAGAAAGCAAGTTATATGATTACATAATACCAGTTTACCTCTATTTTCAATAGCCCACTAAAGCAAGGTCAGCGATCTCACCGAGCCCCACTACAGAAACACTGCACAAGATGGCAGGGTTTTCGAGGTCAGGAATAAAATGATGCTGGGTTGAATGCTCCACCCTCAGGGCCTAGCAAGTGCCAGGACATAATAAATGCCATAGAAAGTACTGAATGAAGACACAAAGGCATTGTGCGTGTTCTGTTGCCCTGAGTGCTTATTTTTAAAATCTCAACGATTCCCACAACCTGTTTCCTTTCCCTACTCACTAATCACAGTGGATGCACGTAGAAAGCAGAATTGACCTAAGCATTGAGTTGCCAATGAGTACTTTAGGTTGGTTATATTTGATTGCCAGTCCTTCATCAGAGCCGAGAAGGCCTCCAACATTGCTGATCCATGGAAGGTACTTAATTTGCTTAGAAAAGAAAACTAAACATTCAAAAAACCTCTCTCTCATTTCTCTCTCTCATTTTCTCTCTCATTTCGCATATCCACCCATGGTGAACTACAGCCCACCTAGTTTTCCCAGGGGTCTCAACACCTTACAGGAAACTTTACTCAAAGGAGGAAAACCTGCTAATCACATCACAAAGGTGCTACTGCAGGGAATTCCCCACAGAATCCAATTCCTTGGGATGTGCAGAAGGGGGAAGGTGGGGTGAGAGCTACATGAGTGATTTCTGGACTGGTAGGGTGACCCATGGAAATCACCTTTCTCTGCTGAGAGGGAAACAAGAACCCTTTGTTTTTGTGTGGAGCCTGACAGCGCACGCTGTTGGAAGGTCATCTCACAAGGCCAAGAGCATACGCTGTTTAGTCTGCCAACTTTGATGCTGCACCCACGAGCCCTGGTCCAGAGCAAAAGCATCCTCGGGCCCTACATCAGGGTCAGACAGACCTGCACGAATTCATCACACATTCCTGTAGTGGATGACTGCTAGGTGCCAGGCCCTCCTGTTAACAGTGGGAACCAAGGACCAACACATTCTTCTTCCTGAGCAGTTTACAACCTGAGAAAACTGCTTACCCATGGAGAGCACGTGTCAAGTGATTATCATGTTGCTAGATGCCCAGTGTGGAAGATTCTCTCATTATCATTTTCTACAAGAAGAAACTGAGACACAGGCATTAAGTAATTTGCCCAAGGCTGCACAATTATTGATAGCAGGGCTGAGATTCGAACCCACCTCTCTGCTTCTGGAGTCCTCACTTGTAACCACCCCTCAGCTTGGTGGGCAGCAGTCTGGAAGCCATGGGCCACTACACCCATATAGCCCCTAGCAGGGACTGCAGAGCTAAGCGAACATACAATGTAAGGCTCAACAGAGTGAAGAGGAAAAGAAAACTGTCTTGACAAGCAAGACTAGGATTTTTCTTAGGGAGAGAATAGTCTATAGGGACAACATGTGACAATTGCTCAGGGCAACCAAGAAGCCACATAAACCAGTAGCTTCAGAGGAAGAGGGTGCAGCCTCTGTAATAAAGGAGGAATGTCTGGGGGTCCTGAGACAATCAGAGATGGAGGGGGGAAGGCTGGGCACCTAGTGGTGGTAGGTGGATGGTACTCCACCCAGCAAACCTCCACCTTCAAGCCTGAGGGGTGCATGTCTGCTTATTGGCATGAGGGGCTGTTGGAACCAGAGGAGAACTATGATTCCCATTGGCCAAAGGGGGTGCTGGACAGAGGCTGCAATGCTGAGCCCTTGGCTCTGGAAGGAAAGCCAGCCAGTGCATTATTACCCTGTGGACATGCGCAGCTCTCTCAGGCTGAGCTTTGGACTTCCTCTGGCCATAGACACGAGTAGTGGGTTAGGGCAATTTCCCCTAGAGCTCGAGGCTCATCGTGACCTGTGGGTAGGTTCTCGGTTACAGCCAGTGTGACCCCACGATATGGACAATGAAGAATTTCCCTTTTCATTTTTTTCTCAAAATGTATTTTGCCAAAGAGTTGGATTGATGGATCATATAGAATACTCAAACCCTAAACTCACCTTGATTCACTTGGATTGGTCTCCAGTGCCAATCAAGGAAGAAGGAATTTATATCTTGCCAAGTGATGCTTTCGAGGAACAACAAAGGCCATTTTCTCATCTCTGGACAGGCATCCCCATAAAAGTCTCAATCACTGATTCCTTCTATGCAATCTCCTTCCATCTGTAAGTACTCTGAATCCCTACAATCATGCTGCCGGCCAGGAAACCTGCCTCACAGAGAAGACACAGAGGCTCAGACCTTACCCAGCCTTGCAGCAGTGACTCCACCCAGCTCTACCCCTCTGCTAAGGCCGAGACCTCACCCCTGAACTGCTCACAAACCAGGCAGGACTGGAGCTGCAGAGCTTCTCAGTACCATCTTCTCCCAACGTGAGGACAAATGATTGCCTTGAAACTAATTAGCTGCTCACGCTCAAAACCAATTAATCTTAGTTAGGCTCATCACAGTCTCACCCTCAGTGATTGAAAATACCAAAGCCAAGTTCATCATCAGAGATAACTCCCCAGCAGGAAACCCGCTCATCGAAATGACTCGGCCTCCTGCACTCCCTGGGTCCTGATGGGAGAAGGGAGCCTGGCAGCCAGCACCCGAGCGATCTGCCGCATGGAGCGGAACCAGGCCCAGCTTACCCAGACCAGGGCTGGGCACACATTATTAAAACATAAGCTGAAAATCACTTATTCTGCTCTTGGTGATTAATAGTGTTGGCCCCTTCCTGGGACATAACAGCAGCCCTGAGAAATGATCCAATTACTCCCCAGGAATGGGGACATTAAGGGACTTGTTACTAACAGGGTGGTGTGTACAATTTCATGCTTAATTAGGACGTGGAGGGAGCACCGCTACATTGCCCAGCCTAAACAGTGCCCCTCTCTTTGCCTTCAAATTATTATGAAATAAACTTGAAGAACTGAAATCAAAAAAGCTCCAGGTTAATGAGAATGCAGCGATGGTTGTTGGAAATGATTTGGGGGTGATCTTCAACAAGCCAGGGTCTGGTGGCCTCTCCGCCACTCACACGCCACCTCGGTGCCCTCCACGGTACAGCAGAAGCACTTGGAGACTTGGTTTCCAGGGAGAAAAATGACTTTTAATCAAGACTGGGAAATGGAATTACATGTGTAATTAGATAGAAACAGCCGCAAAACCGCAAGCTGAGGAGCTGGCTGCAATATCGAGCTCCTGCCCTCAGAGGCCAGCGAGGACTTAGGCGTAAACTATGCTGATGAAGGCATTTGTGTTTTTGT
This sequence comes from Heterocephalus glaber, assembly GCF_000247695.1. Next base: position 951,559 of record NW_004624841.1, on the reverse strand, counting down.
TCTCTGGACAACTGGAACTTCCCAGGAGGAAAATAATAGTTGCTTAGTCCTCACTGGAAACACCCCATGTGGCTGCATCTTTCTGTCGGCTGCTGCTGTCTGCTCTCCTGGCTATGCCCTCCAGTTCAGCATCCTTGCACCCAAATGAACACACATGTCCGTAATTCTCACCTTCATAAGCAAACTCCCAATCCCAGTGCAGAAGCCAAACCCTTTCCAGGCCCCAGGATCAAAGGTCATGCAGATCAGGGGCTCTAATTGGGATTCTTTTCAAGTTCCTAGGCCTATGAAGCAGGGTACCAGGCTTGTTCAAATGGAGACATTGATTTCTTTGACCTCTGCAGGATCACTTGAGAGTCCATCTTAGGGATAAGTACGGTAGAGAGGCAGTCACTGCTTGGGACTAAGAGTCTATTAATATAATTGCCTTCCTGGGAAGCTTGAAAAGACCTGCAGTTGTCTCCAAGGGAGAAGGACCCCAACTCAAAGCCCTGCAACCTGGTATTCTGAGACCAAGACCTGTCAGGCTGGGCCAGGGTGGGTGTGTCAGGGCCAGGGCCAGGGGCACACAATGAGGAAATCAAACCATTTCGAGGAGAGACAGCAAAGTGGCCCAGGTCAAGGACCAGGACAGGTCCATGGCACAGCCTGCCGCTAATGCTGAAACCTCTTCCTTCTTGAGCTACAATTCAGGGTGTTCAGAAATGCCATGAAAATTGTAAATCCAGGCAGCCTGAAGCCACAGTCACTTTTTATTCATGACACATTATACCAAAAACTCAACTTATCCATAATGTCCTAGTATATTATGTTATAATATCAAGATAATAATAATATGGGACACCATAAGACAGCAGTGGTGAACCTATGGCACTTATGCTGCAGTGGACTGTTTGTATCACTGAAAGCTCTAAAAGGTTTGCCGTCACTGCTGTAGGATATGCTGGAAAGTTCACAAGAGCCCTACGGATCTTGGCTCTGATTCTTTCCCTTTTCTGGGGCTCAGTTTCCTTCTTTATGAACAGAAATAGGAATTCATTTCTCTTGCAGAATTAACACAAAAACAGAAGATACAAAGAAAGGGCCCTGCTGTATGTGGAGCCTCCTGCCATGTACCTTACACAGGCTGCCTGTTCTCAGTCCCTCAGTAAGCCTGGCACTAGTATGATGGCCATGTTTATAGATGAGAAGGTGAGTTCAAAAGAGTTAAGCAATTTGGTCCAGAAGCCACTGGCTAGTAAGCGTCAGGACTGAGAAGTGAACCTGTGTTGACAACAGGTCCTGGCATATCACCCCCAGGGAGGCTAAGGGTGTGAGCTTCAGCCTGGCCCTCGACAGCCCCCTAAGTGACAGTCACAGCCTCATCACTCCTAACCTTGCTGAAGGACTTCAGTCCTGCTATGGGGCACCAGACAAGGTCTTGGAACAAGGAGGTACCTCTTGCATGCTGCACTGATTCATCCATAATTTTATCCTCCTAGGTTTGACCCAACATTCTAGCAGGGTAGATTTTTTTCTTCTTAAAGACATTCCTTACTAAGAAGTGGTGCCAATGGGGCTACTGAATGGCCCCAGAAAAGCTGTGAGATTGGAAGACTGAGTCAGACAGCAAGTCTGCTATTACAAACAAGCAATAGACAGAGTTAGTTCCTGGGTAAGACAGAAGCTATATTTCATCAGCACCAAGAAAATCTAAGCCACTACCAGAACTGGGGTGACAGCTGACTTGCATTTCCCAGGGCTGCAGGCCAACTAGTGGCTACAGCTGCATAGCTTGGCTTTGTCAACCTTGGGGACCAGATTCCCGCTGTGGGTCTTGCTTGTCTGAGCTTTTGAGAAACATTAATTGCTTCTGGGAAGCATCTGGAGCCTGCCCGCATCTCAACCCTTCCCTTCCACCCTCCTACTCCTCATCATCATCACTTTGGCCACTCAGGCTGTCGTTAGCCTCACTGTAACTGAAAGCCCACGTGGCCCCTTCTTCAGCTAGCTGCAAAAGATGAGCCTCCTCCTGCCCTTCACAAGGACATACATGTGCATGTGAAGTACTGCCAGAGAATGCACTCTCTGATCCAGTGCTCCTCCCCTTCTGCCAAAACCTGCCTGGTAGCAGAGATGACAAGATGAGGACCCACAGGATGGGGACCCACAAGTAATCCTGTACACTGCAGCCACGTGTGACTCCACAGACACCACACACCCAGGGAGCACGGAGAAACCAAGGCAATATACTCACAAGCAGGGACCCAGGGGACTCGGGAGTGACACTTGATCAGAAATCTCAGAGATTCCAATACTTAATTACTTAAGCTTCTAAAACGAGGCACAGAATTCCTCAACTGGCAAAACTTCTGATAAGCAAAAAACAAATGATTATTAAGAGGATGGTTCAAAATCAATTTGAAAAGGTCATTAATTTTCATAATATATAAACAATGACTAATTTCAAGATTAATGGATGGGGAAAAGATTCACAAACAAGGTGGCAAATTAGAATACTTAGGAAAAAATTAATCTAGAAATCTATAAATTATGTCAAGAAAACTTTTCTTTTTGGTACTGGGAATCGAACTAAGGGCCTCACACGTGCCAGGCAGGTGAAGAAAACGTTTAAATAGTACCAAAAGGAGGCATGAAAATCATGGAAACCAATATCACTCTCCTGGGTAGGACTCAGTGTTACAAAGATTTTAGTTTTCCTAAATTAATTTGTAAATTTAAAGCAATTCCAATGAAATGTTGATAGGCTGCTATGGGGCACCAGACAAGGTGATTTTAAAGACAAGGTAATTTTTCAAAATGAAAAAAAAAAAAAGTGAGAAAATCTAGAGGAAAAATTTTTAAAAAAAGAAAAGAAAGAAACCAGCAAGAAATCAATGGAGACTGCAGACAGGCAGGCCTGTGCACGCCCTACCAAGGTCCTGAGTCGCGCGGAAGACGCCAAATCACCCCACTGCAGACAGGCAGGTCTGCCCACACCCTACCGAGGTCCCCAGTCCCGCGGAACACCCTGAATCACCCCACTGCAGACAGGCAGGTCTGCCCACACCCCACCGAGGTGCCCAGTCCCGCGGAACACGCCGAGTAAGCCCTCTGCAGACAGGCAGGTCTATGCACGCCCTACCGAGGTCCTGAGTCACGCGGAAGACACCGAATCACCCCACTGCAGACAGGCAGCCACCTGATTCCACATTACCAAGG
>NW_004624841.1:929769-942753 GCF_000247695.1 Heterocephalus glaber | reverse complement strand
CCAAGATGCATTATATAAAGGTACAATTCCCAATGAGAAATGTAATTGTGTTGTATACCTACAATGTACCAATAAAAGAATTTAAAAAAAAAAAAAAGAAATCAATGGAGATCTAGTGCTACCAAGTATTGAAATATACATATCATAAAGCTTCAATAATTAAAACAGTATGGTATACATATGTAAAATACTGTCAGAAAGACTGATGAATAAAAAAAGACTCAAATGTATTTGCATATTTATATTAATATAGTATATTAATATATTCAATTTTTTAATGTATTATGAAGTGGCATCACATATCAATGAGAAAAAGATAACATTTTCAATAGATATTGAGATAATTACACAGGAAAACATTATATTTTAGATTTAAATGTTTTTAATGGAACCATAACAGTATTTTTAAAAAAGAAAATTCTTTACAAATTAATACAAGGAAATGTTTTCTGTGAACTAAAATCAGACATCATAAAACATAAGATCAGTAATTTTACTATAGATAAAGCAAAATCTTATTCAGGAAGAAAAGCAAAGTAAAAAACACCAAAAAGTTGGGTCCACTGTGTGTGTGTGTGCATGCATGTGAGTGTGCATGCACATTGCTGGGGATCAAACCTTGGGCCCTATACATACCAGGCAAGTGCACTAGCACTGAACTACACTCCTAGTCCATGGGTTCAATATTTTCAATGCACATTAAAGGTCAAGGGATAAAATCTACTACAAAGAGTTCCCCAAAAGAATAGAAAACTGGGCAAAGAGCATGAACACATGGCTCACAGAACTTGAAATACACACAATTCCTGAGTATGTAAGAAGCTTAATCTCACTCAAAAAAGAGAAATGCAAATTAAAACTAAGTTCTCTTACTATTTTTACCCATTGGATTGGCAAAAATCCTGAAGTTTGATAACGTATTCTATTGACAAAACTATGGAAAAACAGGCACACTTACATGTGACTGGTGGGAGTAGAAGCTGGCACATCCCTTTTGGAAAGGAATTTTCAATATCTAAGTTACAAATGCAAAAATTCTTTTACTCTGCAATTCCATTTTTGGGAATTCATCTTATAGATATACATGCAAAAATGCAATCTGACCTAATTACAAGATTATTCTATGCAGCACTATTTTTAAAGCAAAAGACTGAATAGAATCTAAATGTTGTCCATTAGGAAGCTAGTTAAATAGGTCATGGCACATCCATGTGATCAAACACCAGGCAGCTGGTTAAAAAAAAAGGACAAGTCTTTCGTTTACTAATATAAAAATACCTCAAAGATGCATTACAAAGTGGCAAAATAAAGAATAGGTAAGTGTACTTAGTATGCCCCCATTTGCATAAGAGGTGAGAGAACATGAATTTATACTCATATATCCTTGTAATTATAATCATAGAGAATATCTAGAAGGACCCCTAAAGATTAATAATATGTTTATCCAAGGGGGAAATTTTTCATTCTAAGCATGTTTAAAACTGTTAACTTTTGAACCATACAAAATCATGACCCATTCACAAATTAAGTATGTTAAAGTTGTTTCTTAAAAGACAAATATATGTAAATATATAAATATAGAGACTACAAAAAAGTAAAGGAATTCTGGAACTCCAGAGGTAGAGAACGTAGAGAAAGTGAGGGATGATGGTAGAGGAGGGAGTAGCACTCTACAAAGACCAGTGTCAGATGCAAACACCAGAGAAGCTGATAGGGTAAATCCTACAAACATGCATCATAATGTGTCTGAACTATTCATATGCATTACACAACACTCACATGCACACATGCATATAGCATATATACAGCTTTTATAATTTAAAAATTTTAACGGCAATAAATGCCTAACTACTCTATGTCTAAAAATCTTTTTTCAGGGAAATTCTTAAGAACACATGCAAGGACTCAGGTCCAAAGCTATACCCCAACCCAAATGCTCAAAAACAGATGGTCAATTGGGTCAATCATAGCTTCCAATGCTATGCAAGGGTAGTCCAGGCAGGTGCCAAATATTCCACACTGTGGAATGTTTAGTGGTATCAAAAGATGCTTATTCTCAGCTGCAAAGATACACACCAACATATTCACTGCAGTTAATCTCTAGGAGGGGGGGTTGGGGTGGCTTTATTCTTTTGGTATATTCACATTTTCCCGTTTTTCTACAATAAATATCTATTACTTAAGTAATAAAAAATAATAAAAGTCATTTAAAAAGAAAAGCAAAAGCCCACCTTAGTTGATTGATATCTGTGAAAGTTGCCCTAGTAGACATCTCCTTGTCTAGACTCTTGACTCATAGTTGTTTGGGGGGGGGGGCGGGGGGTGATACCGGGGATCAAACTCAGGTCCTTGCACTTGCGAGGCAGGCGGCAGAACCACTGAGTTAAATCCCCAGCCCTTGACTCATAGTTTTTAAACTGCACTGTGGTTAATCCCAAAGGCCTTCCTCCTCCTCCAATGGGGCTGCTGAGGGCATGGGGGTGGGAGAGACAGAGAGGCATGGTGTTTGGGGCTCTGCTGCACACCCCAGGGCTCCCAGTGCCCTCCCACCCCCGAGCTAGGGCACTTTTCTGTGTTAGTCTAAGACTTAACTTTATAAGAGTCCGCAAGCTGGGCTTTGTGGCACATACTTATAATCCCAGGATTCTGGGAAGATGAGGCAGGAGGATCACCAAGTTCAAGCCCAGCCTGGGTAACTCAGTAATTTAGCAAGACCTTGTCTCAAAATTAAAATAAAAAAGAGTCTGTCAATAACAAAGAACACAGGAAGATTGTACCACGAAGCTCTGTCCTTAAACCGAGTTCAGAAACCAAGAAGCCACTGAACTCCCAGTACCCTGAGAGTGCCTTCACGGAACTGAGGTAACAAGCCTGGGGGGCCATTCCCCAGGCAGATGGAGAGCAATGGGGCTGACCAGGAGGCAGAGAGGTTGTCTCTGTCTGCCAGAGATGGTGTGGGTTTGGGGTCAGGGCCACCTGGCAGGCAAGGTTAACCAGAGTGGGTGACCTGAGAAACAAAGTCAGACTGGGGAAGGGGTTGGGGTTCCTCCACCAACACAGGCTAGAGCACAGCACAAGACGTCTATGACAACACTGAGTCTTGCCCTTCATCAAAGATGACCTGGTGCTGAACCTTCAGACTCTGGCTTGGATTCCCCCAATTCTAGCAGGTCAAGACCAGCATCCTGCTGGCCCCTCTTCTGGGTGAGGGACCCTCACTTTCACACAGCTCTTCTCTACAAGGTCATGAAGACAGGAGCCTTATATACCTCTCACTGTGTCCCCTGGCTCATAAAGTGCCTAACACTGCATCCATATCTGAAAAATCATCAGTCTAATAATAACACAACTGTGGCTATCACTTGTTGTTTTCTCTATTAGGCTCTGCAACAACAGCCAAAATCTTATTTAAGCCTAGCACCAAGACTATGAGCTAGTGGAGAAGACTCATTGCAAATGGCCCAGTTTCTCCTCTTCATTCCCATTCTGTGTCATGTGCCCTGGCAGCCCGTTCCATTAGGAGATGAAGTCTATACTTCAGCCCAGGACTTGAGACAAATATTCTGACTTTCTCTGGCTGATAGAATGAGGCAGATGTGACGGTGTGCTGATTCCAAGTCTATACCTTGGAGTCCTTCACATTTCTACTCATGCTGTTGAACACTGCCACTTCCACAGGAACTACCCTGGCTTGGGCTGCTGCAGGATGAGGTCACATAAAGAAAAGTCACCCAGCCAAGACCCCCTAAACCACCCAACAGTCATGACTGGGCCCACCAAGATCAGCCAAGCCTGGCCCAGGCAAAACCATCCAGTTGACCTGCAGAGTCATGAGAAGGAAGACATGATTGTTGTTTTAAACTCCTCAAGGATAGTTTGTTACATTGTATTATTTTGGCAATAAAAACTGGACAGAGGTGGACACCATTATTGTCACCAAACTCAAGCTGGAAAGGCAGAAACGTTCTCCTTATGAGCTAAATGTCTGTGTGCCCTGCCCCCACCACCACGATTCATAGTCACCATGTGACAGTATTTGGAGATGAGATCTTCGAAGGCAATCAGCATTAGATGAGGTCACAAGGATGAGATGCCCCATAATAACATTAGTGCCTTCATATAAACAAATAACAGAAAACACTCTGTCTCTCCTCCTTCCAGTGAGGACACAGCAGGAGGGCAGCAGACTAGGAAGCCCGCCCTCACCAGAAAGGAACCTGGCTGGCTCCCTGATCTCCAACTTCCATTCTCCAGAGCTTTGAGAAAATACGTATTTGTTGCTAAGCCCCTGGTCTGTGGTACCCTGTTATTGCCTAAGAGAAGACCTGAGCAAACTAAGATGAGATCTCACAGCTGCTAAGTGACAAAGTAAGAATTCGAAGTTGTGCTGGTAATAGTAACCCACTGCTTCCTTCCCAGTCTTGGGATGGTAGACTCCATTTCCAGGGAATTTCTCAGCCACACCCCAGTGGCTACCCCCTACCTCGAGGCACCCTGAATCCCTACATGTGTGAGGCATGTGGGATTCCAAGGCTGGAAGCAGACTTGTGGCATAACTCCAATTTCCTGGTTACACAGATTACAATGCTAAAGACCATATGATCTACATGACCTAGCCAAGGGCAAGCTGTTTGTTTATGCTAGGAAAAGACTAAAGCAAAGGTCTCTTGCCACCTGGGGAGGAGCTCCTTCACATATTCCCCTGGGCTAGTCTGCCTTTCCCAATGTCCAGTGGATGCCCATTGGAAATTTTCGTCTTGTTTCCAACCCCATTGTCCCCAGGGTCCTAGTCTTGAATTCAAGGAGCTGGAACACCTGGGACCTATTCATGAATTTCTACTGCCACCCTCCCCTTTCCCATAACCCTCTCCACAGACAGATGGCAAGATGTGAATAGATGCCTCAACCTCCACGATGTGCTAAGAAAATGAGGCTGCTTCAGCCCACCAGAATCATAACAGCAGCAATCTTGTGGCTACGTAGAAATTGGAGCCCCCGAGCAGCTTCTCCAAGGCTACATGGTAGATCTTGTAGGAGAGATTATAGCTTATGGAGACTGTCTGACTGTGGCCATATGTATGGTAGCCTGGCAGCTACTGCCAAGGCCTTGTAAACCACTCAGCAATCAAGAGCCCCTAGGGCTTGGGGCTATGTGCTGTGCAAAGACAGAGCCTTGTTTGAGATGTCACAAAGCATCAGAGGATGCTGTGTGCTTCCCTCAAAGTTGGAGCACTGCCCCAGCCTCCGAGCTGTGGTAGAACTGAGAGAAGGTGAAGCTTGCAAAGCACAAGGCCTAGGGCTGCAGTGTCAAGGACACTCGGGACACCTGATGGAGAAGGATGGTCCTGGTCCTCAGGAAGGTCCACAAAAGCACCCCAGAAGCATTTGTACAGAACTAGAAATATACACAGAAGGCAACTCTGGCCTGGAGAAAGAGGGAGAAAGAAGCTTGTAGACTGCTTTGGGGCATCATGAAAACTTTCCTGCAGTTGTGTCTCTGCAGTGCAGGGTTCACGGCAGGAATGAGGTGGATGAGATCACTGTCTTCCACAGTAGCGAAGCGTTGACTTCAGGGGGCACCAGGTTCTCCAGCCTCTGGGTCCCTTCCCCAAGCCAACAGAATAGCTTGGGTTCACATCCTACCCACTGCCACTACACTGCTTACAAATCAGCTGTGCTCTTCTTCATCTTCTCTCAAGAAAGATAATGCTCTCCATAGGGTCCACAGGCCCCTGTCCACCCCTTGGCCTTTCCGTGTCTTCACTCTCAGCCTCCCACCTGGGCTCCAGACACCTGGCTCTCCTTCAGCAGGAGCCAGGGCACATGGTTCCCCTGGCTAGGAGTCTCACCTCCAGGTCACTTTCTCCAAGGAGCCTCTCCTGTCCCTCCAGGTTGGACTGGATTGATCTTCTCCTGGATCCACCGCACTGCAACATTATCACATGACACTCTCTTCAGTGGAAGTGGCTGGTCCATGGCTGCCTTTCCTTTCCCATGTGTCAGTAAACCCCAAGAGAGCAGAAGCCTTGTCTGCTTTTGCATATACTTTCATGCTCCATAGCTAATGGTACCAGGTGCCCAGCATGTGCTACCCTAACCTTTGATGAATGAATGAACAGATGGATGAGCAAGGCAAGTGGTTAACTGATTGAGTCAACTCTACTGGCTTGAGAGCCGTCCAGGGGATTGGTGGAGCACACTTCTGGGTGTGTCTGAGTGAGTCATGGAGGTGTGACCTCGGGTACTCTGTCTGGTCTTTGGCCCCTTTCTCTATGGCATTATTCCCTTGCTCTGCTTCCCACATGCTGTAAGGTGAAGTTTTCCTCTGTCATGCTATTCCATCATGATGTTTCTGTCTTGGAGCCAGCCAACCATGGATTGAACCCCCTGAGACTGTGAGCCAAATTATCCTCCCCTCTTTTAAGTTATGGGTGCTGGGTATCATGTCTCAGCAACAGGAAAGTGATTAAGATAGAAAGAATTGTAAGTAGGAATTTTGTCTGGGAATGAAGGATCCCTGTACTTGCCCTCCCTTCTTAGGCTGGATATTCCCTGAAGCATAACTTGGGACGAAAATTTCAGCATAAATCAATTTATTTCAGATGTAAGAGCAGGTAGAATTGATAGGAGAGTAAGGAGGACAGGGGAGGGAGAGAGGGAGGAAGGGAGGAAGGGAGGGAGAGAGGAAGGGAGGGAGGGAGAGAGGAAAGGAGGGAGGGAGGGAGGGTAGAAAGGAAGGAAAGAAGGAAGGGAAGAAGAGACAATCAGGGCATATATAGGAGCTGGACTAAGGACGGGGAGAGGAGGAAGGACAAAGGGAGGAAATGAGAGGTTATGTGTGTGACTGGTCAGGTGGGACCAAGGAGAACTCAGTCCTCTTCCACTTGGCTTCTGAGCTGGTTCATGGGGATTCCAGCCCCGTGGCCCAGGCTGCCATAAAAGCTCTCAGACCAACTTACTACATTTTCACCACTATTGCTTCCTCATCAGCCCACAGTTTCAGCTCCTCCAGCAAAGAGGTCTTTTTAGATAACTCTCATCCCCACCCCAGGCTCCCAGCAATACCCAGACCATCCGATCTAACTGAGAGGCCTGAGCTGCACCTTGAATGGAGATGACTGCCCAAGCCAGGGTTTCCTAGCATCCACATGCCATGATTTCCAGAGCCCATGTTATTCCTGCCAAATGACAGATGTCCAACATGTTCCAGAGCTCTTAGGAGAGGGTTTAAGACCCAAATGGTCCCTGGTTCTCCACTGAACTTCATGTGCAGGCACCACCCACTCAGCCACTAAGCCAGATATGCAGAAGGTTCTGTCTTGAGCATCTGCCACACATCTGGCACATGCTTGGCCCTAGGAGCACAGCTGGGAAGACAGAGCAAGACCTGTGCCCACAGAGCTACAGTCCAGCGGAGGACATGAGCATCAGTTAAATGAGTGCCCAACTGCATACATATCTACACTGCAGATAAATGCTGGAAGCAGAGGTGCTTGGCCCGGTGAGAGCATAACGGGGGTGGGGGGTGGGGGTCAGTGCTCATCTGGCGACCAGGGAGGCCTCCCTGAGAAAGAGCACAGAGACACAGGGGAGAGTGAGTGAGGAAAAAGGGCAGGAGGAAATATTCCCACAGAGGGTCCAGCATGTGTGATGCCCTTGATGGATCATGACAGTGGATGGATGGAGGATGAAGGCAGGTATGGTCTAGGACAAGGTGGGCAGGAAACAGGTAGGGCTGGTCCCTGGGAACCTGAGTCCCACAGGTGGGAGGATAATTCAAGGCTCTTGTCTCTAGGGGTCCTGATAACATTATGGGTGAGGGTGAGGGTGGGTGAGCCAAAGTAACCTGATGATCACTCCATCAATGGAAAGGTGCCAAAGACACCAGGAGTCTCAGGCAAAGGAAAAGAACTGGTCTTTACTGAGTACCTACTGTGTGCCAGGTGTTCTGCCACAAGCAGGGATTTATGATCAACAAACTTCTATAGAGCCACTGTTCCTCTGGCCATGGACAAGCAGAAAGCAAAGTTTTTTTTAAAAAAAATCATTCTCCAAAAAAGAAAAAAAGAGTAACATATTTAAATTCCTGACAAACTGACTCCTATTGATGGGCACTTTTCATTTACTTTATTTTAACCAATAAAATACCATTTGGGAAAAAAGACATTAGCCTGAGACAACCTCAATCAATGCTACTTTGGAGGCTAGTAAGAGGTTGCCTGCTGCAATCGTTAAAAGAGGAGGCCAAGATATTTAACCTTTATTTAATAATTATTCCTGGGTTTGACCTTGGAATTACAAGCTTGGTATATTGTTCTAAACATGTCTTTTACAAATCACTTTAAAATGTAATACCCTACATAGCTACATTTCAGAAATCATGAATGTACACGCACAGAATAAATGAAAAAAGCCACTCTTCTAATATCATGCAAATGAGCACAGTGGTTGATCAAATCTCCAGGGGGAGCATTTTATACCATTCCACGAAGTGTTCTGTCTCAAACCAGCACAATGGAAGTGCAGGCTCAGAGCCCTGGAAAACCGGGTTAGATGCCACACACAATAGCTCTGAGGATGACAGAGGCCAGAAAAGGCTTTGAATAAAATTGCTCCAAGAAATAAATGAAGAGAGAAAAAAAACAGTATTTCTAAATTAATATTCTATTTGCCATAACATGTGGATTTAAATATGTAAAGACAACCAAATTAATAAATCAAATGCTAGAACGAGGTATCTGGGCTCTTTCATCTGCTTCCCTAGGAGTTTATATGCTCAAGTTGAGCCCCTTCCCGAAACACAAGATCTTCTCATACAGAAGATCCTCAGGAGCTGCTCTGAATTCCTGCATTTATGGGAAGTGATTTGGGGGCACAGTGGGAAGCTCAGCAGTTCTACCCATCAGACAGGCCTCACCCCACCAACCAGAGCGCCCCATAAAGACATCCAATTTGGAAGTACAGGGTACCTGTCCTGCCGATGAAAGCTCCACACAGAGAGGCCCTGGAGGCTGTTGGCTCAAGGGCACAGACACAAAGGGAACAACAGGATGGCAGCCCCACCTGATTCATTCTGAAGACTGCACCACCAAGCCATGCTAGGTGTCACTAGGGGTCAGACCCCCCCCCAGCCCAGCACTGCCCCCCTCAGCAATCCATCCAATTTCAGCACTGGAACAGCATCTTGCATTTGTGGTGAACAGAGCCCCAGGCTCCCTCCTTGTCTTAGTCACTTTCTCTTCCTGGGACAAACTACCCAACACCCACAACTTAAAAGATGAGAGGTTTATTTTGGCTCATAATTTCAGTCCATGGCTCCAAGGTAGAAACAGCATGGTGGAAGGGCCTTGGTAGAGGAGAGTTGCTCACATCATGGCAGCCAGGAAGCAGAGAGAAGGGAGGAGTCAAGGAGGGAGATGCAACCTTCCAGGTCACACCCCCAGTAAACTACCTCCAAGTCAGCCCCTCAGGCCACCCAGGATTCACACCTGTGGTTCCCTTTGCACAAAATGTCCATTCTCCCAGCCACCTGGCACATGCCTCTTCATTCTTTAAGAGAAAGATCATATGCTAAAAACTCGCTGGCCATATGAAGTTTGCAGATGCATTTTCTCAGCCCCATGTGGCATTGTAAAAATAAAAAAGATTAGTGATTCCCAGTCCAAGTAGAAGATCTAGTAATGCTCAACCCACATTCCCATGTGAGCAAGGAGTGGCTGTGACTCCCACCAGGGCCACCCCAGGCTCTCTCACCGGTTTCTGCAGATGTCAGTTTGAGATTGACCCCTTCCCTTACAAAGAACACAGTGTTCTCAAAGTGTGTTCCTTGGCCAACCATACCACCTTGAAACCGCTAGAAATGCACGTTTTCATCTTATCCTAGACCTACTGGGCTGGAAACTCCAGGGCAGGGCAACAACACTGCCAGGGACTCTGAGCCTGCTCAAGGTAGAACCTCTGCTCTAACTCTGTGGCCAGACTGTTCCCTCAAGCAGCCTTCTGCCCTCCATCCCAGCAAGGCTCAGACCTGGGCAGCTCATATCCAGTGACATGAGCTTGCAGTGCCTGCTGTTGACCCATCAGCCTGACTTCCTACCTGGTGAGATCCTCTGGGCAGGAGCTATTTCTGCTTCCCTCTCCCCAGGACCTAGCACAGAACCAGGCCCCCTGCAGAAGTGAGTCAACTCACTTTGTGATTACTTCTGTCCCCTTGTTTGGAGAAGTAAGAGTGACCACAAGGCTGCCTCAGCCTCCTCAGGCTCCACAAGGATGGCGAGAACCAAATTCCTGCAGCTCCACGGAGAAGCAGTATTTTCAGCCGCAGATGAAGTAATTCCTATTCACGGCATCTGTTAATCACTCAAGATCCTTCTAGATGCACGGGGCTATAGAATGAAAGGTGTTATTAATGAAACCATCCCAACTGGGAGGCAGCTCTGAATAGCAGCCCTTTCCCAACAATGCCTTCCCTGGCTAGCTAATCCCCTGCCATTATTTTAAATTCTTCAAGTGCTACAAAAGTCATGTAGGTTGTTTTCCCGAATAGTCACTTAGCTGACAAGCATTTTCTAATTGACAGAACATTCTGAAAAGACAGATTAAAGAGTAGGGAGAGCAGTATTAAGATGGCAAAATGGGCCCCAAACAGCAAGAGGCTAAATTGACTGAAATGTAAGATTTGGAAGAGGAGTTATGAATCATCCCCCCCAACCCCACAGCCCCTTCCCCGGATGGAAGGATGCAGAGAACTTCCTCCATGGGAGACTTCGGTCCAAGGATGTGCCTAGAGGGCCTGGTTACCTCCCACAAGCTCATACCCAAGCTGAAAATCCAAGTCAGCAGCTGTAACAAAATCCTTCCTAATGGCTGAGCTGCTGATACATGTCCAGAACTTTCCAACAAGCTGTGTGTATGCTGGGAGGTTACAAAGATCATTGCAATGGGACACTGCCCCATTGTCCAAATGAGGAGACAGACAGTACCCAATAGCTTGTAAGAGGCAGAGCTAAGGTTGAATTCAAGTTAGCAGAATTTTGGGCTCTTTCCTGCTATGAGGCCACCTCCTCCCTCTTAAGGCAATGTACCTTGGAGTGACTGCAGAGTGGCAGCAGACTCAGATGGGGGACTCCCAGAACCACAGCCCAGATCCCAGTGATGGGCTGCCTGGCACAAGCGTCCTCTGGTGCTAGCAGGACCTGGGGCTGTCGAGTGGGGTGCGTTGTTGTCACACTTGCCCTGATGCTTGTGGAGCTGCAGAGCATCTGGGTAGGATCCACCCATCCATCAGCCCTCCTTTAATATCCCTGGAGCTGATGGGCTCCCCCTTGATGGTCCTCAAACCACGCGCACTTTGAACAGCTAATGAGGCATGCAGGATGCCTTCACTACTAATGTTTTCAGATTTCCTGGGGTGAGATAATGCGGCTGATGAGGGAGTGTATGCTGAGCCGTCCCAAGCACTGATAAGGTGTTAATAAACCTTAGCGAATGCTGATTAGAGGCGGCTCCAGCAGCACAGAGCCACCATGATCTGCTCAAACAGCGGAGCCTGGCCAATTAAACTGGGAGCTTCTGCACTTGGAACTAATCCCGGGAAGGCAGCTGAACTGAAACCCTCTCCAGTGTGAGCAGCCACCCACAGGTCAGGCTGGCCTGAGGTGGAGCCCGTGGGTGTCTGGCTGGTTCTTTGCACTCAGAATAGTGTGAGCAAGGAGTCCTCACAGACCTCACCCCCAAGGCCAGAGGCCGCAAACAACTCAGGCCTCAGGCAACTTTAAGGAACCAGGGATTTAAGATTATAGTTAAAATTTCCTTGAACATCCTGAGAGCTGACACAAGAACCTTGAGGGTGAGTGTTTCAAAATTAGCAAAGGGACCAAAACACATGATGGGGTTCCCCATGGAGCTTCCCTTCTCCTCCAGCCCTGAGAACTGCAATGGTTCTGCCTCCTGCAGAAATGCCAGGTAGCTCCACCCTTCCCCACAGGTTGCCACAGTAGGTGAACCCTGTCTTGGGACACAAGAGCCCAGCTAGGTCTTCTGCTATCCCACTCCAAGGCTCCCCCTGGGGTCAGCTGTGCAGGGCTTGTTCCCTGCCCCATCCAATCCACTGCCTTTGAATCCTTAAGACTTCAAGACTCTCCCAGGGCCCAGGACTGTCATGGAGCTGGGCTCTGCTTCCCAGGGAGCTGACTTTCACAGGAAGAAAAGGAGATGGGTGAGAAGAGCACTCATGCTTGGACACCAAGTACGTGCCAGGCGCCTGTTGGACACTTTTGGCTCACTGTTGCACTATTTTGTCTCCGTACACTTGTGCAGTATGGAGAAACATCACCATTCACAGATAAGGAGACAGAGGCTTGGATCAGGAAATGCCTCAGCCAAGGTCACACACTCCTCGGTGGGAAAGACTACACCAAAGTCTGTTGCTGCTAAAGTCAAAGCAAGTATATTTCTACAATGCTATGACTTACCCGTGTTCACCACGAGCTGCGGGAAGTCAAAAGGAGAGAGAAAAGAGCTTAATAAAGATACACATCTACTACCGAGGTCCTGAGTCTGCGCAGAAGATGCCGAATCACCTCCATGCAGACAGGCAGGTCGGCCCACACCCTACCGAGGTCCCCAGTCATGCAGAACACATGCCCAATCAGCCCGCTGCAGACAGGCAGGAGTGTGCAAGCCCGACTGAGGTGCTGAGCCGCGCAGAAGACGCCGAATCACCCCGCTGCAGACAGGCAGGTCTGCCCATGCCCTACCGAAGTCCGCAGTCACGTGGAACACACGCCGAATCGGCCCGCTGCAGACAAGCAGGTCTGTGCACGCCCTACCGAGGAGTTGAGTCACGCGGAAGACATAGAATCACCCCGCTGCAGACAAGCAGCCACCTGATTCCACACTACAAAGACGCAGAGGACACCAGACCACCAGACCAAGGTACTGAGTCCCACTGTTCCCAGCCCAGAGGTAGGGGCTTCTGAGCCA
>NW_004624841.1:909036-920414 GCF_000247695.1 Heterocephalus glaber | reverse complement strand
TCAACCAGTAACAAATGCTGGCAGGGCTGTGGGGAAAGAGGAACCCTGCTCCATTGCTGGTGGGAGTGTAGACTGGTGCAACCACTGTGGAAATCTGTATGGAGATAATTTTAAAAACTAGGATTAGAGGTCTCATTTGACGCAGCTATTTCCCTGCTGGGTATCTACCTAAAAGAATTAAAAGAATCATACCACAGTCATATATGTGCACCCACGTTCATAGCAGCACAGTTTGTAATAGCTAAAGCTTGGAAACAGCCGAAATGCCCATCAACTGGAGACTGGATAAAGAAAATGTGATTTTTTTTATAAAATGTAGTACTAATCAGCCATAAAGAAGGAGAAACTAGAGACATTCATAGATAAATGGATGCACATTGAAGACATACTCTTAAGTGAAATAAATAGGACACACGTGTAAATACTGAACAGTTTCTCTGGTGTGAGAAAGTGAAAGTGTAAATAAGGATCAAAATGAATAACTGATAATGTGAAATAGGAAGAAAAGGTCCAAATGGATAGGGGAA
This sequence comes from Heterocephalus glaber, assembly GCF_000247695.1. The sequence continues at coordinate 919,887 of NW_004624841.1, read as the reverse complement.
TTGGGAGTGTTAGGGGAAAAGATAGAAGGGAAAGGAAAAAATATGAGAAAAGGAAACAATGGAAACAAAGTCTTTGTAAATAGGGAGGGGTGGAGGGGGTGAAGGGAGGGCAGGGGAATGGGGCAAAAATAAGAACCAAGATACATCATGTAAAGGTACAAGTTCCCAATGATGAATGTAACTGTAATGTATATCTAAAATGTACCAATAAACTTAGAGGAAGAAAAAAAAGTATGTGATAACTAAATCGGGTTAGCATAGTTCTGGATGTAGACAACGGAAGCCCCACCTTGAGTGACACCAATCAACAGGCTTGTAGCCTGGATGAAACATAAAAGGACAAAAGGGAGGCAAGCTGGTTCTGCCTCCTGCCTGCTCTGACATGGACTGTTTCTCCTCTGCAATCCCCTTCTGCCATGCTGCCCTGCCTTGAAGGCAGCTGTGAACTAAAACCTACAATCTATGAGCCAAAAAAAACCTTTTCTCCTTTAACTCTGGGTGCTGAGTGTTTTGTCTAAGCAATGAGAAAATATCCATGACACTCAGGCTGGGTTAGAACTTGCCATACTCCTGCCTCAGCCTCCCAGAGCTCTCGGATTACAGATGTGCACCTCCACACCCCACCACAGATTTTGTTCTAACCCTGAGTTCTCTGGCTAATAGAAAGATACCAAGAAAGAGGTCAGTGTCTGGGAAGAGACCTATCCATGCACAGCCCCTTGGTAAAGCCACTAAGGTGGCATCAGCCTCTGACCCTGCATCCTTGGGCCCATTTCTGCTTTTCATGTGGACCCCAAGCTGGCACAGGGAAGAAGAATTTGAAAACACAAAGTGGTGTCTCAGTGTGCAGCCCTTGGCTTATCAGCTTCCAGTATGGAGGTAACATGTGGATGCTTGCAATCACTTTGGCTGGTTATAAAATTCCAACAAGAAGGATGGCTTGGGAATCAAATCAATGGGGAATCAACACACACACACACACACACACACTCACACCAGGTCCAGCCAACCACACCCAGCCTGGACCCAGAACATTTACAGAGCTCATAGAGAAACAGGCTCAGCATCCCAGGAGAAATGAGGAGGTCCTAGCACTACCCAGAGTGCCTGTGTGGCATGAATGCCAGGGCTCAAGTGCAGCAGGCTGGTGGCACAGGCCTGAGTCCCAGCTGTGCTTGCCATGCAATGCATGCTCAGCAGCCTCCTTACGCTCTCTGAGTCTCCACGACTGCAATCTTCACTCTCTTCGTCTCCAGCACCCTCTCAAGTGGACAGCGACAGTGTGGAAGATGACAGCCTTGCAAAGCAAAACTGTCTTCACAAGCTGCTTCCTTATTCTGGGTCTGCCCTTGTTGTACTAAAGTCACAAGCCTTCCTTCAGACTAAACCCAGATCAACATCCTTGGTATGGGTACACCAGGCATTTCAGACCAGCCACTGTGTGCCAGGTTCTGTGCTTAATTAAAAGGTGTGAGGTGTGCCCAGGGTGGTGAGGCAAGGTGCCCACCTTGGAGGAGCTCGAAGTTGGCTCAAAGAGACCATGGATGGTTCCTAGGGTGAGGGTGAGAGGGAAGCCCAGGCTGCCTGGTGGGAGAAGGCAGGGGGGCTTTGTGGAGAAGGAGGTGGCAGCAGAGTGGATGCTGGTGGATAAGAAGAAGCGCATAGTGGTGGAAAATGGGAGGCAGAGGCACCCGCAGGAGCAGAGGCCAACGGAAGGGGGTGGTGACCAGAACAGGACCTGGGGTCCTTCAACACTGCTGACAGGTGAGGGGAAGATGAGAGGATCAGGGTGGTGGAGGGAAGGTAACTGGCCTTAGGAGCCCAAGGTCTAAAAGAACAAGACATTATTCCCGCAGTCAGGACCCATGGAGGTATATACGCAGAGGAGGGACAAGATAAGTTTAAGACAGTGCCTGGTACAGCCATATCTCCACAAACTTCCCTGCAAAAAAATCTATGATGACTCAGACAAAGATGAAAATGGTAAACTAAGATTTATTGCTAAGCAAGGGCCAGGTGCCTGGAGAAACATCTGCAATCTGTAACACCTGAAGAGCTATAAGGAGAGTCATGGGCAAGACACTGCCTAGCCATTTTTCAGGCCACTAGATTTTTTTCTCAGACAATAACAAGTAATTTCTTTGTCTTAACCAGAGGAATCAATAGATACTTTCATTTTTTATTCTATTGGGCAAAGAAATATAGGCATGGTTCAGGAAATATAAATGTTTTAAGTAGCGAAGGTAATTAAAGACAACACTATACAAATAAAGTAAGATGCATTCATTCCAAATTAGCAGGGAACATAATTACTTGTGAAAACCCAAATGACAAAATATAAAGGCAAATGAAAGAGCAAGAAAACAAAACTGCAAAAGGAAATGTCAGAAATAACAACAAATATGTTTTAGGATGATAAGCATAAATCAAGTAAGTTTCCAAGCTGCATCAAGAAACAAAAGCCAACCACGCACTGACATGTGGTCCACACCTGAGACGAAGTGACTCTGACCTGATCTGCACAGTGAGTGTCTGTCTCCTCTAATGAGGTTTCATTACTGTGTTTCCATCAATCCATCCCTGCTATTTCATGGCCTCAGACCTTGGTCTACACAAGAAGATAACTTTCACCCCATTGCTAGTGTGGGAAAGCAGGTGGATTATTCATGCTCACCACAGACACACACCACTGCAGGTGGGAAACATGCAAATTCCTGCTGGTGTCTACACCATGCTCAAGGAAAGTGAGATGCTTCTTAATTCCTTTATATCATCCACCCAATGCCAAAGCTACACTATTTAGAAACATCAAGTGAACCAATAGAATTTTCCCACAAATCCTTATCCACATGTGTGGCTGTGTGCATCCACAGAATAAAGGATAAACAGAGAGCAACAACCTCCATTCATATTTCTACACAGTATAATCAAAATATATGGTGAATATTTAAATGAGCTACTGTGAGGTCCTCTAAGGTGCTCCACATGGCCAGGCGCTCAGGGCCACCACCACCACAGCAGAGTGGACAGTATGTCTGAGAGCAGATGTTCAAGGGAGAGGCAGCCATGTAGAGTTTCCACAGGGAAAACAGTGGGCTTCCTAAAGGGGCCAAACTCAGCACCTGGCAAAGAGGGCCAGCTGTGTGGATTTGATTGTCTATTTGATTGACTTGAGAGGTTCCTAGACTAGTAAAGGACACTTCTGCTCTGTCTGGGTGGATCACAGGGGCATGACCTTGTATACTATACCTGGTCCCTGACCCCTTCCTCTCTGGCTTTTCTCCTATCTCTGCTTTCCACTGCCAAAAGCTGGACAGCTTTCCTCCACCATGCTCTTCCACCATGATGTTTCTGCCTTGGAATCAGCCAACCATGGACTGAACCTCTGAAACCATGAGCCAATATAAGCCTCTCTTCCAGTAAGCTGCAGTTATTGGATATGAAATCCCTGGGACAGAAGGCTGACAAATAGAGTGGATAACATCAAAGGAGCTAGGGCGTGAAGAGCACTGTCAGACTGAATACACTTCTGCCCCACCACCCATGTGTCCCAGATGCTACTGTCTGGCTGTCCCCATAGAGCCAAGACTCTTGTTGGATCCCCAGCTCCTGTCCCAGGCCTGAGACCTAATGTGTGCTCAATAAAGTCCTGAATGAGAGATGAAAGAAAGACGGAAAGGAAAGGCTCACAAAATTCAAAGCAAAATGGCTCCCTGCTACAGCTGTGATCTTTGGGGGCCATGACATTGGGCAGTACACAGATAGACACTTTTAGTAGTTATTTATTTGTTTTAATTAATTCTAATTGGTAAAAATATTCACTGCTAGCATATCCAATCCATGATTTCATAGAAATTATTATTGGAGATGAGGTAATATTTAAGACAGGAATTGATTTAAAGTAAAATGGTAAGGAACTAACAGGTGGTATGGAGACAAGAGGGCAAAGATGATAGTAGTAAGGATCATGGACAGGAGCTCAGGCTGCTGGCCTGGGGCATCTGAGGTTCTGCGGCTGCTGCTCTTAGCAACAGCCTGGCCAACCCAGTATATGAGTTCTCCAGAGAAGTAGAGCTGATAGGAAACTGGTTCAGGCAGTTATGGAAGCTAGTAAGCCCCACATGTGCAGGACCAGCTATCAGGCTGCAGACTCATGAAGACCCAATGTTGCGGCTCAAGTCCAAAGGCCGACTGTAGGCAAGATTCTTTCTTGCTGGGAAAGGACAGTGTTTGACAGGCGTTTGACTGACTGGATGAGGCCCACCAAAAATTGTAGAGGGTTTTACTGGAGTCCACTATTAAAATGTTTATCTTACCAAAAATATCCTCACAGAACATCCAGAATACTTTCTGACCACAAATCTGGGCACCAGATTTGGTCCACCTGGTCCAGCCAGGTTGATATAAAATGAACTGTCATGCCTGGGGAATGAAAGGTTGGGGGCAGCTGGAGCAGAATGAGGATTCCCTCCCCTGACTGCACTCATCAGGACATTGACCAACATGGTATTTGTGCACTTGTGCTTCCGTAACAAACACTATACCCTGGGCAGCTGATGAGCAACAGAAACATGTTTCTCACTGTCTGAAAGCTGGGAATCCAAAATCAAAGAGCTGGAAGACTGTCTGGGGAAAGCCTTCTTCCTAGCTGGTACATGACACTGTCTAGGTCTGTCCTCTCACATGAGGAGCAAGGGAGCTCTCTGGGGACTCTCTTAGAGAGGAATGATTCCATTCCTGAGGGCTCCTTCCCCAACCTAAGCACCTTCCCTAGGCCCAACCTCCTAATGCCACCACATTGGGGGTTAAGTTTCAAGATACAAGTTTGAAGGAACACAAGCATCAGATCATGACGACCCCACCACTTACCAGGACCCTGTGCCAACCTCCTGCTCCCCCTTGGACCTCCAGTGCAGACCCCTTCCCCCTCCTCTAAAATTGACCCACAGGCCCAACCTCAGCATTCTCTCCTCAATGGCCTTTCAAGGATACCTTTGTCTGTCCTCCCTCCAAATGGCCTGCACAGGAGCCCCAACTCAGCCCTATGACCTCCAAGCCTTTCGCAATCTGGTCACTACCAACTGTTCCATGAAGCCGGATCCAGCAATTCTAAGGCACACCTCACTCTGAATGCCCCCACAGTCTCCAGCCACTGGGCTTCTGCATAGCCCATTCCTCCATGTGTCCCATCTAGACTCGTGACCTGGGACTCCTTTTCCATAAAGCATTCCTGTCTCCTCCAAGTGAAGCCACATGTCTACTCTGTACATCTCCATCTGGACGACCACCTGCACACACCTCCATTAAAACACAAGTTGGTGGCTATGACTGGTGATTCACTTGTGTTGAAGGATGGAGCAGTCCATCCCCACCCTGATGTGACCACTGGGCAAGCCAATTCCACCTGAAGATCAGGAGCTCCTTGGAGCCTTTCAATAATATGCACTGGGAGTCAGACACGGGATGGGAGGCTGGTGAATGAATGGATGGAAAGAAGACAAACCAAGGATGAGAAAAACCCTCATCCTCAGACCCACACACTCCTGCATGAATCAGGACACAGACATAAATGACAGTAGGTGACATGGACAACGGGTCTGTTGGCTGGGCTGCAAAGCAAACTGAGGATGCTGGGAGGATCCACTGTGACCACCCCAGGTGCCTGCAGAGCCAGCATCAGGCCTGGCCACTTTGATGCCAAGGGTCCTCCAAGATGTGGACAAAGAGGGACAGCAATCACAGGGCAGCCCTCATCGCTCCCCTGCACGCCCAGCCCAAGCGCACACAGGCTGTCTCCCAGGAAATGCCTAGGGACCGACTTTCAGCTCCACCATCAGAAAAGGGCTGTGATCACACAGCTTATCTTTTCCAAAGGCCAGGATACAGCAACAGTTCTGAGGATATGCTTAGCAAAACTCTGGAACAGTTTTAATGGACAGCCCAATCGATCTACGCCTGCCCAGGCTTTTTGCCTCCTTCTAGTTTCCTGCTAAAATTCACAGCTGCTTCTTCATTGCAGAGATCCCAGAGTGCAAAATCTGTAAATTAGAAATGTCCTCCATGGACAGTCAGCAGCTGGACGCCTGGGCACAGCCAGGAATGAGGGGGCAGGTATTCTATCTGCAGCAGCATTTCCACAGGCCACCCCAGCTCTCCACCCTCTCTGTAAACTGGGGACTCACACCTGCTTAAAAGTCTTCCTGGTTTCAAAAGCCTTTCCTTGTGTCCTCTGTCTCCTCTGAACAAGGATGAGATCATTTGACAGGGTCTTACCTTCAACAGTATCCTCTAGAGCTAGTCACGATGCCTTACCCATGATATGCAGCCCAGGGCCAGCTGGGCAGCAGCAGCCCTGGCCTGTGGCAAACCCCTAGCACTGTGTCCACACTCAATGGCAGTGAAGGGAACAGCAAGGCATCCTTCACTTATGCAGATACAATGGGCAGCCTCGTGGTGCAGGCCGACATCTGGAGCTATAGAGATCCAGCCACCCCCGTGGGCTCAAGCGGCACCGTGCTGACCCTTTGGGCAGAAAGCATCAGGTAACTGGGCAACATGCCCTCCACTATTCACCCCCTTCATATGACACAAACAGACTCACCTTGGCATGTGGCACCTCTGCAGTGGCAGCCCAGATCTCAGAGAAGTGAGTGAGGACAAACCACGTTCCTTCCAGGAAGCCCAGTATCAACCTCAACCACTACAAGCAGATAACACATGGCTGTCTGGAGTGGCATGGCAACTTACTCAGCAAATGGCCTGAGTAGGGGCTGAGTACCCTTTGAACACAGTTCCAAAATGGGATTTCCGGTTTCCCCCCTTCTCCTCGAGGGCCAGGGATGCCTGCAAGTCCCAGGGCTCCATGCTGGTGATTTATCACACGGTCTCCACTGCTCTGAGGCTCAGCCAAACCAAGGGCACAGGCACTGGCTCAGAGAGAAAAAAAGCATCCAACAGACAAGGAAGTGAGGGGAAAGGAAATCAGGGTGCATTTGTTTCTATGTCCAGCAACTACTCCAAAATGGGAAGAGAATGACGCTGCCCAGGGTCCAAATGCCAGTGCCAACTCTGCATGCCCTTGACCTAGTCGTTTAACTTCTCTAAGCACCTGTGTCCTCCCCTATACATGGTGATCAAAAGTACCTGCACTGTGGCGCTGCTGTCAGAACCCAACCAGGTAACAGGTACAAAGTACCTGGGACACATCCCCACTAAGCCAATGGTCACAGAGAAACTTCACTGCTCCTGGTCCTGAAGTGTGTGTTGTTTCCTTCATGGAGACTTGGCTGATCTCCCTGGCAGAGGATGCTGAAGACAAGAAGAGGAGAAACAACCAGCAAGGGAGTCTGAAAGGACCAGCCAGTAGAGAATGAGGAATTACACAGGGACAGGTCCCAGAGCCCATGTGCAAGACAGTAAGCAACAGGGCCAGCATTGCAAAGAGACAGGGTAGGATGAAACCCAGAGAATGACCTCGGGGTTTGGACCCAGCCAGCACCAGTGCCGTAGAATCATAGGCCCCCTCCTGATTGGAGGGTGTCTGAGTTTCGGTCCCCAGCGAACTCTGGGACATGGACTCCAGGGCAAAGCTTTCATCTTTGAGGCACAAAGAAAGTGGCCTGGGAACCCAAGAAGGGAAGGAGCCATGAACGGGTGCTATTAGGAGGCTTCCACAGATGACAGGAGCTTCTCCTTCAAGGACATGGTGCAGAACGTGGGTCACAGGATTGTGCCACTCCAGAGATTGGACAGGGTCTCTGTACACCAACTCCAGGTCATCTTTGGTTGGGGGCTGTTCCCAGCCAGCTATGAGTGTGTGCAGGGTTTGGCCCTAGGCATAGGGACAAAGATGCAGGGGCTCCATGAGGGTACAGGAAGAGGTGGCATGGTGAATGCAGATAACTACTTTGAAGTTCTGCAGAAAGGTGAGCAGAGAAAGGGACTGGAGATGGAAATGGCTGAAGTGTAAACAATGCATTAAAGCCTGGCATGTCTGACCCATCTGAAAAGGTAAATTAACAATGCAAGGGTCCCACCCTTGAGTATAGGACAGAGACTGGTTTCTGGTATCCAAGAAAAGGGGCTACCTTCAGGAGGGGGACACAGTATTGCTGCAGCGCATCAGGACTGAGGACGAGGCTCAGGGCTGCCAATAACAGAGGCCACCAACAACAGATACACACATCAGCTCTGCCCTTGTTGTTTCCATTTACTCAGTGAATTACAAAGCAAGGTGTTTTGTTATTTTGTTTTGTTTGTGGTACTGGGATTGAATCCAGGGTCCTTGCACTGAGTTATACCCCTCGCCCTTTTGTTTTTTAACTTTTATTTTGAGATAGGATTTCCAAGTCACTAGGAAATAGATAGGGTTCCCAAGTCACTAGTCCCAGGCTATGCTCAAACTTGTAACTCTCCTACCTCAGCCTCCCAGAGTGCTGGGATTACAGAAGGGCACCACCACACTCAGCTGGTATTTATGTTTCTAGGAGGTATTTTACAATCACAAAAACTTCCAAGTGGCCCAAGATGTTCTCAAGAGGTAGCTGGAGAGACTGGGACATCTAGACCATGGGAAATTATTTGGGGCTAAGAAGAAATGAACTACCAAGCCTCTGCTGCTGCCAAGGGAAAGACCCAACCTGAAAAGGTTTTAAACTATCTGAGTACTGATATCCAGCATTCCAGAAATGGCAAAATTATGCCGACAATAAAAAACTCAGTGGTTGCTAGGGGGTGCAGAGGAAGGAGGGACGTGTAGAAAGAACACACAGAGGTTGTAGGGCAGCGAAGCCACACTGTGTGACACTATAATGGTGGACACATGTCACTACACACTTGTCCGAACCCATGGAATGTGCAAGGGCTTTAGCTAATAATAACATGTGAGTACTGGCCTCAGTTGTATTAAATGTACCCCATTGATGCAAGATATTAATAACAGGGGAAACCGAGAAGGCTAAAGGGGTATATGGACCTCTCTGTGTTTTCTGATCAACTTTTCTGCAAACCTAAAACTGCTCCAAAGAGTAATCTATGCTTATTTTTTGCTTTTTTTTGGTTTTTTTGTTTTTACACTAGAGATTGAACTCAGGGCCTTTGCACAGAGCTACATCCCCAGACCTTTTTTGTTTTTTATTTTGAGACAAGGTCTTGGTAAGTTACTAAGTTATCCAGGCTGGGCTTAAACTTGCAGTCCTCTTGCCTCAGCCTCATAGAGTTCTGGGATTACAGGCATGCACCAATCCACCCAGAATCTACTGATTTTTAAACGCAAAATAAATCATCAAAACCTAAATATAGACAACATTCTGGAGTCCTGACGAGCAGGAATATGTGACAGGGAAATATGGGCCAGACAGACAAGAGCACCCAGAGTCCAGCCTCATCCTGGCTGTTTTTCTCTACCACATTCAAGTGCCCGAGTGCAGCCAGGTGCAGAGAACACACTCAGACCGGTTCTGGACCCCTCCCTACCGGGGCCACCGTGGCAGCTTCTAAGCGGTTCCCAGACTCTGCAGTCCTCAGTCAGCCTCACTACCAGAGGAAGCATCAGAGGAAAGTCACCCACAAGGGCCATGATCCCCTCCCCATATGTCCTGCTGCCTATGAGACGGAGCCCAGGGACCTCTGCACAGCATATAAGAACTTCCAATCACCAGGGCTGCCCTGGTGCCATGCCACAGGATGCACACTGTCCCCTCTATCCTTGCTGCCTCTATCCTCGGCAGTGCCCTCCCAGCATGCCCAGATGAGCGGAGCAGAAGCAGTCAGCAGCCCATGCTGGTGGGTTCTTCCTTCTACTCCTGGATTTACCTGGAGGACACAGCTGCCTTTCCTTCCACTAGACCAGGAGTGCCTGGAGAATGAAAGATGCCACATTATCATTTTGTCTCCACACCTGGCACAAAGCCAGACACACACTGGAAGCTCAAGAAGTTTGTCCAGTGACTTAGTAAATGTAAGCAGACCCGGATGTCATCTGGCCCAACTCTCATCTGAACCTAGCATTGAAAATAGCATCTTCGAGAGTCCTGCAGAACACGCCAAATCAGCCCGCTGCAGACAGACAGGTCTGTGCATGCCCTACCGAGGTCCTGAATCACACAGAAGACACCGAATCACCCCGCTGCAGACAGGCAGGTCTGTGCACGCCCTACCGAGGTCCTGAGTCACACGGAAGACATGGAATCACCCTGCTGCAGACAGGCAGCCACCTGATTCCACACTACAAAGACGCAGAGGACACCAGACCACCAGACCAAGGTACTGAGTCCGACTGTTCCCGGCCCAGAGGTAGGGGCTTCTGAGCTGTCGTCCCACTGCTACTGGTCCAGAGGAAGGGGCTTCGAGGCCACCATCCCACCCAACACTCCCAGCCCAGAGGTAGGGGCTTCTGAGCTGCCATCCCACTGCTTCTGGTCCAGAAGAAGGGGCTTCCAGGCCACCAGTCCTACTGCTGCTCCCAGCTCCTGTCCCACCTCTCACAGCTCAGAGAAGGTGAGCTGCGTGGGCGCCAACAGTACCCCACCTACCACCCAAGTCAAAATGAGAAAACACGTAAATAAGTCTCAAAACCAGACTTCCAGATCACCTACAGCAACCCCTAAGGGAAATGAGATGCAACACTATGATACTCAACCACCTGGACCCACTGAACTGGCAACAAAAGGGGATCTGGAAAAAATGAAATCACAAATAATTTCTCAGATAACAGGAGAAATTGTGCCCCTACTGCAAGACATGATTAATACATCTAGAGAGGAGCTCAGGAACATGATGGAATTCCAACATAAGAAACAAATGGAATCCATAAAACAGATGCAAATAGATTTCCAGGACATGAAAAACTCC
>NW_004624841.1:859239-880987 GCF_000247695.1 Heterocephalus glaber | reverse complement strand
AAGGTCCAAAGGGGTAGGGGTAGTGGGAGGCACAGGGGAAAGGAAAGAAGGGAAAGGAAAAAATGATGAGAAATGGAAAAAATGGAAATAAAATCTTTGTAAATAGGGAAGGGTGGAGGGGGTGAAGGGAGGGCTAGGAATGGGGAAAAAAAAAAAAGAAAAGCTGACCAATACATGAGGATACAACTCTGGCTCTAATAGGACAATGACAATGGTGCTGGGTCACCAGAAGGTCACTTTGAACTCTGTCATAAACTCTGCCAAGGTAAAATGACATCAAGCAAGCCTCTAGTTCAAGATACATTCTGGGGAACTCTAGATTTGTAAGATATTCTGAGGGGAAGATGTGATGGTCAAATTCATTTGGGAACCACTGTATTGTGCAGGTCCTTCTCGGCAATTCATTGTGTACACAGAGTATTAAAGACACTGAGAAGTCCCATCATAAGGAATCTAGTTAATTTCATTAAAGCCAGCATTTTTCAATTTTATTGGTCAGAGAACCCTACTGTTATGCAACATCCTTTTTCTTTTTAATCAACATATAGTATTTGTTTGCATTCATAGAGTACAGTGTGATAATCCAATATGTGCATACAATGTACAATGATCAAATCAGGGAGGTTGACACTTCCCTCTCTTCAAATATTTATCACTTTTATGTGTTAGGAACCTTTAGATGCTTCTAGTTAATCTGAGGCATATCATGAATTGTAACCAACTGTAACCTACTGATTAATTAATACTAGATTAATTCCTCCTTTTCTGATATGTCTCTATCTTCCCTCCCTCCACATACTTCTTAGTCTCTAGTGACCACTATTCTACTTTCATAGTCTATGAGATTGACTTTTTTAACTTCCACAAATAAATGAAAACATGCAATATTTGTTTTTCTGTGCCTGGCTTCTTTCATTTAATATGTCTTTTAGTTCCATTCATGTTGCCACAAAGAATTTAGTTCTTTTATGGCTACTTAATATTCCAATGTGTATACATATTTACATTTTCTTTATCCATTCATCCACTTGTGGGCATCTCAGTTGATTCCTTATTGTGGCCACTGTGAATAAGGCTACAATAAACATGAGAGTGTGGGTATCCCTTTGATATAACTATTTTCTTTCCTTTGCATATACACTCAGTAGTTGGATTACTGAATCAGATGGTAGACCTATTTTTAGTGTCTTGAGGACCCTACATGCAGTTTTCCATAATAATGACACTAATTTACACTACCATCAACAATGTGCAAGAGCTTCCTTTGCTCCACATCTGCACCAGCATTTGTTATTTTGAGAACAGCCGTTCTGACTGAAGTGAAATAATATTTCATTGAGGTTTAGATTTGCATTTCCCTAATGATCGATGATGTTCAGAGTTTTTATATACCTCTTGGCCATTTGTATGTCTTCTTTCGAAAAATGTCTCTTTAGATTTATGAATAAAATTTTTTTCACCACTGATTTGTTTGTATTCTTTATATATTCTGGATATTAATCCCTCATTAAATGAATAGTAGCCAAATATATTATCACATCCTGCAGACTGTATTTCAACTCTATTTCTTCTTTTGCTATCCAGAAGATTCTTAGGTTGATATAGTCCCATTTGTCTATTTTTGGTTTTGCTGTCTGTTTTTAGGATTTTATCCAAAAACAATTTTTGCCTACAGAGGTGAAGTGTTATTTCACCTGTTTTCTCCTAGTAATTTCGTATTTTTAAGCCTTACATTTAGGCTTTTTATTCATTTTAAATTGATTTTCTATATGGTGAGATGGCAAGACTAGTTGTATTTTTCACATATGTACATACAGTTTTCCTAGCAATATGTAAAATAAAACATCTAGGAATAAACTTTACCAATGAAGAAGATTATCTCTATAATGAAAATTACAAGACATTGATGAAAGGAATTGAAGATGACCTCCCATGTTTATGAATGAGAAGAATTATTATCAAATATTCAACTACCCAAAGCAATTTACAGAAGCAAAGCAATCCTCATCAAATTACTACTAACATTCTTCATGGGAAAAAATTCTAAAATTCATATAGAACTACAAAACACCTCAAATAGCTAAAGAAATTCTAAGGAAAAAAACTGGAGGCATCACAATAAATAAATACTAATGTCAGTAAGTACTACAAAGTTAGAGCACAGTAATCAAAACAGCATGGCACCTACCGGCATTAAAAACAACAACAACAACACACAGACCAATGAAACAACAGAGAACCCAGAAATTAATCGAGGTTCAGATGGCCAATTGATTTCCAACAAAGCCTCCAAGAACATACATTGAGAAAGGATAATTTAGCTCTTCAGTAAGGGGTGCTAGGTGAAGTGGATGTGCAACTCCCTTTTACATTATTAAAAATTCACTTCAAAAAAATGATAATCTACTCCCAACTTCTACCAGATTCAAGAGACCCAAAACAATGATCACCAGCTCCTATGTGGATCCATGCAGTGGTAAGAAGCTCACCAACTTATGAAGCAGAGCCCCCATTAATGGATAGTACAGATGTGCACGATTCAAAGACCAAACATTGGCCAAGGATTTAGCTCAGTGGTTCTGCCACCTGCCTCACAAGTGCAAGGTCCTGAGTTCGATCCCCAATACCAAAAAGAATTGTAACAAAGACCAAAAACTCTGGTGAAAAGCAACTTTGTACCTGATTTTTTTCTCTCTCTCCTACAAGAATCAGTGTGGAATCTTGTACAAATGGGTTAACTGCTCTATCTCCTCATGTGTAAACTATTGCTAATAATGCCTGCCTAGGGTACAGGAGTTCACTAATAATATTAATGACAATGCCTACCTTCATTAATCACCCACAATGGGCCAGGAAATGTGCTTAGAGATCCCCATCACCCTAAGGTAAGCTATTAGCATACTCATAGTACACAGGAAGAAAGAGAGGCTCAGAGACGGCAAGTAACTTGGCCAAAGTTACCATCAGATCCAGTAATGGTGAGATGGACCTTGAACCCAGACTCATGTGAGATGTTTGTGCTCTTCAATGGGGCAAAGGTAAAGCGTGATGGATGCTCAGCAAGTGTTCTGTACCTTCCCAAATCTAACCTTCCAAAGCCCCACTAAAAATTATGCCTGATTCAAGGGTTGCCCTGATGCACCCTTGTCAGCCAGCAGCACTACAGCTTTCATCAACCAGTGGTGGCTCAGCCCCACCAACCTTGTGTGCAGCTTCCATGGCTGTTCCCAGCAAGCCCAGGCTGCCAGACCCACCCTGGCCTTTTTCCCATGGCATGAGGTTCACAGCAGCAATTGTCTTAATCCACCAGGGGCTATAACAAATAGCAGCAAATGAACACTGAGGTAGGCATCTCCATATAGGAGCCTTCCTGAAGAACACATTCTCAGGAGTGCTATGAGAACTGTTAATTATAACAGAGAATGCTAAACTGCCATCCAAAATATCTGCACCACTTTGTATTCTCACTAACAGCATGTGAAAACAAACATTTCCCCACAATGGCTATATAAAGCAAACAGAAAAATACTCACAATGTGTTCCTAAATGAGAAAAAGGGAAAAATGGATATTATGGCCTAAGCTTTGTTTTTTAATAAAGGGTAAACAATAATTACATCATACCAGATACGTGGGGAAAGATGGACAGATAATGGCACATGCTGAAATCTCAGCAGGAGTTATCTCTGAAGAGTGAGAGAGGATCAGTCATGTGACGTTTATAAAACTTCCTGTAAGTTTGCAAGCAGAAGAAAAAACCTTCAAGCGACTTCCTAGGAAAAAGAGACAGCAATAAATAACTAAATGTGAAACCAAAAAACTTCTCCAGATATGAAGAAGATGCAACCCAGTGTTTATATTGCAGCATAGTTTATCTGCAGAAAGCATCCCTTTGTTTTCAAAAAAATAAGAATTTTAGATGAAAGTATTGCACAAGATAAGCAGCTTGTTGATCCAGCTTTGCTAGCTACAAACCTTGATTCCAGCAGCATCCAGGTCTCTTTTTCTATGTACAAGTCAGTGTCATTACCACACTATTATTCCAGTGAGAATTGAGTGCCATGCTTACTATTAGCATGACTATATTTTAACTCACCCATATTTGTTCTTCCCTCACGCAACCACTGTTAACATTACTGGATTTACCTCCTTCCAGATTTGGTTCTATGCAAAGGTTCTTATGCAATGCAGAATCCTACATGGTTGCAATGAAATAATATGTCCATCTCGTGTCTTGCATTTTTCTGTATGGCCTCCATGCTCATTTGATGCAGTTTGGCAGGTGCGTGTGGGACAGCTGTGGTACTCTCTGTCAATAAGTAGTGTCACAGTTTCCTGAACCACATCCCTAAAGTCAGCTCTTCAGATTACCACACTTTTTTAATTCAGCTGTTTTAAATTACTTCATGCAGAAAGCTTTCTTTGTAATTAGGATAATCTCTTAGGAGAGATTCCTAAAAATGAACTCACCAGGTCAAAGGGCACAAATGCTTTCACAGTTCCAGATACCCATGACTAAATTATCCTCCAGAAAGTCTCCACCAGGGGCATCTCACCAGCACAGGGTGTTGCTTAAAGAGTGGTGAGAAATGGCATCCTGCTTTGATTTCCACTGCTTTGATTACAACTGAGGATTCCGTGGTTTCCCATATGTTTGTTAACAAGCTGCATTTCTTCTTGTGATTTGTTTCATCACGTTCTATGCACATTTTCACACTGATCAGTATATTTAGGTTCCTCTAAGCTCTCTGCTTTCTCACACTTCTCCTGACTCCTCTAGATCTTGGTCACTATTGAAGAGCTAATAGAATCTGTAGTCCCTGTTCTGTGAAGCAGACAGCAAAGGTCCAAAATGGGTAGACTGCCTTTTTTCAGGGTCAAATAGTGTGAACTAGTACAGCTGGAACCAAAATGTGTCCTTCAATTCCAGGAGTCCAGGTAGCACAGTGGTTAGGGGTGCAGGCAGTGCGATGATTAGGGGTGCAGGCCTGTAACCCAGCTCCACCCTCTCAGGAGTAAGAGCAGCCATCCCCCCTCAGGCAAGTAACAGAGTCAAATGAGCTAAGGGGTATGGAAGCTGGGTGCAGTGCTGGGCTCATTGTAAAAGTACCATAGATCCTTCAGGAACACTTGTTGATGTCCTTGGGGTGGAGCCCCCTGCTGGGCACTGGGAATAGAAGGATAAGCAAGGAGCTCAGGCTGGCAGGGAAAACAGACACATGGCAGACAGCCAATCACTGTGCAAGGCCTTCAAACTGAGAGGGCTCAGCTAAGGACCTTTGTCCCTTTACTGGGGCAGAATCTGTCACTCCAGTTCAAATTCATCTTTCTGAAGTTTCACATCTGAACACAGTCCAGCTCCTCCAACCCAGTGTCATCCATGAGGGTCACAGACCCAACAGAATGGTTCTCATCAATTTTCCCACATCCCATCCATCAAGCCCTCCTTCCCTGACCCTCCCCTGTGCAGGCAGAATAGTGACTTTTTTGAGCACCTGCATCCATAATCTTCTCTGCCCAGAGGTCTGACCAATCATCCACAGGGTCTGATCCCTGCAGCATCTTCAAAGAGCTGCACCTCTGGGGTCTCCACACACAGAGGCTGCTGATGGCTGGAGGTGGCACAGAGGAGCCCTTGGTATTCTGTAAATCCTGCAATGCAGCTGGCTCTTGGGGAGGCATAAGAGGATTTGTGAGCTGACTGTCAGCACCCCAAAAACTGGGCCCTAACAGGGTCAGTTATTCTGACTCCGCAGTCCATCAGTGCAGAAATGAGGCCAGCGCCTGGTGACAGGTGTGGGCTGGCAATGCACAAACCCTGGGTCACAGTGACCTTGGCTGGCTGATGACTCTGGGCAAGCACCACCCTCCCCATATCCCAGTGCCTTATCTCTGAAGCCAGAATGAAAGCAGATCTGGCCCGAAGGCTTATGGTGCCAATCCACAACTGAGGCCTCAATTCGTCCAACAGCATTCACATTGCTGAGTAATAGCAGCAACGAATTACTGAGCACTTTCCACGTGTAGGACAGTATTTTCAACATGGCTCATGAGTCGTCTCAATAAATTCCTGACATGACCCTATTGGATCAATTAGCCAACTGTTTACTGAACGTTTTTCTAGGTGCTAGAGGTACAAGCATGAACAAAACAGATGAATGTCCTTGGTCTGGTGAAACTTAAGTGAGATCAACACATAAAATATATAAGTGATAAAGTCATCAATGTTGAGAAAAACATGACAGCAGAGAGGAAGGTTAAGAAGTGTCGAGCTGAGGGTGAATGTTTCAGCAGGTTGTCCAGAGAAGGCCTCACTAGGTGGGTGACAAGGAACATCTGGATCACTGGTCATACTCATCCTTATCGGTAGGTGGAGTAGACTGCACAGCTCGACCCACTGTGATGATTGGGGTGCTAGCAGATGTGATGCAAAGAAATGCTTAAAACTTGGTTGTGTAGGAACCATGTCAAAGGAGAGCATCCCTTGGGTTTCTGCTGCTCTTCCAACCCTCACCCAGCCAAGATGCTGGAAGCAGAACCCAACAAGCCAAGTCTGGATGAGGCACACAGCCAACCTGCAAGGGTACATGAGAGCCTGGATGCATGTGAGACTTGGTGCTGTTTGTTACACGGCATCACATAGTCACTGGTGACAGACTTTAAGGAAGAGAGAGGAGCTATAGGACCAGCTGGGAGTAGGCTTTTCCAAGCAGAGAGGACAGCAAGTGCAGAGATTCATGTTCAGGAGCCACTGTTGCATGCTCAAGTGACAAGAGATCTGGGCAGCAAGGATGGAGAGATCAAGGAAGAGGGTGGCAGAAGGCAAGGTCAAAGAGAGTGAG
This sequence comes from Heterocephalus glaber, assembly GCF_000247695.1. The sequence continues at coordinate 874,146 of NW_004624841.1, read as the reverse complement.
TGGGTGGATTGGTTATTTAGAGGCTGAGTGAGCAAATACTTCATCATTCAAAGTAGGGCACAGTTTTTCATTAAAATAAAATTTATGCATAATAAAATGCATCCTTTTAATATACAGTTTGGAGTTTGATGAACTCAGTCATGTAACCAAACTTTATCCAGACACAGAATAGTTCCATCATCCACAGAAATTCCCTCATGGCTCTTGGAAGTGAGCCTCCTACCCCCAGCCCTGGAATACACCAACCAGCTCTTTCCCCTGTAGTTTGCCTGTTCCAGTGCCTCTAATGAAAATCATGAAACGTGAGTACAGAGCTCCTTTCACTTAACATATGCTTTTGAGAATGAACCCATGTTGCTGCATTATCGGCAGTTTGTTCCTTTTGAATGCTGAATCATATTCTATTGCATGGATGTACCACATTTGTTATCCATCCTACAGGTAAAGGACATTGGGCTGTTCCAACAGAGAACTGTCATGAAGAAAGCCACTGTCAGCATTCACATATAGCAAACCAGGATGACTCTGAAAGTGAACAATTCTTCTAGGACAAGAAGTATAAGAGGGGACCACTGCATCCAAACCAGGAAGTATGTTCACACAGCTTCGGGGCTCAAGGCAAGGACTCTAGCTGTTGTCTTGGTGAGACGAGAAGTTGTGGGAAGACACTGACCACAGCTACAGTGTGGCTGGCTGAGATTTAAGCAGGATCGCTGTGGCTGCCTTGGAACACCAAGCTGCAGAGACCCAGGGCAGAAGCATGAAGGTCATCTGTCCTCTAAGCAGCTAAGGACAGCAGTGGCTCAGGCCAGGGGTGGCCGCTGGGTGGTGAGGGGAGTCAGGTTCCAGATACATCAAAGACAGAGCTGACAGAATTGTTAAGGGACTAATCATACAGTGGAGAGAAAGAAGCATCAGAAAGGACATAAAGAGTGTTGACCTGAGCCATGTGGGCGGGGTGCCTGGCCCATTCCCCAGAGGTAGAGCTTTTGCTCATGGCCATCTCCTGAGGGACAGAGCTAGGATGACATTCCAGAGCCCCTGCTCCTTTCCTCATGTTGTCTGCCTTCTATCAAAGAGAACAAATGAGCTCCTGCTAAGGGGAAGCCCCGAAAGAACCCCACAGCATGTATGTGCCCATCCTGGAAAGGCCCAGCCAAGGACACTGCCAAAAGCCTGGAAGGAAGGAGCTGGGCCTTCCAGTGGGGCAGTGCAGGCCAGTCACTGAGGCCAGCAGAGAGGCAGGAGCACCAGACACTGGGAGCAGTGGCCAACAGGAGGGACATGGTACACAGAGGATGAAGTCAGGACAAGGACCACTGATGTTGCTGCCACTCTGCTTCCAGAGGATGACCTTCTGAGGCCAGAGACCACTAGAGGGCAAAAGAGGGGATGCTGAGGCCATCAGCTGTCCCCTGGAGCCTGGACAAAGACCATAGCCTCCTGCTACCTCCAGATCTCAGCAGCTGCTGGCTAGATTCACCATCTGCCACCTGAGAAAAGGCCCAGTTCCAGGGGCAAGAGTCAGTCACAGGAGCAGGAGCCCACATGGACAAGCAGTGACACTGTGGCAGGGCCCAGGAGGCAGAGGATGCCAATTCCTCAGCTGGTTCACCGACAGCTTTGTGGGAGGCAGGGACAGGCTCTCATGTTGCACTGGTCCCAGGCACAATGCTTATGTGCTTACAGTGAGAAAGCAGGGGCTCGGGAAAGACGTGACCTACATCCCAAGGGTAGCAAGAATAAAAGGTAGGGCCATGGGCTACACTGCCCACCTCTCTCTGCCCCAGCCATGCCACAGAAGAGACAGGAAATCATTATTCACCACTGCCAGACCAAGCCCTGTACACTGCGAAATAAATTAGTCACCCAATGACACCTAGCACTGGGCACAGCCTCATAGCATTCCCACCCATCTGGAAAAATTGTTCTTCCCAAGCCTCAGAAGGACACAGCCCTGCTCTACCTTCCTCTGTGGTTTGGCCCTGGGGTCTATTCCAACAATAGAAATGTGAATGCATGTGCACACACGCGCGCACACACACACACACACACACACACACACACACACTCCAGTCTGGCAAACAGGTGGACATGAGCCCACTATCCACATACCTTGCTCTTTTCAATTGCACAGAGTTAACAAGAGCAGGTTTAGGGACACAGAGACCAGGGTTCAAACTGAAACCCAGCAGGCAGAGGAGCTTGCTCCTTTTACAAAGCTGCCAGCTGGGCTGGCTCAGAGCCCAGGTGCACTGGGGCCCTTGCCTCATCTACACCTGCTCTGCGAACTCCCTGGGCTCTGGGGACCAGGTCTCAGCAGGTGCAGGGGTGCCAGGACTCTTGTAAGGTCCAATACAGCCCACTGCACCTCTTTCCTCCAACTTGTGGGGGCACAGCTCACTCCCACTTGCCTGGGTGAGGTCTGGGGTGCCATCTCGGGGTGCAGGGTGACCCAGACAGGCAGATGCCTGCTGTGCTCAGTGCATCCTCTGGCCCAGCATAGCTGACAGCAGACAGGCTGTGTCCAGAGAACAGATCCATGCCATGCACCGAGGACAAATCCTCAGCAGGCTGAGTGCCAAGTACCAGTCCTGGCCTCTTTGGTAGTCTGATCAGTCCCTCACCTCCAGGCCCTAATGACAACAGGGCTCTGTCACTGTCCCTCCAATTTGAAAACCACACTCAAACATGCGCTATTCCCAGGTGCAGCAGAATTCACCCCGGAATCCTGCTCCCATGACCCTCTGTGGCCTGAGCCAGTGCTCTGGGCTGGTCCACATGTCCAGCAGCCAGACAACATATTGGAAGGCAGGTGCTTGGGGCACAAGGTGGAGGACAGGAGGTAAAAGATGCAGCAATCACGAGCAGGGAAGCAAGTGAGGCCTACAGCAGGTGACAGGGCTATGACAGGTCCCCAGCCCCCACATGCCTGCACTCACTGCTGAGATTAATCTGCTTGACAAATCAATCCTACCCACTTCTGACTTCATTGCTTATTCACATAATTAGATCCAAGTTGGGCTTTTTTTTTAAGTAGTGACTCCCAGTTGCTCTGAACATCTGGATTAGGCTCTGGTTGCTTTTCCCCAGTAGCTGAAGGAGCACTTTCAATTTAATGGGCTGTATTTCTCAGAAAGGGTTACCCCAAATACTGAGTGATGGGGCACTAGAGTAGCTTTAATATAGCAAGAAGACAATGGGGAGGCAAGGCCACCCCTGATCCGGAGGGCTGTGGTGAGTGCCCACCGCACAGGTGGGAAAACTGAGACCTGGGCAGGGGGTGGCATGCCCTGCCCAAGATGGTACCAACATGGAGTGCAGTCTGGTCTCTGCACAAGGCTGTCTCCCAGGAACACAGCCAGTCTGCTCCCTGTTTTAGCCTCCTGTGGTTCTCAGGCAGACACAGATTGGAGTCCTAACTTCCCAATGCACAAATCTCAATGGCAGAAAGCAGAGCCCAAGGGGGCGGGGGTCCTTCCCCAGCGGTGTCTGGGCACATGAGGTCTGCACTCCTCACCCAGTTAGCACATACTAAGCACCTTGGGCATGCCAGGCATTAGGGGGAAAGAGGCAGCCACACTCGCTCTCTAGCAAAGATTAGAATCTAGTGGGTGAGACTGACACTAGTCAAATAAGATGGCTAGATCACTGCAGAGTGCGACATGCTCTGAAAAAACAGCTCAGGGTGCCATGCACCTGTCTGTCTAACAAGCCTGAGGACAGAGGGTCACCCAGGGAAGGCTGCCTGGAAGAACAGTGCTGGGCAGATGAAAACACGACAGACTTAGCAGGTATGCAGGAGGGACCAGCACAGTGGGGGGGCTCCTGCAGGGTTAGCAGTCCTTGTGGAGAGAAGATTCTGGAAAAGCCAATGTCCCTGGCTGTAAAAGAAGGGTGACAATTCCCACTACTCGCCCAATGTCAGCTCCTCCCCTGACCCTCTGACCTGCTCCAGAAAATTTCCCATCAGTCATAATCCACAGAGGAAAACAAAACACTACCCAGGAAGGTTTTCACCAAACATTATCAGAAAGAACTGACTGAAGAATGGAAGTGGCCACAATGTCCAATAACAGGAAACATTAGGTAGGTTATGAAACATCAATTCTTCATCTCGAAGCAATCATTAAAAATGATCATTACCAAGGTTTTGCAACTACACAGGAAATGTTCATACCAGGATGCGAGGTCAAAAAGGCAGAACACAAAATTGCATCTAGATTATAAGTGCTTATGTATGAAATCAGGACACATGCGGTCAGGGAAGAATACAGAAAACAAAATCAAGGCCTGGGTCAGGCACTGAGACTATGAAATTCTTCCTGGTGTTCCTATAATGCTTTTATAAAAGCAAAGCAGGTGCACCCGCACCTGGGCACAAGAGGAGGGAGGCTTGAACTCAAGTTGAAGCTGCTCTTAGGCTGCATGCTTGGGCCATGCTGTTTACTTCTCTAACTCCTGCTCCTTGATGAGAGGGCAGGGGGATTCAGTGAAGTCAAAGGTGTGGCTAGGGAAGCCAGGGAGGGAGAAGGGAGGACTGAATGGTGGCCAGAAGTGGAGCAGTTCTGGGGCTTGGCACACTCGAGATGAGGACACAATTACCTACATTGCAGAATTGAACAGACTGAACAGGACAAGGCACAAAATGCGTCTGACCTGTGGGATGAATCAAACTGTCGGCACTGCTGCTTGCTTGGAATGGAGCTTTGTCCACTAATGCTCCTGTCGTTTTCCTCTGGGACTGGAAACTTCCATCAAGGGAAGGTGCTCATACATGTGTTGCATACACATACATGCATACACAAGTGCATACACATATATGTGCAGGTGACACTGTGGCACCCCGCCCCATGTGGCCAGAGAGCAGAAGCTCCTCGGGCAGGGCCAGCACTAGCCCTTGTCTACCCCTGTGCCAGACTCTGCCCTGCTTTTCCCCTTGGGCTGAACTTGTTTGTATTTCCACGCTCTCCTCGATTCCAGTCTTCATGATCTCCCACTTTCCAGGACTCACCTGTCGTGTGTTGACCCGAAAGGTCTCCTAGCGTCACCAAACTCCCAGCAACACATTTTGGAAAAGGTTCTTGGTGCTGCCTGTGTCTAGCGTTCCTGGTGTTGATCACTTGGCTTCCCCGAGTTATTTCAGGACAGCCCCTGCCACAGTGCTCTCTGTCCTCACCCGGAAGGCTGCCCTCCCACAGAGCCCCTCATCCCCACCCCTTCTGTCCCCAGCCTCACCCAGGTTCTCGCCTCCCATGGGAAAGAAATCCAGAGGGGCATGCCCTTCCCTCACCAGCCCCCCATCTCTCTGTTCTCTTGGTTCCTTCTCAACACTACCCCTCCCACTGCCTTCTGTGCGGTGTAGACACACATCTTTCACAGCAAGCAATTGCATCTCTGTTGCACCCTCCTTCTAGGAGGCTACCCCTCCCTGAAAGTCAACAACCATTTCCCTAACTGCAACAAGGGCTTCTGTCTGGCTTTGTGTCCCAATGTCAGGAGTGGTAACCAACAAGGGGCGGGGGGGGGGGGTTCCAAGGTGAGAAGCAAAGGCAACACTGTGCCCTCCCTGCCCAGCATGAGTGAAGTGTTCTCAGCAGGGGACTTAGGACCCAGCCCAAGAGGACTCATTAACTGGCTCCAGGAGTTTTGGTCTGCAGGCCCCTGAACAAAGGCCAACCTCAGGGTCACAGTGCCAAGTAGGACAGAGGCTCTCCCGAGGCCCAGGCCAGCTCCTCACACAACAGCTGCACAGGAAAAGCATCAGCACTGCTTCGTGTCCAGATGTCAGATGGGGGCTGGGCCATGCCTTCATGGCCACCAGGTCACCAGGGAGATTTCTACACACATCATCGGCTGCCCTTGCTCCCAGGTGACATCATGTTCAGGCCAGGTTGAGCCATCCTGGCTTTCCAGAGCCAGACATCCACTGGCAGATGGCTGGCACGCACATCTTGCTCCCATAGCCTGTCCAGCAATGACACAGCCTCACCAGGCCTCAGCGTCCTCAGCTATAAAGAATGACCCTGAAAAGAGCATTTACGATAAGTACAAAACAAACTATAAAGAGCCCAGCACTGAGACACACTTGATAAATACTTAGTGCTGCCATGCTTTCATTCACCCTGGACCACGCCATCTACATCTAGTTCTCCATGAATCTGAGTGCCCTCTGCAAAGGGCTTTGTTAAGGGGAAGTGGAAAGGCCCAGGTCAGCCTGTGCTGGTGTTGCTCCCGGCCCAGTAGGGAAGGATGCTGTGGGGTTACAATCCTCACCTTGAGGCTCAACCCCACTGCAGCAACCACCTACTAGGAAGGAGGGCACCATGGCCAGGGGAGGGAGAAAGGCTGGGGACCAGGGTGGTGTAGCTCCACCTCTCAGGAGCCTGGGTCTCGCTACTGTCCCCTGTAGGCCATTGCTGGGACAGCCATTCCAGTAACAGGCTTAGTGTCCATGTCTGCATCCACTGCCCTTGTTCTTCCTCCCTTTGCCCCACTGTGACATTGGAAAAGGGGGCTACCCTTGTGCCTTTCATCCTAACAAAACTCAGGGCAAGCCATCCAATTGGGATGGCTCCCCAACAGCAGCCAGCAGCACCTCCAGCTGGAGTATCCACACGTGTCAAGACAGAATCAACCCAATAACTTGGCTTCACAATCAAATATAATTCTTCATCCATTCACTTACTTTCTCACTGAGTAAACAGTTCTCAGAGCTCCATCTGTGCCAGGCATGCTGTGATGGATGTGAAGAACACAGGAACAAATGTGGCCCAGTATATCAGTTAGCTACTGCCACAATAATGCTGCATAACAAACTATCCCAAATGCACCAGCTAAAACAAGGATCATGGGTTATCACAGAGTGTGAACTGGTGGGAGCAGGTCAGCTTCTCACTGAAGCTTTGTGAATCACATCAGTGACTGATCTACCCTCAGGTCTCTCATTCTCCTTGCCCAGTGGCTTTTCAATGGCTTGTTCTTTCCTCATCACAATGAAAATGATAGAAACTCAGACTATGGGTGGCAATATCCAGCATCTCCTATGCCCCAGGTTCAGTCATCTCTACCTATGTGCCATTGGCAAAGCAAGCCAAAGGGCAGGGAGCACAGCCAGGCTATGGAGAGAGGGGGTCACAAAGATGTGCAGGTAACCATACCACACTTGCCCCCCTCCCAAAGAGTCCCCAGCCAGACAGGAAGAGCAGGGTGTCCGGAGTAACAGCTCCCGGTGGATCTGCCCAATCACTGAGGTCACTTGGGACAGAAGGTCTTTTCTGCCTGAAAGATATCTGTTCCCTACCTCGTTTACTCTATAAAGTAGACAGACAGGAGTTCTCAGCAGTTTGACAGGGAGAAAAGAGGAGAACTGGGGGCTCAAAGGATTTGCTAAAGCTACACTCTACTGCTTCAGTTATCTGCATTTGTTGAGAGGGTTTGCATTACTTGCACTTGATGAGTATGTTGGTGGCATTTGCATTTGGTGAGAGTATTCATAGGAAAAAGGAAGTAGATCTGGTGTTCACACCTTCCCAAGCTAACAGATACTAGAGTTTAGCTGCACTACTCAATCATGTCATTTGAAGAGGTAAAAAAATTCAAACTGATGGGAAAAGGCCCTGAGAAAGAGGTACAGCCTTAATCCATGGAAGGTACCATCTTTTGGAACAAAAAGAGAAATTTCTGGATGACATTTGACAGCAAGGACACTGCCTTATTAAAATATTCCAAACACACTGTGAGGTGCTATCTCCATCCACGTGGATGATCAGAGACCTTGGTTCCTGCTCAGAGCCCCATAGCTGATGAGTGGAGGAAGCGAAGGTGCAGGCAGACACTTTGGTTGCACGACCTCTGCTGCACTAGGTGCCTGCAATGACCCAACACAGGAGTCATCCGGGTCAACCAGGTTAGGACAGAGCATCCAACTGGATGCCATGGGGTAGACAAAGAGGACCAAGTGCTGGGACCTGGGACCCCAGGCCAGGCTAGGCACACAGGAGCTAGGCGGAGAGCCCTCAGCTGTGTCTGCAGGCTGGGAGGTGCCCCAGCTTTCCCACACAACCTCCTGGACCCACCTCATTGGGCAGTCACAGGGCTATGATTCTCCTCCCAGCTCCTCAAGTGAACATCTGTTTTTCTCAAAGCTGTGAATGTCACATCAAGAATTTCCAATTACCTTCCCCTTGGTTTTATTTAGCATCAGTGTATTGGAGGCATAATTAGTCGGAGATGAAAACCTGTATTGTTCCCTTCTCCACAGCAATGAAATAGGTTTCCAAATGTGCTAACAGAGAGGATCCTTCTCCAAAAATGACAAAGAGCAAGTGAAGAATGAAAGCAGGAGTGAAATACGGATTAATGACAGCCACAGCCCAGGTGGGGCAGGGATGCAGAATGTGACGATGGCATCTGCCACGAGGGTCCTGCTGTGAATCTCACCTCTGGCTCCTAATGAGGATGGGCCTTCTCCACAGCGTAAACTTGATGCTGGTGGAGGTGAAAGGCCGGAGGTAAAACCTCACGGGGTTACTGATGCAATTATCACACAGTGCTTTTCCCCCAGCTTGGCCACACACGGGTCCTGGCAACTTGCACAGAGGGGTGCAGCTTTCACATTGGCCAGGGCTCCCCAGAATTGGAAAGAAGTCACCTGCAAACCTTACACAAGTAGATGATAACCCTAGAAGATGGAGATTTGTGTACCAAGACTCAGATGTCCTCCTTGACCCCAACCCTTGCCAGGGACTCAGCTTCTCACCTCTGACTTGTCCGACACTTGTCAAAGTGCATCTTCGAGGATCTTACTTGGATGCACACAGCAATGTGTTTTCTGATTTATCACTTGTCTCTCTGCACAGAGCAGCCAGAGGGAAACAGGCCATGTCAATGACTTCTCATCACACTTAATAAAGCCACACTCCTCCTCCAGACCATGGAGCCACCTTTCTAACCTCACCATGTCGTCCCTCCCCTCCTCTCCCTCAGCTCAAGCCATGCAGTCTCCTTCTGTTCCTACATCATTCCAGGCTTTGCTCCCACCTTGGGACCCTGGCAACGGCACAGCTGGCCACACGATTGAAAGCAGCGCAACCACCTACCCATGGGCCTTCTCTGCATCCTTCATGGTACTCTTTGCCACTGGATATTATCTCACTTGTCCCTCTTCCTCTCACCTAAATGTAAAGTCCCAGGGGTGTGCAGACCTCACTTGTCTTAGTCCCCAGCAATCCCAGCATCTTTTGGGGTCTCATAGTCACTTTTCTTGTCACTGGGACACAATAGCTGACACCCGCAAATTAAAGGAGAGAAGGTTTGTTTTGACTCACAGTTTCCAAAGGTTTCAATCCATAGTCCTGTGGCTCCAAGGCAGGGTGGCATGGCAGAGGGGTGTGGTGGAAGAAAAGCTGCTCAGGGCATGGCTGCCAGGAAGCAGAAAGTCAAGGGAGAAGCCAGGGAGGGAGATAAAAGCTCCCAGGCCACACCCCCAGAGACCACCTCTTCTGACCAGACCCTGCCTCCTAATAGCAAGTCAGCTGTGATCCCTCATAATCGAATTGCCTCCCACAGATCCCGCCTGTGATTCCATGAGGCTCTTGGGGGATATCTAGATATAAACCATAGCACAGGGGATCTAACACACAGTGGGTGCTCAGTAAATATTCACGGGCTCCACTCCAGTGGGGAGCAGGGGCTGGTGTGCCAACAGGAGTGTAAGGTGGTATGTCTTATCTTCAAACAGATGAAAGGCTGTCGTGGGTGAAAGAAAGAAAAATTGCTATGTCATCTGAGAATACTGATCCAATGCTAATCAAAGGTAGAGGACAGATTTTGCCTAACGTAAGTAGGAGCTTTCTCACTATGGAGCTTCCTGGCAACAGAATGGCTTCCTCAATGGATGGTGAGTTCCTCATTTCTATAAGTTTGTAAGCAGAGGCCACTTCTGGAGCCCACATAGTGGAGAGACGGCATCCTCCTGACTTCTGGGTCCACAGCATCCATGTTGGTTTCTTCTGTGCAGTGGCAGGACAAAATCCCGTCTGAATACTCCTTCCCTGCCCACGGGGACCTGCAGAGCTTCTTTATTTCCTCAGGCTCATTGGGCTTTTGTAAGGGGAAAAAAAGTAGGAACAAAAAGGGAAGCAAGAACACATGTAGCCTATGAAAGGAGACAGATCTGGAGAGATGGAGAGACAGCAGCTTATGAGACACAGAGAGAGAAAGAGACAGAACGAGTGTTCTAATCATTGCTGGGTAGGAAAGGATCCCCTTTAACACTCTTCAAAGACTACCATAAAGAACTGCTTTGGATGTCATTCCTTTTTTTCCTAATGTGATTCTACACAGACATTGAGACGTGAGGTACCACTATGTATATCTGGATTACAAATGAATGAGACAATAGATGGATAAATAGATGAAAGAAAGAACAAATGAGTCAGGTGGTGTTGCATGCCTGTAATTGCAGCACTCAGGAAGCTGAAGCAAGAAGACCACTGAAAGTTTAAGACCAGCCTGGGCTACATAGTGAGTTCAAGGCTAGCTTGGACTACATGGCAAGTCTCTGTCTCAAAAAACAAGCAAACTATGGGCCAGGGATTTAATTCAGTGGTTCCACCACCTGCCCTGTAAGCGCAAGGACCCGAATTCGATCCTCGATACCAAAAAACAAAAAGCAAACTATAAAAGAACAAATGAGTCAAAATTTGAAATCCACTGGTTAGCTCTGGATGTCTGACATCTCTCCTGTCTGTGTTAGAAGTGGTAACAGCCAACACCTGCCAGCTAAAGGTTTGCTCTGTGCTAAGCACCTGTCCCAGTGCCTTCCATAGACAGATTCTCCCCACTTATAAGGATTACACTCTGATAAACCCATCACAGGCTGAGGTGTCCTAAGTCTATGCCATACTCAGTAAATCTAACCTCCCAGACATTCTAACTTAGCAACACAGCACACCGCAGAATTCGGGATGCTTCCCCTTGTGATCATGAGGTTGACTGGGAGTGGTGGGTACAGAACTACATATCCTTAGCTCCAGGAAAGACCAACACTCACCACAGAGGTATGGTTTCTACTGAATGCACACTGCTTTTGTGGTATGAGAAAGTCAAAAAACTGTGACTTGAGAGCCACTTCCTAACTCCTTTAATCTGCCTCTGCCCCTAGAATCTCTCAGGCAAACAGCCAGACAGCAACACTTCTGCTCTCTCCCTCATCTCCCCAAAGACACACAAGGAGGAGCACAGCCAGGAGAAGCTACCCCTCCCCAGCAGCTGGAATGGGCAGGGCTGGAAACCTGGACAGATTTAGAGAGAGGCCCAGGGGCTGAACACAGCGTGCAGCCAGGAGATGGTCACCCACACAGGGTGCACTTCTTCAGGGCTGAGAGTGTCTGGCTCATCCTTGTCCAGAGGCTGCACAGGCTGACACACTGGAAAAAGGTAACCTGCAAAACACTGGTGGATTTGACTTGCATTACATTGAAGCCAAGGACCCCCCTCTTCATGGTGAGAGGAGCAGCCTTGACACACAGCTCATGGCCAGGGAAAAGGCTACCTGGGGGAGGCTGAGTCTTACACATCTGGGAGAGCCCGGGGTGATGCCACCAACAGAACTGTCCCTTGGAGCTAGTCACAGCAGGGCAGATATGGCCCAAAGTATGGTTCTCAAGGAAACTCTGAGTACTCTTCTTCCAGCCTTCGCATCAAGCCTTTGCATCCACCACCACCATCAACATTGCCATCATCTCTATTACCACCACCACCACTACCACTGACACCAACACCACATCATCACCACCACTACCACCATCATCAACACGACCATCATCTCTATTACTACCACTGCCACCACCACCACCCTTATCACCGTCGTCGTCATCATCATCATCATCATCATCATCATCATCATCATCACTATCACCACACTACCGTTATCACCACCACTGTTATCACTATCATCATCAACCTCACAGACCATAGCTCATTTGCCCCTCAAAGTGAATTAGATCCCCCATGCTGAAGAATTCCAAATAATGCATATAGATTTTCTCCACTCCTGAAGTGTGAGATGCCATAGTGTCACCCTTCCAAAGAGTGAATACAGTACAGAAAGAGAAAGAATGAGTGCCTTCACCATGAAGAAACCTGACAAACACTGTCAGGAAGAGGGTCACAGTCAGCATCAGCAGTGAGAAGGTACATTGGCAGTATGAACCTTCAATAAGATATGATGAGAATATACTTTGCCCAATATTCATTCGTTATAAGAAATACACTATAGTAATATAAGATGTTAATTATAGAGGAATTGAATGTGAGGTAGATGAGAACTTTCTGTAAATCTAAATAATTCTAAAATTAGGTTTGCTCAAAAAATAAAGGAGCCTCAAGTCTCACCTTGCGTTCTATAGAATATCATTCTAAAATAGTTCTCAAAAACTGTTTCCTCCTCCTAATTATCTCTGCCTTAGCTCACCCAAATTTTGGCACCATCCTTCCTCCCTGACCCAGGTGTCCCATCCAATCCATCCTGTTCCTGAGGCCACCAGAGTTTTCAGGACACTGAGGGGACGAGGCACACCCATGTTGGCCTGGACCCCACTATCTTAAGGATTTCTTTCAGGATCCTGTGTGGCACACAGCCTCTCTCTTCTGCAGTCTCTCCTGGTACTCTTCTACCACATGCTGCCCTGCTAACATGCCATGTCCTCTTCCTCTAGCATCCATGCGCTTACCTTCCAACCCAACCCCTGCTGCTTCCTCAAGGTGGGAACAACCTTTTCCTGTTGCTTTCCCCGGCTCACTCTTGGCTACCCTTCAAAATGCCGCTCAGGAGTCGCTTCCTACAGAAAGCGTTTCTTCACCCAGGATGGATGTGGTGGCACTGGGGGACACCTCCATAGTCCTGCACTTACATCTATCCTGTATTGTCACTGGCTGTCTGCTTTCCTGGAGGACAGGCAAGTCCTGCCACCTGTGTCTCTCAAGCAACAGTCTTCAACAAATGTTTATTTAACGATGAGTAAATGACTGGGGGAAAACAAGTGGGGTGAGAAATCATGGCTAGCAATCCAGATCTTTTGTTCCCAGGCTTTAAGTTACAACTTCTACTCTCCAGAACAACAGTATCCTCACCAGAGTCCTATATAATCACATTCTGCTTTATGGCAATGGAGTGGGTTACTAGATTTAATTATAACAGGATAACTAATGTCAAGGTATTGCCAGTTTGGGTGTAAATATTAATTACCACCTTCAGTGTAACTGTTCTCTAACTCTATGATTACAGCTTAGAAGTACCATTTTTTGATATGCAGTGCTTTGGTCATTGAGAAGTGATGTTATGTAAGACACCTGCTTTGCAGACCACTCATCCTCCAGGCTGTGTGCTTTCTATCTAGCTTGAGCCTGGGCTCCCAGCACAACCAGTCCTGGCGTGGGCTGTCTCTCATGAGCATGGTGGGGATGGTGAAGATGCGGCAGTGCCAATGGAATGGTGATGATGGTGACAGCCACGACCACTGCACCTGGCCCTGTGGTTTCTCTCAGAATCTGTCAGGTGGGTCCCTTGGGAAGTCCCTGAGTCATACATGTCTTCGTGGCTTCCATTTCCTTCCATGATTCAAGAGAAACCACAAAGAGCAAGGACCTTCAGGACTATGAGAGGGGAGGCAGCACAGCCATGTCAGAGCAGATGCTGAGCTCACTGGACTAGGCGAGTCTTGCTCTGAGCTTCCATCCTTCCGCTCCCTCCTCTCCTCCAACCACCTCACCATTCTTGCTCTAGCATTCTTCCTAAAGATTACAATTTCATTTTTTCTTCTTGCAAAAACTTTGTCTGCTATAAGTCACCTTCAGAACCCTCTCAAACAGTAGCACCATGAGTATTCACAGCACAAAAGCCAAATATGTGACACAGTTTCCCCAACCTAGTCATCCTGTCACCCAGCGCTGCTGCCAGAACTGGGGCAGACATGCCCAAGCTTCCTCCTGGCCTGCTGGGTCATTCACACTGGAGAGTGAGTTCAGCAGCCACCCAAGAAAACAATCACCCCAAGGCCATCAGGCTATGGAGAAGCCCAAACTAGTGAATTCAGAGACCAGTGAAGAGGAAAATTGCCGCAGCCTCCAGCTTCTCCAGCCAGCCACCTCCAGATCCTGACTCGAGCCACCTGACAGACTCTGAGCCAAGACTGCTCAGCTGAGCCCTTACCAAATCTCTGACCCACAAAAAACATAGAAGATAACAAAATGATTGCTGTTTCAAACCACTGAGTTCTGGGGTGGTTTATCACACAGCACTAGATTTCAAAACCAGAGGTCCAAGAGCATGATCAAACAGCTCTCAGAGCTTCCTCCAGCGGCTTTCTGCATGGAAGAAGCTTTTTGCATGTCCCACTGTGGGACAGGGACCAAGATGCTGGTGCTCCTGGCCCCAACATCTCCCTGAACATTCATTCAAATTCCAAGACCACGGGGCCTACTGACTTCACATAGCAGGGAGTTCTCAGCTGTACCTCACTCCCAGTCCAGAAATGAAGTAATAGGAGCCTTTGGGCCCTCTGTGGCTGAGCTGAGGCCTCTGGGTTACTAGCGTTTCTTAGTATGACAGAAGTGATGCCAAAGGCAAAGTGGTTCTGAGGGGAAGCACCGCTGTCATAAGCATCAACACCAATATCACTGTCATCTCCATCATCACCACCACCACCACCATCATCATCACTGCCATGACCACCACCGTCATCACCACCATCTCCATCATCATCTCAACCACCACCATCATCATCAGCCCATCCACCATCATCATCACCACTGCCATGACCACCACCATCATCACCACCATCATCTCCACCATTATCACCATCATCATCCCATCCACCACCAACATCATCACTGCCATGACCA
>NW_004624841.1:829415-859139 GCF_000247695.1 Heterocephalus glaber | reverse complement strand
ATCATCTCCACCATTATCACCATCATCATCCCATCCACCACCAACATCATCACTGCCATGACCACCACCATCATCACCACCATCATCTCCACCATCATCACCATCATCATCCCATCCACCATCATCATCGTCACCACCACAGTCATACTGGGGACATTTACTGAGTACTTACTACATCCCAGGAACTGTCCTAAGCACTTCAAATACACTGTCCTGTTGAACTCTTCGTGACATCCCTATGATGTGGCCCTGCCATTCTGCCTACCTTAAAGGTTTGGAACAGTTTTAGAACTTGTCCATGGCAGTGCCCAGATTCTAACCCTATGTGGACAACTCTGAAAGACAGAGCTCTTGCCCTCTCTGGCTCCTCTCCCCTCCTGGGAGTGGGCAGAAATTAGATTTCCCATTGCACATGTGATCCTGGATTCAGAGAGGGCCCAGCAGTGGGACTCCCAAACCCCGATCCTGACCACAGATCCCACACACTGAGCCGAAGGCTGAAGCCCTTCTGTAGGAGAAGCAAGATCACTCCCCACACATCCATTCAAAACAATAAATGAGCCAGGGATGTGTTCACTGTGTTTCCGATGCAGGTGAACATCCTACACATGGCTTCTCCCTCCCAGGAAGACTGAAGTCAGGCACATGGGTCTCTGCCTGCCTCTCCCCCAGCTATGGCACCCAGCTAGGGGCTTCCCCAGCTCATACAACTTCCCACTCTGTCTTCCTTTGGAAGCTAAAACCAGCAGATTTGAAAGGGCACTATCCTTCAGGGAAAGAAAATGACCTGATCTTTTGTAATTGGCCATTGCTAAGGTTTGAAGACAGTCTGTCCCCACCAAATTCATTTTAGGGTTCAATCCCCAGTGTGAAGTAGTGAGAGGGTGCGATTTTAATCCAGTTACTGAGTTTAGAGGTGATTAGGAAGAGATAAGCTCATCAAAGTGGAGTCTCATGATGAATACCAGTGGTTTTAGGAGGAAAGAGAAGACATACAGGTTATCCCTGTCTCTTAGGTGCCCTGTCACCTTGGGACTCTGCCAACCAGAAGGCTGTGACAAGATGTGGCCACTCAAACTTGAACCAGAACCATGAGTGAAAATAAACCTCATTTCTTTACATCTTACTCGGTCTGTAGTACTGTGGGATAGCGAAGTTCATATTTCTGGCTCCTCTGGAAACACAGGGAGCAGGGACCACAAGACCCTCTCGTGAGGGTCTTGGCATGGCCTAGCCCTCCTTCTCAGGGCAGGATGTGCTTCCAGGTGTCCCCAGTCCTCCTTACACCCACCTGCCCTGTGCCTCAGTGTCCTGCCTGGGTGTTCCCAGAACTCCAGATTCATGGTACATGTCACGGCTGTCATTCCAAGGGTGGCTACAGTCATTCTTACCAAATCCTTTGATTATCTTTCAAATCCCCCAGTTAGAAAACTATCCAACAGCTTATGTGGCTGCTGAGATCAAATGGACCCACTTGCCCACTGTGGAGCAGAGAAGACCCTCAGATACCCAGCCCCTGCCCACAGGCATTTCTGGGTAAGCAGCCATTTCCACCTGGGTGCTCCATCCTCTGGCTCTGTTCTTCTTCAGTATGAGTTTTCTCTCTGGCTTAGCTTGGCAGCTCTGTAAGGGCAGAGGCCATGTCTCCTTCCCCAGAGCACTCAGTACAAAGGGTCCAGGTATAATGTGGTGGTCCAGCCACTAACAGGCTGCTGAGAAACACCTCCTTGTCTGCAGAGGATGGAAATGCCAGAAGCTGTTCCCCTTCTGAGCCCAGTGACCAGCCATGGTGAAACTCTACCTACATCTGTCCCTGTTCAGACGGCAATGCCAGCTCAGTCAGGAGACAACCCCCAAGTTTCTGCACTGCTCCTCAGTGAGACCTGCAGGTGCCCAGGCAGCAAGCCCTGGAGTGAGGTGGGGGTAGCACTGAGAACCCCTCTCCTCCCTGATCCCCCAGGGACTCCAACAGCCTCTCTAGCTGAGTGCTCAGGTGACACTTCGGTCCTCAGTCCCAGCCAGGCTGCCGAGAGCCATGAATTGTGTCCCTTTTTGCAACCCTCCTCCTCACCTCGAGATACACCTGAATCTGCATCTCCCCACTTGGCTCCGGGAGCGCTGCTTCTTGACCCAGAGCAAGTGAGGAATCAGCCCTCTCCCAGGCTCCTCTTGTCTGAGCCTCTGACATTTTGACCTTGACCCTAACAGGCTGTGCTTCTGCAATCTCAACTGAAAACCTTCCACAAACACAATAATGAAATTACCATTTGCAAAGTGCCACTGGCACACAGCTTTAGCTCAAGTCATTCCCATGGCAACCCTCTGGGAAGGTGCTAATATCCAGCTTATGGAGTGTAAACAGGCTCCCAAAGATGGCCCTGAATGCACAGGGCTGGGATCTATTTGCTGCCAAGACAGTGGCCCTCCTCCATGAAAGCAGCAGCCCCAGCCCTGTCCACGCCTCACTGTGTACCCAGCTGAGCACCTGAATGTCTCAGATCTTCTCAGTGTAGGAGAGAAGAGGCCAAGTGGGAGAGGGGGAAAGAAGGGGCACCTGCAGGTCCCCTGCCAGACTCTTGTAATGTACCTCAAAGTTCAAGTCCTGTATCTCCCATGTAACAGAGGCCATTCACCTGCCCTCTCTGGCCTCCAGAGTCCCCAGGGCTTCCTGGATGTAGCTGGGGTACACACACACTTCTCCTGGTAAGCATTGCCTTGCATGTTCTACTGCCATCTGGTTGGTTTCCTCCACCCCCACACCCTGCAGCAACTCCTTTCCCTCCAGCTCCATGACTCCAACCCTGGACCATGCATGGCCCCTTCTCCTGGCTGCCTCCCCAAAGCACTCAGGCACCCAACAGGGATAGTGGAGATGTGAGGGTAGTGTGCCAGGGAAGGCGAGAGAGAGGCCACGCCACACCTGAACACTAACTGCTGCCACACCTGTGCCAGCCAGCCCACCATACCACACTTCCTCCCAATCCCCCAGACCTGCGGCAGGTCACCATCACAACCCTGATGCCAACCACTGACGCATTCCAAAATGTGTGCCAGTGACTTCACTCAGAGTCACACGGGACGGCTAATGCTTCTCCATACCCTCAGCACCAAGAGCTTTAGGTTCTGTCTCCCCCTCTTCTTCTTTCAGACGAGTTCCTGGGCCCAGTGCCACACAGGCTCTGCACGCGAGCCGTGCACCCCACACTGCAGTACTCTGTGTTCATTCTCAGGGGAATTTTATGGGTCAGACATGATTACTCTATGGTGCAGATGGGGAACCAAAGCTCAGAAAGTCACAGGGTGCGGAAATCGGTGGGGGTTTGGTCAGGTCTGCCTGAACTCTGCCTGTCCCCTGCCCCTGGACAGAACAAGAGTAAGTAAGTGTCCCCAGACTCTGCAGGAGCTCCCTGGGAAGCAGCCGTCCTGGCTGTGAAGGGTGAGGGGCAGGAGATGCAACGGCCAGGCATAAGCACAGTGATGAGTCCTGGGCTCCAAGGTAAAGGGCCAGCAGAGGCATGTTCAGGATGTGGGGACCCCAGAAAATGTAACAGTGCTGTAACAGATAGGGGACAGCAGGCTGGGACACCAGAGCAGCAAGACCAGCGCTGGTCAGTGGCCAGCAAAGGAGCCGTGGTGACTTCTCTAGAATGTGAGGGGTTAGGAGCGATGAGTAGAATCTAGGGACACAGGAGGAAAGTGACAAAGACGTGTGGACTCTGAAAACAGGATAGCTGTCCCACCCTGCTGGCTCAGCCAGGCCACCTCTCACAGCCATTGAGCTCCAAACCCACCCACTGGAACAAACTAGAAAATGTCTCTTCCCCGTGGGCTCCTTTCCAAGAATTTCTTTTTTGGGGGGTACCGGGGATCAAACTCGGGACCTTGTGTTTGCAAGGCAGGTGCTGGAACCACTGAGCTAAATCCCTGGCCCTCCTTTCCAAGAATTTCTAAGGAAAAAAAAAATGAATATCTCAGACTCATAGCACTTTTGCTAAAGTGCTAGGGCCTTAAAATCCATAAACAGTAGGACATAATTAAATGCAAATGTGGGGCCATATTTAAAAATTAATCTTCTATAATTAATTAGTAATTTAAAATATTCTGGTAAATGATACTTAAATGACATGGAATTATCCTAGCTCGGAGTGATAAAGTCGTCTGCTATGAATTTGCTGTGTTGGAGTGAGAAATATTTGCATATATCATGTGGGACAACAGAGCACTGTGATTACTTAATTTACCTTTGCTATAAATGTATTAAAAAGCACAGTCTTTATATTCAAATCATGAGAGATTCACTTGCTGCAACAGAATCTGAGAAACAACTGACTGGAAGCAGGGCGTTAACCCAATTCCATTAAGGATTAAATTGGCCCAGCCACACCCCATGTCCCCACTCCTGAGCAATGGGAGGGGTCCAAAGGCAAATCCCACACTGTCTGGCTTCCCATCTGCCATTAGCATCTCCCCGCAAAGGCAGCTGCCACCTGCTGCCACTGTCACTTCCTCTCCAGCCACTTCCTTCCCAGCACTGCAATGCTTGACCCAGACTACTCTGCAACCAGCAGCGCCATCTTGGGCTTGATGAGTCTGTGTGTGTGTGTGGCAGTGTGTGGGTCTGCACAGGTACGTGTTTGTGTGTGTCCAGGCCTGAAAGGCTGGACTAGTCTGAGGGTCTTGTTGTAGCAGTGTACGTGGCTGTCTGGTATATCCTCACATCACCCTGCATCTGTGTATCCGTGTGTGTGTGTGTGTGTCTGTGTGTCCATGTGTGTGCATGTGTGTATGTGTGTGTGCAAGTGTGCTTGCCCAGTCTCCTACCCCTGCCGGCATTGCTGCTTACCACCAATCCAACCCCTACACACTCACCATCTCTCTGCAGCCTTCTGTCCCCTGCCACCTCCCACAGCTGGCCCAGGACCATCCCACCTGGAGGAGCAGCACAGACCCTGTCTGCTGACCTCTCCTGGCCAAGGGCAGCTTCTTAGGCAAACCTGACCTTCGCAGTAGCAGCAGTTTCAAGGACAGAGCCCTGCTCATAGGCTTCCCTAGGACCTTCTAATCAGCAGAAAGTCACACATAAGAAAGGCCTGGCCTGCCGGGGATTTAGCTCAGTGGTTCTGGCACCTGCCTCGAGAGCACAAGGTCCTGAGTTCGATCCCCGGTACCAAAAAAAAAAAAAAGAAAGAAAGAAAGGCCTGGCCTTCGGCCTTTCTACTGGAAGTGAAAAGCAAAAAAGACCCACTCAATCCCTTCATGCCGCTGTGGGCCAGGCCTTGTACTGCTCTCAGAAGACACAATGGTGGACACCACACAGTGCCAGACCCTGAGGGCATGACATGCTGGAGTGGGGGTAGACGGCCCTAGAAGTGTGGGACACAGAGATGGACAATGGCAGGGCACTGGAGCTGGGCTAGCCACACCTGTCACCTTGTGAACTGTAAGCAAGGAGCAGCACATCTCCTCCATAGAGGTTTCACACAGCTAGAAATAGTTTCATTTTTCTACTCTTTCATTTTGAAGTGAAATGAAAAAGACAAGGATGGAGAAGAGAAAATGCAGAGGAAACAAAAAGGAAGAGGGAGGCCTGTGAACCACTAAAAGCAGAGCCCCAGAAATAAAGACCAAAAGGTAAAAGTCCCAAAGCACCTGCTTCCCAATGCCCACACATTCCCGGGGTGGAGGACAGCCCTGGGTCATAGCCTCTCTGCCAGCACCTCTGTGCCCCACCTAGCATTTGATATGGTTCCCGATTCACAAGGGGCCCCAGTCAGTACTTGTTAGGTGGTGATGAGATGGATGGATGGATGGATGGGTGGACGGATGGATGGACGAATGCTGAACGGATGGACCGATGGATAGAAGGACGGATGAATGGGCAGATGGATAGATGAACAGATGGATGTGTGGATGAACAGATGGATGCTGAACAGAGGACAGACAGATAAATGGGATCCCCACCAGGAAGCTGAGATGAAACCCAAGACCAAGGTCAACAGAGGACTAGAAGTCTCCCCATCAATCCTGACCTGGAGAAGAACAGGAACAGTAAAGCATAAACCATAGGCCACGAATATCTAAGAGCCTAAAAAGGACACTAAAAGCAAACCAGTCCTGATGCACAATTCCTTGCCCCCAAGGTAGGAGGCCCTTCCTGCTTTCATCTCAGCCTTAGCTCCTGCCACTTCTGGTTCTGCACACCCACTGCTACAAAGACCCCTCCCTGAAGTCAGCACAAGTTCACGCCTGTAGATGCCTATAAATCCAGCACTGGTATCACCAACTCCAGGATGCCTCTGTAGGCCCCCAACCACCTGCCTTTCCCTGACACGCCATTATCCATCCTTGACACCTCCAGAGGTCCCAGTCCACACCACTACCGCTCCAAGTGCAGGGATCTGTCCACACCTGTCTTGGCCACCAAGCTGGGAGCCTGCGAGAGCAGAACAAAGGTGTAGTGCCTGATGAAAAGCTGGGCACAGCACGAGGACTCATGGAATCTGCAGAAGTGACAGAAAGAATCGAGAACAGCACTGCCCACTAAGCCCCACTCAGCAGCCAGGGCCCCAGAGAAGACCAAGGTCAGACTGAGGAGACAAAGAGTCCAACCCACTCCCTAACTAGGACAGCCACTCTCCCTCCATGGCCCAGTGCAGACCACAGCAAGTCCACTGAGGAAGGGTCCCCTCCATAGCTGACACCCTCAGCGGCCCCAAAGGCCAGGGACCGGGAACCCAGGGTGCTGTCTCCCTGAAAGCTCCTCTCCAAGGGGAGCTCAGACGAAGTATTGCCTCCGTGGGTATGAAGGATGACAGGAAGACCTCAGAGGGGAGAAGGCAGAGTCAACCCTAAACAGTGGACAGCCAGGGGTACTGAAGTAGGATCTGTAATGTGAGCCCACAGTCAGGCCCCAGCACCTCTGTTTGCTGCAGGCCACCTTTCCACTGCCACTAAGGCCAGGGACCTGCCACCCCGGCCAGTGTTCTCCTTCGTGGGATCAGAGAGAGGCCAGTGGTGCCATGTGCCCTCCAGGCCACTGGGGGATGCACTGGGGACTCTGCTCAGAGAAGCAGCTCCCAGGGCTCCACACTGACAGTCCAGCAGGTCACAAGGGACTGCCATGTCTGTGTCATGCAGGACTTGTGGCTAATGACAATGAAAGTCCAGCCTTAGCAGCAGACTCGCATTGAGCAAAGTATGATAGGCAGATCACCTTTTGAGAAGGGAAGGGGAGCCCTACAGCTGGAAAAGCTACGTGACCCGGGTGGCTGTGGCTCCCCATGCCATTCCCTGGGGCACAATACCAACATGCCATACGTGGAGGTGGGGTCCACTGCAGTGTTTGGGTTTCATAAAACTCAGGCCATATTCTGGCAGTGGATCACCCTTGTGAAACAGTCTCTCCTTGTCACAACAAAGAGGAAGTGGAGGGCCGAGGATTTAGCTCAGTGGTGCCGCCACCTGCCTCGCAAGTGCAAGGTCCCGAATTCAATCCCTGGTACCAAAAAAAAAAAAAAAAAAAGAGGGAGTCAGTCTGTTCAAGAAGCTCAAGCAACCAAGTAATGACAGAGGTTCCGGGCAGGGACGGCACCCAGAGAGCCCTGGCTCCTCGGTCAGACAGGCTGTGTTCACCAAACCATTCCCTAACCATGCTTTGGAGATACATGAACCCTTGGGCATAAGCCCCCCCAAACCTCAGCCAGATCCTGGCCACAGGCAGCTGGATGGTGTCTTCGTTCGCAAAGCTAGCATGGCCACTAGCTACAGAAAGTTGAGGACACTGTGTTCTCTATCATTCCCCACCATGGAAGGGAGGGATCTGGAACAGGTCAGATATGGACTTGAAGTCTATTCGGTCCCTTAGTGGCCCTCTGTGTGACTTTAAGCAAATTATTATCTTGGTCCTTTTTCCATTTCCTCCTCTGCAAAGGGTGCTGATGGGAGTATATACCCAGGGCCCCCGGAGGTGACAGCTTCCTCCACCCCAAAGTCAGGACAGAGACCGAGCCTCGAGCACAGGCCCTGGGCAAGAGCGGGGGACACTTTGCCCTACACCCAAAGACCAGATGTCGTCCTGGCCCTCAGGCTCCTGCCACCACTTCTGAGGCCTTGTCACTCTTCCCTGACATTGACAGTAGTGTCCAGCCCCACCCCCACCCTGCCCCGTGGCATCCCCAGCCTCAAGGCACCCAGCAACACAGGTTTTGCAAACAGCCTGGGGAACCAGAAAAGGCAACAGGCCAGAGCCAAGCAAGTGCATCCAGCACAAGAGGAGTTCGCATAATGAATCACTTAGAAACAATATCTTTAGGCAAGTCTTAGTAGTGTGTGAAACTTGCAGGGCTTGGAGACAGGAAGGGGCTGCACTCATCTGGAAGAGAAATGCGAGCATATGAACAGAGAAGAGCCAGGTGCTGCTCAAGGAGCTATGCCAAATGCTTCATCATTGCTGTTGCCTTCATCCCTAATTTACAGGCACGATGCTCACCTACAAAGGTCAAGCGAGCTGACCAAGCTCACATGAATAGTAAGCAGAGGAGCTGAGATGAGCCCAAATCTGTCCAACTCCAAAGCCAGTACTCTTCCCACTCCCAAGCTTCCCAGCAGAGCAGTAGCAAGGAGGAAAAGCAGGCAGGACAGAAGGCAAAGAATGAACAAGAAGAGAGAATGCCCTGGAATTAGTGGCCACTGTACCCAGAGGAGATGCCAGCTGGGTGTACACAGCAAGGAGAAAGCATCCATGAGCAGACTTTTGCAAGCATCCTGCTGTGCACTTTCTAAGAAAGGCCACACGCATAAGCACACTGAGCCTAAGACTGAATCACTCCCCACAGGGAGACGTGTTCAGGTGGAAATGCTGCGAGTCGAGGGGACATCACAACCCAGCGGACCATCAGTGCGCACCCGACTGATTAGCAGAAAGCACCAGGGCAGCCATCAACTGCACCAAATTAAGTGTTCCCAATTTTACATTCTCCAGAGTTGGGCTTTGCGCTAGTTCCAGAGGCATGAGGTAGCATTCTGTGTAATAATTAATTAGAGAAGAGAACAGAACAAGCAAGCAAAGTGCATCAAATGGCATTAGTATAATTCTGTCATCTCTTCATTTGGCTTTTGATCAGGGGGTCAAGATGCAGGGAAACTGTGGGAACACCCAGCTGCCCACCATGACCTGTTCAGTCCACTCTGCTCCAGGGCACCCCACATCCCTGCATATCCCCTCTCTCCAAACCTACTCAGGCCAGAAAGGGACCTGCCACCACCTCCTCCTCACCTCTCTGCCACAAGACCACTGGGGCCCACACCAATCAGCTAGCTCCTTCTAGCTCAGAGCATTCTAGTTTGTTCTCAAATGAATGGATCCTTTGTTAAACCAGTGGCCCTGTCTTCATTAGAAAGTCCTAACCCCTAATAGAGGTGTTTTTCAAAGAAACACACAGTGATTATCTCAACCACCAAAGAAACAGAAATGCACAAGGTATCATTTGACAACAGGTAACAGATACCTCCTCCAGATGCTAACAAATCCCACAGCAGACCTGCCCACCTCTGCAGAGAGTTAGAAATTTATTTCATCCCTAGACGCTTACACCTGTCAACAAAGAGGAAAATTAAAAGGAAAAAAAACCCTCAGAAATTGCTGGCAGTGACTTATAATCAGGCTTCCCACTGGCCACGCCATAGCCTCTTAGAGCCCAGGCAGGCCTCAGTCACCTGCCGGGGACCAATCCATCACCAAGTCATGCTCAGGCCTCCCTTGCATGGCCATGTGATGTGGCTGAATGTCCACAGGCCCAAGCACCCCTTTCAACTATGCATGAGAGAACTGTACCCTGCAGCCCGCCCCCACCCCCCAGCCATCCCCCATGCCCTGGCACCAGGCCCCTGTGGCCTTGGTCCCTGTGACCTACCTCGGTGATGAAGGAATGAGCCCCCTGTGGGCTGAGCAGCAGGATGGCGCGGCGCAGCGTGTCCCGGTAGCGGTTCAGCTCCTCTGTCTTCATGGTGGTGAAGAGGCTGGTGAACACGTGGCTGATGTTCTTGTCCACCTTTTGTAAAGAGACGTCAAGGCCCAGCCGTGAGGCCTGGTCCAGAAAGCTTTGGAGTCCACGGATATCTGAGCAGTGGGAGGAGAGGAGAAAGAGAAAACGGTCTGTAAGTGCCAAGAGATCTTGCAGGGCGTCTGGCTCTAAGGCACCCCACCCCCAAACAAGGGCTGAGTCTGCTTCTGTGAGTCTAGAGAGGCTGAAAAACCCTAGTTTAAACCAAATGTCCCTCCCAGCACCCAGCCCCAGGGTGACATACCCTGCACATTAGCACCTCTTCCCTCCCTAAACAGGCCTAGGCCGGGCACGTCCATTGTCCTGGCTGCATGGGCTGGGGGTCCCTGGCCCCAATTCCCTCTGCACCTTGAGGTTGAGGCTTCTCCACATTCAATGGCATGCTGGGGGCACTGCCCACCCTGACCAGAGCTGGCCCAGCATGAGGACATGCCCAGTTCTAGCCCTGGGTCTCTGCTCCAATCTTCTGATGGTCACAGCCTGTATGATGGCACCCAGCCCTGAGGCAAGGGACCCTGTCTTGCTTCCGGGCTCTGATTTTCCTTGATGAAACCTTCCTCGCCATGCTCATCCCAGCTGGGGTGACTCACCCCAAGTCCTGACTGGTTCGGGGATGAGCAATTAGCCCTCAGGCAGAGCCCCTGCAAGACAGGCTGGTGGAAACATCACCAGGGTGGGAGTGTAGAAGGACTCCCTCGGGCAGAATGAGTGATGATCATCCTAATTGTCTGACACAGCCCCACTATCCAAGCCACCTAGCTTCCCCAAGGAGACCTGCCTAAAAATGGACCTGACCCAGAGGTGAGCAGGCCTGAGAGGGAGACACCATCCTGACAATGTCACCCATGCCTCCAAGTCCTGTGCCTGAGCCTCCTGTTCTAAGGGCCGATACATTTCCTTTTACCTAAGCCAAGTTGAGTTGCTTTTCTGGCACCAACCTACAGCTAGGTCATTGCTTCCCAGCCTGGAACATCTCCTTTGTCCCATCCCTGCATCCATCTTCCAAGGCCAAACCTTGGATGCTCTACCAGGGACCATCTGCCCCACTCTCCCCACAGCCTGGGGCACCCCTGGGCAGCCCTGGCCCATCCAGTCACTTGAGAACCAAAACCACAACAATGTGAACTCAACACCTTTTGTTCCTCACTGGCTCCTCTGCCAAGCTGCCTGTTCATGTCCATTCCACAAACTGAGCTTCCTAGGTGCAGACAGTGTGTGGGCTGCTGCCACAGGGGTCCCCACACTCACCAGCAGAGACTGTGAGTCCCCAGCTAGGCTGTGACACAGAAAACCAAACAGTGCCACAGCCATCATGATCTGGGTCCTGGGGGCTGAGCACAGGGTACTTGCTCCCCAACAAAGGGAGCTCAACACTTAGGCTTGAGCACAGATCCTCAGTTTCTCCAGGATATGAGGATATGACCCATGCCCTTTAAGCTTCTGCTTGCTCATCTATAAATGGGGGATAACAACTGCCAACTACCATTTCCATGGGACTTTGAGGGACAAGGTTCCTCCTGCTTGGGTCCCAGGAGCCTGATGATCTATGGGCAAAAAAGGGCGCTATGGCGTCCAGATGAGCACCTTGGGAGGCCATTCTAGAGGCGGCAAATGTGTGCCTGATATTCAACCCCACAGCCTGCATAGTCCAGTCCAGCCATGACCTCAGTCTGTCCCCTAGCCTGGCCCAAGAGCACAGCCACACATTTGCTCAGAGCTCTGCTGCCAAGTCAGAAGGGAGGAGGTTCCAGGGAGCAGGGATGCCAGGGCCCACGTGGCCTTCACAGGGCTCCCCCTACACTAAGAGCTCTAACCCACCAAGGCCAGCACAAGGTCTCCTCCCCATCCAGTGTCCAGAACTCTCCACAGACCCCAGTTGTTCACATCCCTTGGGTTCCCATAGCAGCTATGCATCTCAGGACCCAGGAGAGCTGTAGCCCCAGGGCCTGCTGAAAGAAAAGTTGAAGAGGATAAAGAACCACTTCTTTTTTATTCTGTTTTTAACTGACACAGTAATTGTACATATAGAGCACAATCCATGCATACATGTGTAAGAAGAAAATCAGAGCAATTAGCATATCCATTATTCGGACATTCACTAGCTCTTTGTGATGAGAACATCTACAATCCATCCACCCATCTAGCAATTTTGCAATATTCAGCACAATACTGTTAACCATACTGACTGTTCTGGGCAACAGAACACAAGGACTTCTTCCTCTCTCTAACTGCGATGTTGTGCACTGACCAGTTCTTCTCTACCCCTTTCTCAGCCCCTCCCCAGCCTCTAGGAACCACTTTCTACTCTACTTCTCTGAGAGCAACATCTTTAGGCTCCACCTTTGAGTTAGCTCATGCAGTATGTGTTTATTACAGCACTATCCATCGTAGTGAAGATATGGAATCAACCTATGAGTCCACCAACGGATGCATGCATAAAGAAAATGTGTATACACATGATAAAATACTATTCAGCCACAAAAAAGGATCAAGTCCTGTCATTTGTGGCAAGGTGACTAATCCTGAAGGATGCTGTGCTTAGCGAAATAAGCCTGGCACCGATCGATGAGAAGATCTTTGTAACCTGTTAGAAGGAGTGGCAGAGCACATGTGCACAGACGCTTCAAGGCACAGAGGACCAGGGAGCCCCAACTAGACATTCTCAGCCTGGTGTCAGCCCAAGGCCTGCCCTGTCCTGGGCATGGCACCACTCACACCTGGCACTGGAAGCTGGAGAGTACCTCAGGACAAAATGACACCCATGTCTATGCCAGCAGCAGGCCCCTGTGCCTGGCACCTAACTGCTTCCTACCAATGCTAATGAGAGTTTCTTCTGTGGTCTGGAGTGCCCCAAAATACAGCTATTAGCAACCTGTGGTTATTTAAGATTTTAATCAATAAATTAGTTTATTAAATTAATTATTTTAAAAAATTCACACCTAGCTCCTCAGTTGTAGGAGCCATATTTCAAGCATTCAAAAGCCACCTCTGGCTGCTGGTCACTGTGCTGGGTAGTGCAGATATGGATCTCAGGAGAGAGATTATCCTGCCACAGGGCACTTCCTGGAGACACCACCTTCTACCCAGCATGGGGTAAACGATGTCTCCGAGAGACCAGCTGCCTTCAGGACTCTGGTAAGAGCATCCCTAGTCCTGTGTCTTTTCCCAGTTACTTTGAAGTCCCTTGAATGAATGTTTGTGCATCTCCATTTCTGCTCTTGGACATCCTGGGCTGGAGGGGTGCAGAGACAGGTGGGGAGGAATCAGACTGTCCCCACCAGCCACCCCAGCGACACATTGCCAAATTCAGACACAGGTGCCGGGCCAGAGCAGAGCTGCCCGGGTGAACTACAGACCGATTGAAAATAACAAATGACTCCTGTTCTGAGCCACTAAATTCTGGGTGGTTTGCTTCCCAGCAATAACTAGCTGACAGGCCAAGGTCAGCCTGGTACTAGATCTGGTATTTCTCATAGAAATGGAAATGAAAGACAGTCTGGACCTTGCCAAGGCATCCCACCTCTTTGTCCCATACCACTGGCCCCATGGAGTTGAGTGTGAGCAATGCCATGTGTCCACAGGCAGCTTCTGCAGCCCTGTCCCTTCCCCGGGACACCAATGGTCCTCAATGTTCCCATGGCCTCGGCTGTGACCCAGATCTGAGTACAGCTAGCAGGACAGGCATAAAAGTGGGACCTTGAGACCCCCATCTACCCCTGTCTACCTGCTCCTCTTAGCATCTTCCAGGGCCACTGTGAGTCCTCCTAATGGCAGAGACGGTCCCCATCTGCAGAGTTCTGCGCGTTCACATGCCATGTGCACCATGACAGCCCACATGGCTCAGGAGTCTGGGAGGATCACCTGCGTGGCCCTGGGGACCTCATGCACCATGCCAGCATGGCCAGGCCTCTCAGGCTGGGAGAGAAGTCCCCTTCAGCCCCTTCTCTGAGGTCACCCTGACTAAAGTCATATCAACCCATAGGACTGCTTCCTCTCCTTATGAACCTGGAGGTGACAGGGCAGGTGGCAACTGTCTGGGGACCCACATGTACACACAAGACATGGAAAACAAAAGCCCTCAGAGCTGCTGTCCACCCTCGGCTACTGCACTTCCGGCTGTGTTCAGGCAGCCCCAGTGGGCTGAGCCATCAAAGAGTTTCAGCCGCATCGGCGGTGGCCAGCGCCTCGCTCCTGGAATTAGTGATGTCAACTGAAGGCTGCTTTCCAAGGGACCACAGCCCATGGCTGCAACTGCCTGCTCCCACTCAGCCAAAAAGGTCAATTCTCAGCCTGCTCTCATGGGAGCTCTTATGCAACCACAGGGCAAAGGCGGAGGCAAAGCAGCCAGCAGGGGCACAGGCCAACTTTTCAGCCTGCCTGCCCATTCCCCAGGAACGGGGCCAGGAAAGCCCGCTTCTCCACAGCAGAAGTCATCCTCCCTATTCCAGAAACAGAGTCCTCGATGTTCGGGGAACTGAATCAGATGCACCACTTAAATACCACATGGTTTCTCTTACAGGAGAAACCCTGAGCATAAAGGAACTAAAGAGCAAAGGAAAAGACGGATCACAGGAAACAGGGAGACAGACCTTTTGCAAATGGGAAGGGGATCAAAAGATGGGGGGAGAGGAAGGAAGGGGAGGGGAAGGGGACATAAGAAGAATTAAGATGTATTATGGACATGTGCCCGCTCCCCACAATCATTATACACTGCAAATATGCACTAATAAAAATACAATATATTTGACTCCCTCCAAAAAAGAAAAATAAACAGAGTTTGCAATGCTACCCTACTCCACCCTCCCCACAAAGCCAGCTGTCCACAGTTGCTCCCCAGGACAGAGAGAATCCCCCAAGAGGGCAAACTGGGGACAGAGCCGGGGCTGCTTCTGGGTAGTGGAGCAGCTGGCACAGAGCTCCTGGCCTTGGCCCGGGCCTCCCAGTGATCTGTGCAGACAGGCCAGCCCGGCCTCCTCCTGGAGGCTGCTGCCCGACCAGCCGCACCCACCCAACCCCCAGGAAGAAGTCCCCTGGCAGGGGCACACATCAGAAGGCAAGAGGTCCCCAGATCTCAGAGGGATGAATAGCAGGAAGGGTTCAGAAAAGTTTTCAGACAGGAATTCTTCCCCCTAGAGGCGAGAGCGAGCAAGCGCAGGGCACAGGGAACTGTGTTGCTATGGGGAATGTGACATTGTGACACCCAAGACAGGCCTTGGGCCCACATCGTCCCCACCAAGGCTCCTTGTGGCCCCTATCTTGGGGCTCTCCCATTGCCAAAAGTCTTTCCAGTCCCCAACCCTTTCCATGTTCTCTGGGTGGTTTCCCTGTGGGGGCCCCGCCCCTGGATGCTAGCCACACCCAGTGAGCCACAGTGTCTTCCCTGTGGCAGGACTAACATGCTGGGGACTGAGAACAGGCCGGAACGATACACAGTGAAAAAACAGATACTTTCCAATGGTGATAAAAGAGGTGTAGGCAAGGAGGGGAGAGCCCTGGAAATGGCTGGGGAAGAAGGCTCCAGAAAGAAGCCACCACAGATAGAAAGTTCCAGAAGGAGACCTCTTTGACACAAATGAAGATGTCTTACTCATCTACAATGGGATGCAGCTAAGGGAAGGAAGCTAAGAGTGAATGGGCACCAGGGACAGAGGGGAGGACGTGGTTTACCCAGCTCTGGCATTTCCAGGCCACTGGTCTGCACCCCCGCCCAGAGTCTAGCTCACCCATGTCACCCTACTAAAAAGCTCCTCCAAAGTCATCAACACATGGCAGACCCTCTTCATCTCTGTCTTCTATAGGTATCCAGAGTTTCCAGCCTGTGACCACCCTGAAGCCCTCTTCCCTGGGCTTCCAGACACAATCTGCCACTCTTGGTCCCCCCATTTCCCAGTCTGCTTCCCCCCACACTCCTAGGCACATTCTCAGTCAATCCTGTTCCCTCTTCACTATCCACCATGTCTGTCGTCATCCTCTGAGACACTTCAACAGAAGTCCATGCCCTAGACTGGCTAGCCCACCTTGAGCCACCGCCACCATCCCTTCCCAGGTTCCCCACCAACTCCTCCCAGGGAACTTCCGCAACAGCCTCCACCAGGTGCCATGATGTCTGGTTGGTAATGCTTTCTTCTAGAATGTTCTCGCTTACAGTCAAATCTGCTTATAACATAACCTGTCTCTAACCTTCAATGAGTAACAAAAGCTTATTAAAAGTTGACAAATTAATATCCTCAAAAGCATCAGTCAATGAAATTATAAGCAAGCATAAAACTGTCTAGAGACTTTGGTGATGTACCCAAAATAAATATCCCACATCTTAGGTTGGAGTGAGAGATGTCTGGTCCTAATAGCTTTTTCTATTTGTGTGTGTGTGTGTGTGCATGTGTGTGTATGTGTGAGTGTTACCATCACTACTGCCATAGCCACCACAAACTAGAAAGCCTGTGTTGCAAGAAAAGATCTTGGCCCCTCTGTGGAGACCACACACACACACACACACACACACACACTCAGGCAGGTGGGTGCTCCTACTTTGAAATCTGGAGAGCTCTACTTCTTCAACAAGACCCAGTTGAAACCATAGTTCCTTTCTGGAGTCATCTCAGATCCAGTCATCATTCACGCCTTCCTCAAATATAATAATATTAAGTGATATTAACACACAAAATTAGATAACGCATTTTAGGAAGCAGGAACTGAGTCTTCTTTATTTCCCTATCCAACTCGAGGCTCGGTGTCTAGCATAGAGTCAGAACATTAAAAGTTTGTGAAAACTGAGTGCCTGTGATCCCAGCACTCTGGGAAGCTGAAACAGGAGAACTTCAAGTTCAAGCCCAGCCTGTCCAATTTAGCAACTTAGCGAAATTCCGTCTCAAAAATAACATGTAACAAAAGGCAGGGGACGTAGCTCAATGCAAAGACCCTGGGTTCAACCCCTAGTAGCAGAAAGGAAAAAAAAAAAAACTTTGTGGATTAAATTGGACCAAACAAGCCCCAGCCTGAAGCCCAGCATGATGGCGGCAGACATAGCACAACACATCCACGAAGGCACAGAAGTGACACTGGTGAAAGTTTTCCAAAATCTAAGATTATAGTTGTGACTATCGCTCTACTTTTTTGATAAAGATCAGTCACTGGGTATTTTAAATACGTTTTTCTGGAAAGTAATTGAAAGAAAGAACATACTTCCAATTGCCTCCCCTACTATTTCAATTTCCAAGAAAGGCCCGGCACAGAGAGTACTTAGGAGGAATATTTTACCATCTGCAATGCACACATCTAGGCATGAAGCCTGCCACCTCACCCCAGACGGAGTTCACAGTCACAAGACTCCAGGGATTACTGGCAAATTTTCCAAAGGCTGAGAGACAATTTTGATTCTGCAGATTTTTTTTGTATTTCTTTCCTCAGCTCCCAAAGATATGCTTGAAACTTCTTCCCAGATGTAGCCAGCCCATCATTCCAGTTCTTTCCTAAGACCCTGAGCGGGTTCCTCCCCTCCTTTCCTGCTCACTCCCAAGGGCAGATGCTACCCTCACTGTCCCTGTCCCAGGTGTGGGACAGCTAGAGCAACAGGGAGTGAGGGAGGGTGGGTCTAGGGGAGGAGGCAGCCAGCATTTCTGAGAAAAAAGATCACAAAGACCCATGTGCTGTAATTCCGGCCACCAGGAGCACCCTTGCCCTATGCCACCCTTGTGGTGCCTCATCTGCCCACGACTTCCAGCTACATGTGCCCCCCCTTCCTGCCCTCCCTCCCTTCCTTCTTTCCTTCCTTCCCTTGTTTCTTCCTTCCTTCCATTCCTTCCTTCATTTTTCCTTTTCTTTCTTTTCCTCTTCCCTCTTTCCTTCCCTCCTCAAATATCTCCTGAGCACCATCTGAGGGTGACTTCCCAGCCCTGTCTTAGGAGCTGCACGGGTGCAGGTAAGATTGGCCAAAGCCCAAGATGGCTCCCTTCTGTCGTTTCCTCAACGCCTCCTCTGCGCTGGGATGGGTTTGGTTCACAGACTGCATTTCATGAATAAATAAATGTATTGCAATGGATCCATGTATGCAACTATCGAAGTCAGGCAGAGCACCACGCCAACCAATTCAGCAGAGAGGTGTGGAGAAGCGCAGGTGCAGCCCACAGGAATTTCTCCGTAAAACAGACAGTAGTCCCTTCCTGTCTCAGGGTGACAAGGTTCCCCAGAGCCAGGGCAGGGGCTGTCTTTAGGTGCATAGCACACGGTCAGTGCTCTGAGAGGGAGCCCTCCCCAGTACAGGTCACAGTCCCAGCTGCCCGGACCACAGTCCAGGTGGAGCTGGGGGTCCTGCAGAGTGACCTCCCTCTACCACCATTGAAAGCTCAACCTCTGTACTAGCTATGTCTTTTATTTTATGATCTTGTGATTCACATCTGGCACCCTGCTGACCCCAAAGGCAATTCCCTGATATGGGACAGGGACCCCAGAGCATCCCATTATGTAAACCAAGCCATCCTGAGCCCATGTGCCATCTTTCCTATGAGTTCTCACACAACAGGTCCTGTCCACCTGCCCGAATAACCCTGGGATCAGGGACCAGACACCTAGGGACAGCCCAGGCCCAGGGCCCACAACAATTATCCAAGGCAGCCAATCCTAAACTGCTCATCAGTCTCTCCTACAGTTCCCCAGGGACACCATGGAAAGTCTCCCTGCCTCCCTGTGTGACCCATGGCATGGGCTGCCCTCCTCTCGGGATCTGTGAATATAACAAACTCCCTTGCCAGTGGTAGCTCTCCTTGACCCGTTGGCTTCACTATACCTAAATAATAATAAGGCCTATATTAAAACTCCAGTGTCCAGTATGGCATGATTCACAATAGCCCAGATATGGAAACAGCTTTTATGTTCACCAACAGATGGACTGAGCTAGGCTTGGTGGTGTAAGCCCATAATCCCAGCACTCCGGGAGGCTGAAGCAGGAGGATTGCAAGTTCAAACCTAGCCTGGGCAACTTATCGACTTAGTGAGAATCTGTCTCAAAATTTAAAAAGAAAAAAAAAAGTTCTGAGATCTAACTCAGTGTGAAGGTCTGGTTTTAATTTCCAGTACTGAAAAACAAACAAACAAAACAGGTAGATAGATAAAGAACACAGTACATGTATACCACAGAGTACTATTCAGCTATAAAAAAGAATGAACTCTGGCATGCATTACATTAAGTGAAATAAGCCAGACACAGAAAGGCAAATACCACATGATTTCTCTTCTATGCAGAGCACAGAAAAGTAGAACTCACAGAAATTGGGAATCAAATGGTGGTTACCAAAGGCTGGGGTTTAGGGGGAAGGTGTTGATTGAAGGACACAGACTTTCAGTTTTAGATTGGAGGAATAAATTCAGGAGATTTATTGTGCAAATAACAACTATAATTAATAATACATTATATATCCGAAAACTGCAAAATGTAGATTTTAAGTCTCTAACCACAAAAACTGATAAATACATGTGCTAATGCATATGCTAAAAGGCTTGATCTGCCCGTTGCACAGTGCGTGTGCTTGTGTGCACACGTGTATCTCTATATGCCAAGTTGTACACCATTAATCTAGATCACTTTTATCATCCAAGCCGGAAATAAACAAATAAACCTCCTTCACACATGGCGACCCGGGTGTCAGAGCTCTGGGAAGGGCGCAGAGAAGCAGCTCCGTCCCCACTCCCGCAGGGGTGCATAAAAGAATCATCAGAGTGGGTTCAAACCAACCCTCACTAGCTGGGTGGCCGTGGGCAATCACCCATCTGCGCCTACTTCTTTGTCCCCAAAACAGAGCCGCCCCACCTTGCTTCCTACATTTCAGCTGTGAGGTGCCAAACAGCTGCAGGGCACTGTGGCTCCTTCCCACCTCCTCATCAGCACGGGAAACACCCGGAGAAGGTCCCCAAATGAGCAAATCATCTCCCTTGTTCTACAGGCTCATGGCGAAAGGAGGTACCAGCCCGATAGCCAGATGACACAATAGGAGACTGAAAAGGTCTCCTCTGCCTTCTGTGATAATGGAAATTTCAAAGTTCTAAAGCAGTGTAGGGGAAGGTCTGTCACTGAAAACTCCCAGAAAGGGGACAATGTCTGCCTCTAATGAGGGCCAATAGCATCCAGAAAACTTTCACTCAGGCAGGTTTCGGGACCAGCCACAATGCATGAGAGGGCAGATGTGGGGCAGGGGAGGGTCAGCGGGATGATTCCCTGTGGGTACATTTGTGGGGTGCACACAAATGGGCTTCAGGGGTCCCCCCCAAGACCTCCACACATTCCCTAGCTCAGTGCAGGCCATCGGCTGGCCAGAGCACACTGTTTCTCACCAAGCTCTATTCCTTTCCATTTAAAAAACAAACACAAGGAAAAAACATTTTAAATAATCAGGCTGGAAGACTGAGATTAAAAACAATTTAAAATAAATGTCTACTCTGGCACTTTGGAAAAAACATACCACACTGCATTAAGTGCTTTGAATTAAGTAAATTACACCAAGTAACTAATTTACATAATGATCAAGATTTGCATTTTACACATGTTATAATGAAAATGGGTTTATAAAATAATTCTTCACCAACTTCTGTTCTGAGTTGGGTTCCAGTATTTTGGAGAAAATTCTGTGATGTTTATCTGCTACTGTCTTTCATGTTTCAAATCTCTGGCTCTTTCAATATTTTCTTTAATCTGGCAGGTCCCTATTCCCATTGCAATAAATAGTACCTTTGATTTGCAATTCCCCTCTGTCAACTGAGTGAGATCATATTTTTAAAGGATCTGTAATATGCTAATGATTTTTAGAATTTTCACAAATAAAGTTTGATGTCCCATCACCTTTCACTCACAAGGTATTCAGTACTGACTTTAGTAGTTCTTCCTCCAAGATTGGCAGGGTTGGTTTTCAAAGTGCTGCTGTTTTAGATGACGTCTTTTCTGGATTCGGACTTGACCTGGCATCTCCCAGCGGGATTCAAACTCCCTCTCCTGGACCTCACATCACCCATTTCTTATCTCCCTCTCTGCAGCTACCCCACTTCACAGGAGAGAAAACTGAAGACCATGGGGGTTGAGTCCCTCCAACACCAGAGGAGTGACCCACAGCTGGGATTTGAGGCAGTTCTGGGTGCCATCCTGACCTCTCACTCATGTTAGTGCAATCCCAAAGCACAGCTAAAGAGGTAATTCCCAAGGACCTGCCCCCATCAATGATATTTGAAGGTCTAAAGGGCCCCCAAAGCAGATGCCTTTGCTTCCTGTGAATACAGTGGCCAGTGACCTTGTCTGTGGCATGGGACAATTGTTGACAACATGCTGTGGTCTGATGTTTGTGTCCCCCAAAACACAGATGTTCAAATCCTAGTCCTGGCAGCTCCAGGAGATACAGCCCTTGGGAGGTGCTCAGGACATGGGGTTCTGCCCCATGATGGGATGATTGCCCTTGCAAGAGAGGAAGAGACCAGACTTGGGATCTGTCTCCCTGCACATGCGGGATGCAGTGTGAAGACAGCCACTTGCAAACTAGCAGGAGGCCCTCACCAAACGGAACCTGGCATATCCCATGAACTTCTAGGAATAAATATGGTAATACTTTCCCCCAGGACTAAGGATTGAACCAAGGAGTGCTGAGCTAGCTACATCTCCAGTGCTTTTCTTATTTTTATTATGAGACAGGCTCTTGCTAAGTTGCCCAGCCTGACTTTGAACTTGCAATCCTCCTGTTTCAGCCTTCCAAGTAGCCAGAATTACAAGGGCATGCCTGCAATATGGGACATGTTTCTACTGCAGCTTAAGCTGATTAGTGCACAGCACAGGTGTATCAGGGACTGACTTGGTGGCAGACGCCATGCTAAGTAGTTGCACACACTATCACATTAATCCCCATGGCAGCCTCATGCCTTCCCCGACTGTCCAACCAGGAAGAGACAGAACTGGGGTCCAAGCTCAGCACCTCAAACAATCCCAGAGGCAGAGCTCTAGAGTCACATTCTCCATCCTGCCAAGGCACCTGGGAAGGAACAGGAAGGAGGCAGGTCCACAGTCCTGACTTGCACGATGCCAAGCTAGGTGCCAGGTATGCACCCCTCATCCAGGCCTGAGCACCACTCCTGGGCAATTCCTGGATTATGCCCATTTGCGCACAAGTCCCTGGCTCTGACAGAGCTGGAATGCAACTTCAGATCTGCATGCTGAAAGAGGCTCTGCCCTCTGTGCCAGACCAAGGAATGGGAATCCCCACCCCAGGCCTCCAGAGCAGCCCTCTGCCTCATTCAGGCACCCAGAGCTCCAGAGAGACCACACAGGATGCTGAAGTCTGCTGTTAAGAACAGCAAGAAAATGAAAATGTGATGCAAGCCATTACCAGCTGCTAATTTGCAATCAGTATTAATAACTGACATTACACAGTGAAATGCAGCATCTTCATTAGTTCTGTAAATCATCACCAAGGAGGAAAAGCCCAGAAGACTAGAAACAGCAGATCTGACCTGAGCAGGATGACTCAGAAGCAGCCCAGGCTGGGCTCTACCTCAGCATAACTGCTCAGGGGGTATCACTGGCCCACCCAGCAGGGTCCTCCTGCCCCCCAGGACCACGAACATCCTAGCTATATGCAGGATGCCAGTCACCATCCAGGACTCCCACCTCCCCAGTGACAACATTTGGGACTGGCCACCCTCTCCCCTTCAGCTGTCTGCAAGCCCATGTCTGGTGCCCAAGTAGGCCATGGCCCGTGATGGACACTAGAGAGATGGGTCAGACACCAGCCCTAGCTTCAAGGAGCTCAAAGGATATAGGCAAGCAAGCAAGACACAGAGACGTGCTGGGAACAGGCGGTCATACTCCCAAAGTATCTGTTTACCCAGGTCGTCGGGGGAGAAAGGTCCAGAAAGCCTGCAGGAGCAGGGAGTTGGATCTTGCAGAATGAGGAGGAAATCTGCACCCAGACAAGAGGGAAGAGCATCCGGACTAAGGGACCACCAGGATCGAAGACCCAACAATGGCTCTGTGTAGGTAGGAGGATAGGTAGCAGGATGGCCATGATGACATTTCTGGATAGGAGGGCATCAGGGTTCCTGCCAGTCAGCTGAGACTGGCCAGCACAAGCTAGGTCCCTGAGATAGAGGACAGAGGGGTGGCAGCCAAGGTTGCAGTGTGGCCCCTAAGCCTGGCTCTGTGCCTGAGTGCTCCCCACCACCCCAAGCCACAGCCATGCAGCCCAATTAGCTGCTGCCTAGGTCTCTCAGAGGCCACTTCTAGGCAGGGACAGGACTCCCAGGGAGAGAAAGGGGATGGGCTTTGGGGCCTGACAGGTGGGCGGTGGACACATCCCTCAGCCTGGGCAGGGCTCAGGCACTGAAATGGGACCTGTGATGAGCAAACTGGTTGCTGAGCATGAGGCACCCTTAAGTGAGCCCAGCAAGGGGGAAGGCTCAGCATAGACACTGCCCTCTCCAGGGACACCTCTCCCACACCACCACCCCTCACTCTCCTGGTCCCACCAGCCCTGGCTCTGTCTTCACGGCTCTCCCCTGACCTCATGACAAGTGTGCTTTAACTTATATGCATGATTTACATAATAACTCTCTCATATTGACTCGGGTTTAATTTGTCTCCTCTGGAACCTGCCTCAGAGGAGACTGTGCCAACCACATCCAAGGGTGAAGACATAGCAAGCGCTCAGAGATGCCACCACCCCTGCCTACAGCGCCCCCACCAAGAATGCCATGGCTGCAGAAATAGCCTCCATGATGGGGATAGCTCTCACTGCTTAAGACAAAGTGTGGGCAGTGCTGGGCATAAGCTGGGACAGTGTTCCAGGAAAGGGGTCAGGTGAATGGGGTTCGAGGTGCTCAGGGGCTGGGAGCGTGGCCTGGCATGCTTGGGGCTTGCGCAGATGAGATGAACATTCAAGGCAGGTCAAGGGCTTCACTTTGAAAGCTCCACTTAGCAGCTCGGTGGGAGGGCACAGGCTGGAGGCAGCAGCAAGCCATGGCCCAAGAGGATCCAGCCCAAACATGCAGGTGGGGCCCGGGTGGGGGCCGGGGGAGGATTCAGCTTTCAGCGAGAAAAGGAATTAGAGGAAAGCACAAGGGTGACTGTGTTAGTTACTTTTTTGTCATTGCTGAAACAAAATACCTGACACCCAAAGCTAAAGGGGAAGAGGTTTATTTGCCTTACAGTTCATAGAGGTTTCAGTCCCTAATCAGCTGACTCCAAAGTGGGACAGCAAACAGGCATAGCAGAGGAGAAACAACATTGTGCATACAAGGTAGCAAAGGTAACAAGGGAATTTAATGGTGTCTTTCTGCCCCTTTTATCTTTTTTTTAAATTCTTTTATTGGTACATTTTAGGTATACAATACGTTTACATTTATCATTGGGTGCTTGTACCTGTACATGATGTGTCTTGGTTCTTATTTTTTTCCCCATTCCCTATGCGCCCTTCACCCTCTCCACCCTTCCCTATTTACATAGACTTTTTTTTCCTTTTTTTTCTTTTCTCATAATTTTTCCTTTCCCTTCTTTCCTTTCCCCTTCCCCTCCCACCACCCCTACACCTTTGGACCTTTTCCTATTTCAAATTATCAAGTATTCATTTTAATCATTTTAATCCTTATTTACACTTTCTGCCCCTTTTATCTTATTCAGACTACCAGGATTAGGGCAGTGCCAAACCAATCACTCACATCACTCACGTATAGTGGTTTAGTAATCACACTCCCAGCATCACACACTCCAGACTCTGAAAAAGACTGCATGAGGCTTTGTGGGGGACATCTAGACACAAGCCATAACAGAGAGAGGTGGGTTCTCCCTGCCACGGCTGGTGGCTGGGTCAAGGGAATTGGCCTGGGGAGACAAGAAGGAGCTGGGCACAGGTATGATAATGGGTGCAAGGGGACCCCACCCCACTTAATCCACATGCACATGCACACATTCACATTCACAAGTGCACACACTCAGGGGCACACTCACACACAGTAAGCTGGAGCTGGCTTGTACCACCTCATGAGAACCCACTGTTACATTTTTGGGAATTTAGGGGGATAGTTGCCAAACACAAACCTATAACTGATTATTTTACAAACAAAATTGATATATGCACAATGCTCCCCACTTCCTAATTATTTTGCTGCATTTTATCATTCTCTGTGCCCTGAGGCTACTCAAGCTGCTGTGTGTGAGATACAACATAGCAGTGTGTCATCTCTTCCCAGCACCACACGGTGACATCCCCTCACTCAAAAGCAGCCCTGGCAAGAGGATTTGCACCATGCAAATCGCACACTACAAATCATGGTGTGTGCTCTTCTCAGTGAGCTGCTTTTCAAGCAACTCCTGGCATGCACTTTTGACAGACACACACGCGATTCACACTCCACACATGCACACATAGCTCAGCATCTGCGGGGTCAGGTCCAGGACCCCCGTAGATACCAACACTGTGGATACCCAAGCCTCTGTGATGAGGAATGGTATCTGCACATAAGCTGGGCACATCTTCCGGGGTGCTTCCCCCACCTCGCTATTACTCCTAACACCTAAAGCCACAGAGACGCTGTGACTTTGTATCATACAGGGAACACTGGTAAGAAGAAAAGCACTGACGCTCAGCATAGGCTCACTGTTTGAAAATATTTTCAACTCACACCTGAGTCTGCAGATACATAACCTGAAGACATGGAGGGCTGACAGTACTTGTATGCACACACATATGCTCATACATCCACACTGACACACACATGTACCGCAGCAACTCACATTCATACACATACTCATACATACATTTGCACATGCACACACTCAAACCCTCTTACTCATGAACCTAACACTCCCCAGAGACCTGAAGCCATGTCCACACTCAGGGAAGAACTGGGTACTGTGGAGCAGAAAGAGCCATGTCTCTGGTCACCCTCACACCCTTCCACCCTCCACACCCTGGGCAGCTGACTTCTGGGAAGCCGTCCCCCAACCCCCACTGCCTTGGAAGCAGAGCTTGTACACCTCACTCTGGCCCTTGAAAAGCAAGATGATAGACAGGAGAGATCGGTCATATCAGGCTGGCGGTCAGCAGAGACCGGGAGCTTTGTAAATAGGGCACCCCAGCAAGGTAGCCAGGCCTTTCTAGGAGCAAACACAGGTGGCCAAAGGCCTCTGTGGTCCATGTATCCCTTCTTTCAAAACATGCCTGCTAGATCCCAAAACTGAACCTCCATCTATTTTAAGAGCCAGGATCCACGGGCCTAATGGGGCTGCCAGCCCATCCATCACGAGCTAGTCACCTCCTGCCAGAACCTCTAGGGCCACACTGCAAATGGGATGTGGGGTGGGGCCTGGGGAGGCAGGACATTATCCTGAAATATAATTTGAACTTTCTTTCCAAAATACCATCCTCAGGCTGATCCATCACATGCTAGCCCCCACCCGGGCCCAACACAGGCAAGAGCTGGACCACGGCGCCATCCATCACCGGCCGCCCAAAGACCCTGGAAATGCCAGGACTGCTCCCAGGCTCCATGGAGGATGCAGACAACTGGACTAATAGTATGATCAATGCCAGTGGGGTAAGTAGCTGTAATGCGGATGGTGGCCATTGGGGACAGTGCCACTGCTGCTGCTGCTACTCCTCCTTATCCACATCCTCCTCCCGAGGGCAGGTATCCGTCCTACCAGGAACTGGGGCCTGGCAAGTTAAAGAAATGGGCCCCAGCCTCCTCACCTTTTCTGTGTGCTATTCCCACAGGCTCTCATCTACTTCATCCTCAAGCAAGCCTAGGGAAGCAGTGCAGTCCTGCTCCACAGATGAGAATGCTGCGGCCAGAGAGCTCCAATGACAGTGGCCGAGGACAGGGCTGGGCTCCTTCAAGCTCTGCTGCTTCCAGGGTAGGACGACAGTCCATGCTCTGGTCTCCAGAAGGCCCCTGACTTCAGGGACAGCCTCAATATCCACAGGGTCCGACCAGCAGCAGCAGATATCTATAAAGAATGGCCACGGTCCGAAGCACATTGTTGACCACAGTATATCCTCAAATGCAAGCTCAGGGCCGGCACACAGTAGCAGATCAACAAAGTCACATGGAGGAAATGTTAGAAATAACTAATGAAAGATGAAATGGGTGCTCCCAATAGCCCACAGCCTTGGTGCAAAAGCCTGCTCCAGAGCTGGGTCATGCAAGCTGCAAAGAGGGCTAGCAGGGCTGCCACCCTGGGCTGATCAAGAGCACAGGCCTCTGCACCCTCCCCAGGGGAAGTGACTGTGGGGATCCCCTGGCAGGGTGGCAGGCATAGCACCAAGCCCTGTTTCATCTACTGACCACAGCCACCCCATGAGGGAAGATATATTATTAGCCCCATTTACAGATGGTGGAAGTTAGGTCAGAGAAGTTAAGTACCAACACCACAGCTCAAGTTGGTCCAACTCCAAAGCCCTTAGCCTCTCTAATGTATAGAGACACATTTGCCAAACCAAGGCCACTCGTGATTGTCAGTGCCTTCACCTTCCAGGAAAACAATAATCTTCAGGAAATGCACATGCACCATGAACTGCCAGTCTATCCTACAATGGGCCCAGGACCCAGCTGTAGTAGTGGCTCAGTGCCTGCATTGACAGGCTCAGCCAGGCCAGGTGGGAGTCTGGTCAGATGTTCTTCCAGGAAGTGGACATGCAGCTTCTGCTGGGCCACCTAACGACCTCTTCCCTAATCCACTGCTGCCTTTTTTATTCACTTTGCAAGCTCAACTGGAGATGCAGATTCAGATTCTGAGTCAGACTTTTCATGGTGATTATAGTGATTTCCAGTTTAGGAATAAATGAGCAGCCTACCAAGCTTTTAGAATTAATCCCTCTCAAGTGGCAATAAAACTCCTTTAGGAATGAAATATGAGCAGTGTATCACAAGCCCTGTCACCAGGAAGAGAGAGACACCCAAGGGTCTGTTAGTTGGCACATGTTGGGGGAGCGGATCCAGAGC
Organism: Heterocephalus glaber; assembly: GCF_000247695.1. The sequence goes on along the minus strand of NW_004624841.1, from coordinate 831,114 downwards.
TCTGGTGGGGGCCTACCGCTGTCTCCATTCTGCTGCCCTTTCTGCTGGCTACATGCATCAGCACCAAGCAGGGGGCAGGTGAAAGCCCTTGGGACTCTCTAGTGGGACAGGCAATAGGGTGATGGCACATGCAGGAGGGAGGGACCATGACCCCTGCTGAGGATCCACTGCATGACAGCAGAAGGCAGGAAGCACCAGGGTCTGAGCACCACGTGATGGAGGCCACCGATGGGAGGGACCAAGCCCCTAGACACCCAGGGCCTGCACAGCTCCTGCTCTGCCCTCAGGCTCCTGCTGGGAGAAGAGAATGCCAAGCTGAAGGAGCTAGAACACTTCCCTTGGCAATAAGACAGGTTCAGAATTGCAGTAGTGGGGAGCAGCATGGGGCCCCAAGATGGAAGGAAGGAAGGAAAGGAGGGAGGAAGAGAGGAGGAGGAAGGGGGAAGGAGGGAGGGAGGGAAGGAGAGAGGAAGGAAGGAAGGAAGGAAGGAAGGAAGGAAGGAAGGAAGGAAGGAAGGTAGGTGGGTGACTGCTAAAATTCCTGGGGCCATGGGGGCATCAGGAGTCAGCACATCGGCCCCTCTGGGGGCTGCCAAGCTTCTTTTTCCCCCTCACTGATATCTTCCAGTCCCATTGCTTTACCTACCTCTGTCACTCCCTAGACTCTGGCAGGACTTCTGGATTCATCGTCCACCTGGAAATGGGCACTGCAAACCTAACCCAGCCAAACAAGGGCTCTTGATTCTCAATTTCCAATCGCTCTGCTCCCATCTATGTCAATCAGCTTTGCAGCACTATAACAAAACATCCATAATAATCAACATATAAAGACAATTGGTCCACTGTGGTTCACAGGCCTGGAGCTTCCGGTCCATGATAAGTTAGCCTCATTACTTTGGTAGAGCCAGCATGTAAGGCAAAGGAGTGCAGAGGAGCAAAATCACTCAACTCATGGCCAAGAAGCAAAAGAGAGGAGGAAGAAATTGGGTCCCATGATGCCCTTGGGAGCACACCAAGAGCCTCCCACTTGGTCCCCCCTCTTAAAGGTCCACCACTTCTCAGGAGCAACCCTTTAACACCTCCTGAGAGGTCCCACACTGGAACCAATCCTTTAACACAGGAGCCTTTGGAGGACTTAAGACATAAACCAACATACCATCCTAAGAAACAGCAACACAAATCATAGCCTGAGAGTCTTCCTAGAAATCTCCCTTTCCTCTTTACCCAAGATAATCCCCAAGACAAGCTAAACCAACCTCTGCTCCCCTCCTCCACCACTGCCTCCCTGTTCCACACTCCAACACCTCTGCCCTGGTCTATCCTGGCCCCACCCTCCTGTGGTCTGTTCACCACATGGAGGAGACCTGCTCCCTTCCCTGCTCTGCAGAAGGCTTAGAATAAAACCCGACCCCTCCCCTAAGCTAGGAGGCTTGGCATGACTGGCCCTGCCTTGGTTTCCTACCCAAGTGTGTTCTCACCCTCCTTCCCCACCCTGCAGCCACACAGCTCTTCCTTATTCCTCCTTTAGAAAGAACCCTCCATGTTCAACACCGCCTCAGAGACTTCACAATCTCTGTTCCCTCTGAGCCTTCCAAAATCCCCAGACTGGTATCTTACAACCTCCTTATCAACTCAAATTCAGAGGAACTTGGACCCTGCCAAGGTCCTCAGTCCCGCGGAACACACGCCGAATCGGCCC
>NW_004624841.1:808212-826612 GCF_000247695.1 Heterocephalus glaber | reverse complement strand
AAAAAAAAAAAAAAAAGAAACACATGTGGCCCTGAGCAGTTAATGCAAGTCATCCTGTGCTCCACAGGATGGGCCCTTAGTAGCAGCATCTCCAGGACCACCCATCTCTGCCAGGGGCCACAGCATCCCGCAGGCAGCAGTTTCAGGTCCTTCTCCAGCTGCTCCCACAGGCTGGCTGGGGTCCTCTGCAAGGACACTCAGCCCATGAAGCACTGGACCAGCGCAGCCTACACAGGGATCACAAGGAGCCCCTGGGAGCAGCCGGTTCTCAAGAGTTTCCATTGTGTCATCTTCTGTCAGACTGCAGCCTCGCAGGTCCACCCTAGGCCAGAATTCTCCCCTTAACCCAGTGTGTTCACCTGACATCCATGCTCCCAATCCCCAAGGGTTCCCTGGTCCCCACTGAGAAGGTGCCGAAGCCTTTAGTCTGAGCCCAAGTCTGAGTCCTGGCACACAGGAGGACTGCCCTGGGAGTCAGACAGCCCTTGGCCCCAGTCTTGGCATCACTGCCCATTAGCTAAAGCACCTCCAACCTCTCCATGCCTCAGTTTCCCCACTAGTAAAAATGTTGATTAAAATGAAAAGGAGAACTATATCTCTACTAGAGGGTTACTGTGACAATTTAGTGAGTGATGTCAGGTATACTGTTTAGGGACCGGGTGGATAGAAGCTCCAATGAGAGCCTGCCCACCCTGGACCCACCTGCCTCCTGACCATTGCCCACCCAGGAAGAATCTGATGTGTCCCTGTCCTGTGCTGATTCCCACCAGCCCCCTGAGTCCTGACCTTTCCAAAGGCCCTCTGTCCTGTAGAGCTGGCTCCAGCCCCACCTTAAAGAGCTCCCGGGCACAAAGCGGTCCTGTGCCAAGTCACAGAGGTTCAAAAGAGATGGCACACTATTCAGAGAGGCAAGCTACAGGAACATCGGGACAAGTCAGGAGATGCTGGAGACACAGATGACGTGTGGGAAGCAAACTGTCTCCAATCAGACTGTGCACCCTCAGAGAACACAGAGCAGACGGTTACACTCCATCCCTAGTGGCAGCAACATGAACCACTGGTGGCTTCTGAACATTTAAAACGTGCTAATCTGATTGAGATAAGTATAAGCAGAAAATAATGTCGAATTTCAAAGATTTAGTACAAACCAAAAAAATTCATTATTTTTATGTTAATTACATGTTGAGATGACAATAATGGGCTAAATGAAATATACTAAATGAATTTCACCTGTTTCTTATTACTTTTCAAATCTTAAATTACATATGTGGATCACATTATATTTCTGTTGGGCTGCTGGGCCCATGCCTTGTCTGCCCCACAAGACACAGTTAGCTCAGCACGGCTGCCCGTCACACTTGGGAGAGAGGCAGGGTAGCATGGTAGTTAAGTCACCAGGATTCACATTGAACAATTTGCTAAGTCTCTCTCTGCCTTAGTTCCTCATCTGTAAAACAGAAATGATGGTAATACCAGAATCACAGGATTCTTAATAAGTGAATTAATTAACCCAGGCAGAGAAAGGTAGATGAGTACCTAGCACGTGGTAAATGCTGAAATGGAGCTCTATCCCCAACTCCACCACTCCCACCACCATCACTGTTACCATCACCACCACCATTACAAGCATAGCCACCATCATCAGCACCACCACCACTAGCATCATTATCACCATCATCATCAACATATCATCACAACCATAATCCCAACATCATCACCACCACTACCACCACCATTATCATCACCATTAGCATCACTACCATCACTACCATCATCATCATCATCGCCACCACCACCACGACCATCATTACCCCACCACCATCAGTCCCACCACCATCACCACCACCATCATTACCACCACCACCAGAATCACCATCATCATCATCATGTCAGCTAAAGTGTCCCTGTCCATCTCATATCTCCAGGGTGCATGCTATGGTATGATCAGTCTTGCCAAATCCACAGCTGAGTTCACAAGGCACCTGTCCTCCCTCCTTGCTAAGCACACTTCTCCGAAGCTTGCAATCTATCTCCACCATGTAGAATCCCCAGCATTCCCCAGACCACCTGCTGCACCCCTCCACTTCCCACCACATACCTCCTGCAGACTAGCACTACCACTTTTGAGTAACTCTTTGGAGCCACTGACATCAAACGTTAACACGATCATGTCAAGAGGAAAAAAGTTCTGGCACTTGGCAGGGAGGGAAAGAAGGCCTGGTCAACAAAGGGATGGGAGGCCGAGTGGCCAGGAACCAACAACCTGCTGATGGTCACAATTTTCTGTCAGGAGCAATGCTACATAATTTTAGGGTAAAATCATTTGGTTAGCCTAGTTCTCTTGCCTACAGCCCAGCTACAAAATAACTCCAGTTTAGCCTCCGGTCACAACTGAGACTTCAGTGATCCAGTGATGCTGTGATTCTCCAGGACAAGAAACATCCTGGGAGCTGAAAACATCCTGGGAGAACAAACATCTGCTCAGTTCCTCCTTGTTCTTAGATTTCCACTGCCCCCCAGCCTTTTGTTACACCTTGTTTATCCCAATGTGAACTACTGAACTCTATATTTCACTTGTTACATTTGTTTCTCCCGATGTACTGAGTACTGAAAAAAAGGTGCTGCAAGCTAGGGGGGCTCTTGTCTTTGCTGCCCAGAGTAGCACCGATCAGACCCAATGCTCAGCTTCTTCTCAGTCTCATTTTTCTACCTTTCCTGTAATTCGCCATGTGCTGCCATGGCTCGCAGGAGAACAGGACTCATTGCAGAGGTTCTGGTAACGTCTCCTTCCCCTGTTCCCTACAATTTTCAGGCCCAGGTGTCCGCCCAGATGTACTGAGCAGAGAGAAGCTCCCCATCAGCAATCTCCATTGTCACAGCAAGAAGGCCCCCAGTAAGCACTAGGAGCCTACCACGAAGGAACCATGCACTGAGCCCTCATGACAGACCTTCAGGTAGAAAGAAGTCTCCCCTTTTGTGGACCAATAGCCTGAGGCTCAGAAAGGTGACATGACTTGCTCAGAGTCACATGGGGCATAGGTGGTAAAGTGGGGTGCAGAGTCTAGCTAAGTTCAACTCAAAAGCTGTTCTCCTAGAACAAATGGCACAGCCCACTGTCAGCGCATAGACTCTGCACATGGCAAACAAAGTGACCTTCTCTTAGAGAATGAAAGCCTGCATCCATCTCCCCTCAATACTCAAGGACCAGGATGCTCATTAAGAAGGCAGAGCCCCTCAAACCCCAGCCCCTCATAAAGCCCTTCACCCTGGCCATGCAACCCCAGTGACCCAAGAACTGGGTGTGAACCATGCTTTTTGGAATAAGGACTGGCTGAGGACACAGGTGAGTGCAGGGAGTCCCAGAAGGAAAGCCTTGGCATGACATTCTACCAGTCCAGTGGCTTGGGATCCCTGGGTAAGTGGCCTGAGAGGGGTGGCTCAGTCTGAGAGGCTGAGGCAGGGAAACAGGTATCACATGGACCAGCATCTGTGAGAGACTATCATTCGGAGTAGGCCTTGGGTCCCCGGCTCTGCCAGGAGAAATATCCTGAACGCATTTCCCAGATGAGAACTCTGAGGCTAAGAGAGCTCCCCAAGTCAGAGAGAACCCAGGAGCTGAGGCCAGGGCCTTGATCAAGACCTCTAGAAGGTGTGAGGTCCACAGGGCTCTTCAGAGCTCAGCCATGTCACCTTCCTCAACAGGTCAGCGACAATGCCCTGCTGGCTGGTCACCCACCTCGCAAAGCTCAGCAGCAAATGAAGGTGGTCACAGCCAGCCTGGATCAGCACAAGGGCCAGGGAAGGAGGACTGATAACAACATCTCTATCCACTTGGAAACGAAGAGGAAAATCAAACAAAAATTATATCCAGCTTCTTCCAGCTGAAACCAAATCAATAGAGAAGGAAGAAAACAAGTGTTTTATTTTGCACGAACTTCCAATTGTCACACTCTGTTCACAAGAGGAGATGCCAGCGTCTCACAGGAAAGGCTCGAGGCAGCCAGCTACAGCAGGCCTATTCTGGGGGACAGATGGCAAGACACACACCCCCAACAGTGGGTCCCGGGCTGGATGGGCTTAGGAGTGTGGTTTTACTTCTAATTAAAATGAAATGTTTAGCAAAGGGATGTGTACTGGTGTTAGCACTCCACCAGGTGGATCCCTGCAGCCTCTGAGGCCTCTGCTGGGTGGCGTTGGGGGAGCAAGGCCCAGAGAGGTAAAGGGAGAGGTTGTGCTCTTCACAAGGATGCCATGGCCCAGAAGCAGAGCTAGGAACAGGGCAAAGCCACATGTGTCTGCCCAGGCCCAGGTGGCTGGTGATGAATGCAGACCTCAGCCACCAAAAGCCCAGCCAGCCACCTCCTCCTGGGCTTAGTCCACTGGGGCCAGGTAACTGAACATTTTGTGTTCTGTCTCCTCCCCTAGAAATGAAGGGCAGTTTTCTACCTCCCCCAGAAAAGAGCTCAGTCACAAGGACACGCTCCTGCCAATCATTTTTTCTCAGGAGCTCTGAGTAAGGGCTAGAGTACTCAAATTCAGTGGCCACTCCCAATTCTGCAAGTCCAACAAGGGCACATTTCATAAGCATATGAAGGCATAAGTCTATGTGTACCTGGAGCTGTCCAGCTGGGCACTGGAGGGTGGGGAGGGTGTTGTATGGGGTTGTTCTTTCTATCAGCGGGCACAGGCTGGGCAGTGACAGGCAGCCATAGAGAAGGAAAACCTCTGGCTGGCTTCTCCCTCCCCTGGGTGCTGGAAAGGAGGAGGAGCTGCCTAGTGTGATGGTGCACATCTGTGATCACATCTGTGATCCCAGCAGTCAGAGGCTGAGGCAGGAGGATCACTGCAAATGCAAGGCTAGCCTGGGCTACATAGTGAGCTCAAGGACAGCCTGAACTACATAGTGAGACCCTGTTTCAAAAAAATAAAATAAAATAAAACTGGAAAGGGATGGGAGAGGACAAGGGGGGTGGGGAATGAGAGGGGAAGGACATGTAGCAGTCCTCCCAAGAAGGACTTGCCTGCCTGGGCTAGCCCGGGTCCTGCCACTCCATGCCAAGGTGCCCAGGGCTGGCATCACTGCTCTGCACCTCTCTTCCCTGGCCTTTGAGGTGGGGGTCCAGCTTAAGGGGAGAAGGGAAAGCAAAGGGCTCCTGTGGGGCAAACAGGTACTACCTTGGGAAATGGGGCCAGCAGTGCTCGAGCTCCCTCGCACTGGCTTTCCTGGTGACAGCAGGGACACAGGGGTGGACTGTCTCCACAGGGAAAGGCCGCCCCAGTTCCCAGGAGCCTACTGAGCAGAAAGACTCGGGGACTTGGGCATGGGGGAGCCAGGTGGATGCTGTGGGCATAACAGAGCCCAGAGGGAAATGGTGAGACCTGTGTCTAGGGGCAGCAGCAGGTCCCCTCCAAATGCAGAGCAGGGTGGGCAGGTGTTCCACATTCACACCGGGAGCCTGTGTGGCCCAAGGAAGGCTGGCCTGGTACCCAAAGCAGGGGAGACAGAATCTTTCTATCCTGCCCTCACCCCTCCAGGAGCAACCTGCACTCTCTCTGGGTCCACAGGACACTGGAGCTCTGGGCACCAGCTTCCGGCAGAAAGGGGAACAGAGCAAGGAGTGGAGCAGCTCATGCTCAAGCTGTGACCTTGTGACCTGGCTGACTGGGGGACAGCCAAGGTGGTAACATGGAGCCTGGGCCACGGCATGGAGAAACATCGAGCCTCGTGGCCTTACTGTTCCCGGGGAACAGCCTTCAGACACCTATTCAACTCCACTCCAAAAGGCTCTCCGTGTCTGTCCTGCCCTGAAGGCTTCTGTGGACACAGAGCTGGGGCTGCAGGGGATGAGTGTACCCCAGGCACAGGCCCCAGGGCAGCACCTTTCAACACTACTTTTTACAGTAGTAAGGAATGAATCCAGAGATTTTGCACCAAGCTACATCCTCAGCCTTTCTTTTTTTAATTTTTATTTTGAGACAGGGTCTCAGTAAATCACTTAAGCTGCCCAGGTGGGGCTTGGACTTGTAGTTCCTGCCTCAGCCTCTCAGAGTGCTGAGATTATAAATGTGCGCCCAGTTTTGGCACATTTCTTAAAGATCCTGTTGAGCCAGCAATGAGGACATGAGCGAGATATTCTGGAAGGACCCTTCAGTGGCTGGCCAGAGCAGTCCTGGGTGGACTGAGCCTCTGAGCCCTGCCCCTGCTTTCAGACTCCCGAAGCCCCTCTGGCCCAGAGTCACAAGCAGAGACTCCATAGGAGAAGCTCGGTAGCAGAGGGCATGAAGAGTGGCCCGAGACCCCAACTGGCTGACCTCACCCATCACCTGGCATCAAACCCTCATCCCAGTGGGGCAGGCCTCCAGCTGGAGGCCCCTACACCCCAGGTCCTGCTCATGGCCGTCAGTCCCACCCTGCAGCCCAGGTGGGAAACAATTGGCGACACCAACCCTGGTCGCGCTTTGGTGAGTGCCCCAGGCTGGGAGGGCCGGAGAGCTCAGCGCAAAGATTACCCGCTTCAATTATTTTATCTAACGATGACATTTGTACTGTAAAAGTCAGCACAAAAATCAATGAGTTTTAAAGGACAAAATCTGAGGGGAGGCTCCAGCCCAGTGACCTGAAACAGCAGCCCAGGAAGTAGGAGGAAAGGGCTGGGGGGTGGGTGAGATGCCAGGATTCCAGAGCCTGGGCTTCCCCAACCCAGAGAGATGACAGAGCTCAGCGCCAAGGCCCAGCCCTGGGCCACCCATCAGCGGCACTAACATCTACCAACGCACATGCTCCCAGGGACCTGCTGGACAGGGGTCTGGAGGGACAGCCGTGCCTCACCCAGCACAGTGGAGGAGACCAAAAGGTAAAGCATGATTAAACAAGGGAAAAGCAGGGCTCGTCCAGGTGCATGTGGGAGATGGCCTTCAGGCAGGGGGAAGAGCATGACAGAGACTCGAGCTTGGTCTCCTCCGGGGTCTGACTGGATCCCCTCCCTCCATTCCACCCCATCTTCTTACTCAGCCTGACCCTTGAGGCCCCAGGGTCAGAAGTGAAGGACAGGACACCGTCTTCCACCCTGCACATCACAGGCACAGCCACAGCACCGCAGGTCTGTGGGTACAGGGGAGAGTAGCAGGCATGCAGTGCCGAGGACATCTGGGCTCCAGCAATGGCCCTCAGCAGGCCCACTGTGTGCTCCAGATGCTGACTGTCTGCCTGCCAAGACCATAGGCCACAGAGCAGCTGGCAGGGACTTCCTCCAGCCCCAGCTATGGCCAGAGGAGGAAAAACTTCCACAATCCTAGAGGTTTGCACTCAATGTGCCTCTGGGACCCCTGGGGTGAGTCAGGGTGGGCAGGGAGCTGGTGAAGAACTGGACCTCAGAGCAGCTCCCAGGGAGTGGTTGGAGCACCTGCAGGGTGCTGATCACTGGCCGGACTTTCCCCAGAAAATCCCCAGGGCCACTTCCATGCTTCCAAGTGGGACCGGATGACCGGAAGGAAAGGGCAGGACTCAGCAGCTTGGTCTGCTGGGTTCCTGGAGATCAGGCTGCGAGAAGGATGGCGGGCATCAGGATGGAGAGTGTGGTAAGCAAAGAGGGAGCTCCAGTACTGAACAGCAGTCCTTCCAACTTCTGCGTTAGCTTTAAGGTTCACACCGAGACAATGACTAGGGTAGAACAGGGACAGAGTAGGGATCCTTCCTTTATTCTCCAACATTGTTTTGGGGGGTTTTTTTGCTGTTTATTTTTGGGGTTTTATTTGTTTTTAGTATTGACACTTGAACCCAAGGCCTTCACACAGAGCTACAACCCCAATCCTTTCTATTTTTTGAGACTTTGAACTTTCGACCCTCCTGCCCCAGCCTCCCAGAGTGCTGGAATTACAGTCATGCACCAGCACATCTAGTTTGTTTCCAAATGCCAATGACAGTCTGTCCACACACTGTACAGGTTTCTCAGAGCAGGAAACCTAGGCAGTTTCCATTGCAGGGTTGAGTGGGGCTGAGGTGCTGGCAGTCGCAGAAGTGATGCACAGCAGGAAGTGACATCCGGCAGAGCCGAGAGCCCAGGGGTGAGGTCACCCTTGCGTTTGCACCCCCAGAAAACCCATACAGAGCCATGGCTCCCACCACACAGACGGGATGGAGTCGTGCAGAAGGGACACCAGGGCAGAGATGTCCCAGTGCTGGATGCCCCAGCCAACTGTGGAACAGAGGTGACTGCTGATCGGCCTCCACAGTATGACCTCCGTCAGTCTCAGCTGTCCTTTCCATCGCTGTCCCCAACTCAGCACTGCTTACTGAGTCCAGGGCCCACTCCACCCGTGCTTTACAGACATTCTCGCTCAGTCCTCCTGAGGACTTGGCATGGTCTGTGCCGCTGTCCCATTTTGCAGCAGGGCACACTGAGGCCCAGAAAGGATGTGTAAATTGGCACAGTGCCACCACTGGGAAGCTTCATAGCAAGACCTGCTGCCTGGACAGCCAGATTCCTGCACAACACAGAAGCTGGCATCTCTACCCTTCTGCTGCACCAAGGGACCTGGGCCCTAGCTGGTGGGGAGCTGGATGAGGAGCAGGTAGTCCAAGGCCCTGGACCACGGTCCTGGGGGTACTCCTGGGAACATCCTTGGACTCGGCCAAGATGCAGTTCTGCAGTGTCTCCACTGGTCCCCACAATAGCCAGGTGGCATCCATAGTGTCATCTGTTTTTCGAGACAAGGACACTGAGGTTCTGTCTTCTCCACCTCGGTAGCACTGTGGGCTCAGCCCTCCACAGCCTCCTCCTTCCTGCATTTTCCAGCCTTGGGCACAGAAGCAGGGCTGACTCTGCCTTTCTTGAAAAGACCCTGGGCTCAGACTGGGCTATGGCCTGGGCCTCTTACCCAAGCACTTGAAGGGGCCCTGTGAGGTGGGGGCATCATCCTCCAGCTGTGTGACCAGAAACAAACACCTGAGCCTGGCCCACAGTGGGTGAAGATGCCACACAGGCCCTATAGTTCAAGCTCAAGGGTAGATGCCAGCTGGGGTATAGGGGGAGCAGTCAGGGTGGATATGGGCACCGGAGCTGAGAGTCCTTCACAAGCACGAGCGAAGCCCAGAGGGGCCCAGACCTCATAAGAGGCACCAGGCTGGGTGAGCCTGTGGAGGAGCGGACTTCAGGCTCCTAGCTGGGGCCTTGGGAAGACTGCAGATGAAGAGTATGCACCTTCGAGCTCAGCACACAGCCTGCCCTGATGCTCATGGGTCACATGAGCTTGGGTAAGGCTGTGACCACTCTGGTCCTGTCTGCACGCCACCTCCCCAAGCTAGAATGCAGAGCCATGTGGCAATCCAAGCAGGGGAGCAGCCCAGGGTGAGCCACAGGGAGCCCTCCCCATCTTCACTGCACAGACACAGGAGGGCCCCACTCGGCACTTGGCTGCTATGACCAAGGGTTCACCAGGAAGCCACTTTTGACCCCACAACCATCCCAGCACCCAGGGAGCCTTCTGTCTGCTCACCACTGTGGGAGCAGTATCCACTCTGCAAGACAGCAATAAAGCCTGATCTAAGTGCACACCGTGTGCATGACAGCACCCATCCTCTCATCCCCCAGGCCCAGGCAGCTCCGCAAACCCAGAAGAGAGCAGCACACAAGGCTCCTCTGGGAGAGGGAGCTCACACACACACACCCTTTGCACAAAGACGTGCACAAATGCATATCCAAAGACACACACAAGGGACACATTAAACATCTGCCTCTGCTACAGGCTGGGCACAGTTCAAGTTCATCCCCTAAGGGTCATGCACTGGAAGCTTGGTGTCTAGTGTCACGATATGAGAGCTGACAGATCTCTAAGAGGCTGGGCCTCATGGCCGTGGTCAGAGGTGAGGCCCCACCCTCAGAAAGGATTAGTGTAGTTCTCCAGGACCTGTTCTGCTCTGAGAAGAGCAGGGTATCAGAAAGTAAGGCCACTCCACATCCTGGGTCCCTTCTACACACATGATGTTCTGCCATGTTGTGATGGAACCAGAGACGGCCACACGTGGCCTCCTGATCTTGCACTTTCAGACTCGCAACTGTGGACTAAATCGACCTATTTTCTTTATGTCACCCAGCCTTGCTAATTTGTTACAGCAACACAAAACCAACCAAGACACTCCATGAAAACCTTCTGCAGTCATCAGACCTTCTTACTCCTGCAGGACAGGCAGAGGGATCTGGGGAAGATGCATCTGAGGAAAGAGGCATGGAAGGCAGTGCCATTCCAGAAGGCTCCACAGGCCCAGAGTGCAGGAGGGCTTTGTGAGTTCAGCTTGGCCAGCAGAGAAAGAGACTCAGGCTAGAAGAGGAAATTCAGACTACAGCTCCAGCCATGCCCTCACCCACCTTCAATGCCTCCTGCATGGGTGCACAGGCTACTGAGGCACCAGGCTGTAGCAAAGAGCCTGCAGGACAGGTGTTCAGACACAAGAGGTGGCTTTGGTGCGGTGATCAAGGGCCACACAGGACCAGTACAGGAGCCAGGTCTGACTGCAGCAAGCAAGACTCAAGTCAGCCATGCAGGCCAAGAGGGCGACAGGCAGCTCTGGGGACACTGTTCTGAGAAGGAGAAGCTCCCAGGCCTGTGGTGACCTGGGTGGCAGGATGGAGACAATAAAGCCAGGATGGGCCTATGCAGCCATCCTACAGCCCACGGGCATGCAGGAAAGGCTGGACTGCAGGCTTTCTGGAAGGAAGTAAATAAATGAAGCTCTGATTTGCAGTGTGTGATGATTTCCTTGGTGTAAATGCTTCCACCAGGGCTGGAAGTAAGTATGTCTTCCTAAGTATGGAGCAGGAAGCCAGCTGGCACATGCCCCTTTCAGCACACCCTACCAAGGGACACTCGCCCAGGATGTTCCCCATTCCATGATGGAGGTGTGGAGGGGAAGCTGCCAGGGAGAATAGCACCAGATACCCCTGGGAACTTGGCCAGAGCACCAGGCAAGGCCTGGAGAGGCCAGCAAGTCAGAGGGGCACAAGCTCTGCCCAGGGGGTCCCAGTAAGGCTAAGAAATTGGGAGCCAAAGGACTAACAAGGCCCACAGTGGCCCCTGCAGAGCTCTAGCCTGGCCTAAGGTTTCTCTGCACCTGCCTTCAGGGAGTAGCTGGGAGTGGGGGGCCAGCTGTGCAGTACCTGACTGTGCACCAAGCCAACCTGCCTGAGCATGGCAAGTGTATGGCACACCCTAGCAGCGTCATTCTCATCTAGCCTCCACCACCCACCATCTGTGTCCCCTGCCTCCTCTCCCATTAAAGGGGGCCTAAGCAGCCCCCCTCAGCCACATGCAGCCTGAGGCCTGCAGGGGATAATGGGCCCCTAAAAATATGAGCTCCCCCACCTGTTCCTCTCCAGGTGACCTTCCCAGCTCCCAGAGGGTGCACCCCATTTCTCCCCAGGGACAGGCAGTCCATAGGAAAGCCACATGCAAAGAGTCTTCCCAGACTGGGCAAAACCTCCTCTGTCACTCGCACACTCCAAGCATCTGAGGACAACTGCTGGCATGTTCAGCTGACGAAGGAGGAAGAGCCCTTCTCAGGGATGTGTCAGAGCGGGAGTGGCTATTTTGGCCCACGTTCCAGAGCTGAATGGATTACCGGACTGCTGCTTCCCATCTATTCTCAGCCAAATGCCAAGCGGTTTAAAATAGCGTGTTTACTCATAGGTTTTTCTATGCAAAAGAAATGTTCACCCTCCAGACTTCCTCCCCCAACAGAAAAGCCCTCTACATTTTCCTAGCCTTCAGACTGCCACCTCCTGCACCAGGGCCACCAGAAATAGAACTCAGGTTCAGTATTTTCTGAAAACCCCCACAAGGTTCCAAGGTGCAGCCTCTATGAGAAGCACGCTCTGGCTCTGCCAGCAGAGCAATGGCTTCAACTGAAGGGAGACTCTGCATTCTTCTCCCACACGAAGGAATTACCAGAAAGGACCCAGGGAGCAGGTGTGTCTGCCTCTAGCCCAAGGACCAGGCTGGCAAGCCTGGAGTTGAAAGGCAACAAAATCCCCAACATCAAGGCCGATTCTCAGTCACTTCTTCTGCGGGTCAGCTCCAGCTCTGTCTCTCTTGCAACATTTTAGGCAATTAAGGAATTATTGAAGGAAGAGAGATAAATTAAGAGATGGCGAATCAATTAGCTTAGCTACTAATTAGCTTGATATCTGTTAATGGAGGTGAGACGCTAACAAGTGAAGTTGTTACCAAGGCTCAGACATTCACATGATTCCCATGAGAAACCAGGAGATCTAAGGAGAGAGAAGGCCGGGGTCCGTGTGCAAAATGCTGCGCTACAGACCAAGCAAAGTATTTTCTAGCTTCAAGAGAGATAAAGACCAGAATTGTGGGATGATGTGGATAATCTACTTCCAGAAAGTTTTGAAGTCTTTTAATTCCAGATCAGTGTGTGGTCATTAAATACTTCAGATGGTAATTTTACCTAAACCGCTTGCTTCCAATGTTTTTGTGGCCCAGTGTACAGTACGCAAAGCATTGAGAAAGTAACTGCTGAGGGATTTGCACTTCCTGACAACTCAGTAAAGCCCCTGATATGCCAGACCCTCTCATGAAACATGTTGCACATAATATTCTCACTTCATTCTGAGCTCTTGGATGTGGATGTGGTTTTTCTTAACCATTAAGATACACCTTACCTGCCACGGAATTCACCCTAAGTTTTAAGTGTAGAACTCAATAGATCTTAGACCCAGGGTCATGCAACCACTGCCAAATCTAATTTGAGAACATTCCCATCCTGCCAAAAAGAAATCTCACGTCCATTAGCAAACACTCCATATATCCCCTTACCTCTACCTCACCCATCCTTGGTAGGACTTTTGATATAAACAGAATCCTCCTCCAATATGTAGTCTTTTCTGTCTGGTTGATTCCACTTGGCATAATGTTTACAAGGTTCATCCACCTATCAGTACTCCATTCCTTTTTATGGTTGGGTAATATTTTTCTCATTCACAAGTGTATGGCAGGTACTATCTTCATCATCATATTGCATGAGTATATAGTAGATGCTATTTTTATCCTTGTTATGCTCAGAAAATTGCTAAATGTACAGCAGGCAGCATACCTCCGAAGCCCAACACCAGTCTCTATTAACCTCCCACTCATAAGTCCTGTCCTATTTAATCCCATGGCATGAATCATTTTCTAGCAAAAAAAAAAAAGACTACATTATATGCAAGTAATTTTGTACAAGTATCCAGGGATAAAAGCAAGCTGTCCAGGAAGCCCGACTGATAGTTTCCTGCTCTCATTAATATTTGCTCATTACTTATCCATCCATCCTGCCATCTGATCCTCTCTTAAGACAGCAAGTGACAGCACACCTAAGAGTCCAGAAAAAATAAGCCAGAAAACCAAAAACACAGAAAGAAAGAAAGAAAGAAAAAGTAAACAACATTCCCTGCCTCTCTACAGAAAAATCCTACAATATGATTTTATTTCACATTTCATTATGGAAAATTTAAAGTATTGGCAAAAGGATACAGGACTCTGTGTATTTCACCTGCCATACCTCACCTACCCCCAACTTAGTCTGAAGAAAATTCCCAGCAACCTCTCGCACACATAGGCGTTTCAATTGTGTCTCCTGAGAGCCAGCACTGTTCTTCCCATAAACACAATACCAAAAGCACATCTAGAAAAGCAAATCCCTTAACATCTTCCACTACCCAGTCGGGATTCAGAGTCCCAAAATTAGGAGATTCTGCTCCCAGAAATGGGGCTTCTTTTTTAACAGTTTTTCAAGCAAGTATCTTGATAAAGTCCATCCATATAGTAAATTGCTTTATTTATCTCCCAAATCATCTTGAATCTAAAATTTCCCCATCTCCTTTCCTCCCCAAAGGCAGCATGCAGGACACCAGTGAATGATGAAAAGTTATATAAGATGTAAGTAAGTGTGGGAATCTGTGTATGGGAAGGCTGTGTATACACATACATATTGATGTAGAGATGTATAGAAGTGTGAGAATAGATATAGGTATGGGCCAGCTGTAGGTACAGTATATAGCTATGGATACAGGTATAGGACTAGGAATAAGTATAGGTATAGGTACAGGTATAGGTTAGATTTAGGTGTAACTATGGATTAGGTATAGGTCTAGTGATAAATACAGACATAGCTGTAGACATACGTACATGTATAGGAATAAGTACACACGTAGGTTAGGTGTAGGTACAGCTACAGACACAGGAATAGGTGCAGTGGAAGTATAGATAGAGATGCAGGAATAGGTCTAGGTATAGATATCACATCTCCAAGTACTGATCTGGTTTTTCTCTCTGTATTTCTCCCTCCCTTTTCTCACTCCTTCCCCAAGGGCTATTTCTACTTCTTGCAGGGAGAAAAAAAAAACAAAAGTAAAAGGAAGTGCAGCCTAGGTCTCAGGAGACTCAGGGCAAGGGACTGTTACGTCTGAGACTCTACCTAGGTCCAGCCTAGGAGCAGTGAGAGTGAAGAGAAAGGGAAACTGGGGTGGGGGCCCAGGTGAAAGCCCCCATGAGAGAGGATGAGAGCAGAGGGGCTTGAGCCTGAGTTGCCCAGGAAGGAGGATCCCCTGCCTGTCTCCATGCTGCACAGGCTGGAGCCCTGACCGGACGGTTAGGGTCCTGGATATCCCAAGTGGGGCTGGGGATGAGGGAGAAATGCACTGCGCCCTGGGAGTATTCCCCTGTTAGCAGGGACACCATCAGTGTCGCACATAACGTGTATGAATTGGCACAGAGACGAAGCTAGACAACATCTTCCCAAGCATTTCATTAAGGCCCTTAGATAAGTCACTGGTGGGTATGCATGGATGAATCAATACACCAGTGCACAGATGGATGGAGAGTGCACGGCACTCTGCCAGCCACTACCTGCACACGCACTGCACCCCATGCACACACATACATACTAGCTGGGAAGTGCAAGCTGAGTTGGAGGCAGACATGGAGAACCCAGGGTGGGGTGTCAGCACTTACTATAGAGGGCGCCACTACCCTGCGACCAGTCCCTCTGTCCTCTCCACTGCAGTCCCCAGGACATTCAGGACCCTGCCCTCCCCCTTCACCCAGCCGTCCTCCCCCCACCCCCGACAGTCTTCGCTTTGTCCCATGGATGATACACTAATGATTTCAGACATGTCACTCCAGGTCCCCCTAACAAATGGTACCGGCAAGTAGTCAGGGTGAAGGTTCGAGAACTTCTCCAGTGGCCTCTCATGGCTGTGTGGTCTTGGACAAGTCACACAGCCTTCCTGTCCCTTGGCTTTCTAACTTGGAAAGGGAGGTGACAATTTCTACTTCACAGGTTACCAGGAGGAAGAAATGAGACAAAGAATGTGAGGTTGCAGCACAGCGTTGTCCACAGACAAGGTGCTCAGTAAATGTTCCTGAAGGACTGTCCTACGTCTGGTCTCCCAGAACACACACAAACACACACACACACACACACACACACACACACACACGCACAGCACGACTGTACGACAGTCAACAGAAATGGGTGTGGAACATCGGGCCACGCAGGTCCCTGCAGTTTTGCCACAGTAGGACCTTAGGAATATTCTCAACTCCTCAGAGCCCCAGCTCCTCATCAATAAGATGGGAACAGCAAAGGTGGCCCCAGTGTACAATAGGCTGACACAAGACACTGTTGCTGAATGGGCGTCGGCACAAGCAATCTGCCAGAGCCTGGCACACTATCTCAGGGGCCACCACTGGCTTCCCCACGCGGACCTGGTGTAGACACTACAGGGTGACCCTGCTAAGTAAGCTCCAAACGCTCCCTACCCTGTACCCATTGCTCCCCACGGCTTCCAACCTGGACTCTTCTGCCCAACTGTACCAGCACCATGCAGCACCCAGCCTCAGGGCAGCTTCTGTTCACTGCTCCAGCAGTGGCCTTCGTGTAATCCTGGCCTCAGTCCATGAACTGTTCCTCTGGTGTCCCCACCCACCTAGACATCGGTGAACCCCATCCCAACCACTACCACCACACAGATACCTGATCACCACCTCTCAGCAAACCTGTCACACCTGCCCCTGCTCCAGCTTTCCTGCCACATCTGGGGGACAGTGTGGCTCCACCCTGCACTGGCTAGAGCCACAGTCCTGGCGACCATGACCCCCGTGTGGAGAAGTGAGAGGGAAAGGACAGTTCCTTCACAGCCAGCTGGCATATGGGAGCAGCCAGGTCAGGTTCACCCACTCCTTCTGTGAGTGACACTTGCATCTGAGCACCTGGTCCCATGTCCGTCATAGACCCAAGGACACCACTCGGCCACTCGTGCCATCTCTCTTCCTCATAGCTGTGGTCTGCAGGATCCCTCCACTGGGAGACACTGCACACCTCCCATCTTCACAATCTCATCCCTCTTGACACCAGGACCCTGCCTGATGTTTAGCCTGGAACCGCCACCCCTGACAAAGAACTTCTGCCCAAGTTGCCCACACTGCTGTCTCTCTTCCCTTCTCTCCCATCAGTTGGGCCACTGCCCCCGGCACCAGCTCTTGCTGAAAACCACAAGCCATTCTGCTGCAGACCCAAGGGTCACCACTCGCCATCCCTGATGTGCCCGGTGGTAAAGTGGTGTCCAGCATGCAGGGGTTGTTTGGTAAACATCATGCATTCCCCTGGATGAATGGAGCAGCACATGTGAGGACCAGTCACTGTGCCAAGCCCTGGGCCAGATGTCAGGGACACAGACGTGGACAGAGCACAGCTTGTGCCTTCCAAAGTCACACAGCCTGGGGCAGGAAGAGGAGGAGCATGGCACATAGGAATAAATGAATAACAGCACCATGGGAGAAGCAAGACATGACAGTGGTCATCAAACAGGACAGAAGTAGCACAGTGGGAGACAGCGGCTGTTACCTGAAAGATCAGAGAAGACACTCCCTGTGTCAGGTCTGATAGCCTGCTGAATTCACAGGGCAGGAGGTGGAGATTAGTGCATACAAAGGCACTGGGGTCAAAACAATAGGCATTAGCACAGCCCAGGTGTGCTCTGAGGCTCCAACATTGCTGGCAGTAAAGGTGGAAGTGGGAGAAGACACAAAAACCATGATGTAGTGTCATGCAATGCTTGAAGTCGGCCCCAAGGCCACAGAGAGATCCTGAAAGTCTTTAGGCTGTGATTCTCCTAATCAGATCCAGGCTCCCATGTCTCCCCTGATGAATTAGAGGAAAGAATTTCTGGAGGCAGAACACCATGGTGAGTGGCTGCTGTATGAATCCAGGCCAGTAATGGTGAGGGTCTATAATAGGGGATGGAACAGGGTCAGGTCCCAGGATGATAAGGAGTTGGTGTTGAGAGCTGAGAAAGGTGGGAAGGAATGTCAGCTGGCGACAATGGTGTCACCGGCCAGGCCAAAAGGGACCAGACCTGGAAGGAGGAACATGAGTTCAGACGCTGCGCTGTGACACAGCCTAAACATCCCAGCATGGCCCCCATTGTATTCTGTCCGGCGTTTTACCCCAAAAGCTACAAACACCGGCATCACCCAGGGTCCCCGCCACCCAGGGAAGAGAGATGAATGCATCACCAGGTCCTCCAGGGACAAGTGTCTCCCAACGCCAGAAGAAAAGTCAGGTCTGCTCCTGACCCTCCTGGGCCTTGGACACTTGGCAAGAAGGGTACAGTATTTTGGGCAATTTCAGCACACAGAGCTGCATTCCTACCTCCTGGGAAGACCCCACTGGACATCCAGCTTGCGTCTTTGGTGGCTGAGGCAGGAGTGTGCGTGACAGACACAGAAACAGAGACAGAGAGGTGCCCATGTGTGTGCCACAGAGACAGACTCCAGTGTGTGTGTAAGGCCATGTGGGGCTGCTGCTGTGTGCAGACCTTTGTCTCGGCTGCCTCTTGGGCAAACACCTAGGTGACCAGGGGCGGATGTGGCAGCCGGTGTCTCACTTTTCAAGAAACCGTCAAACTCTTCTCCAAAATGCTGTGTCACTGACAATCCCTCCGGTGGTCTGTAAGAATTCCTGGTATCTGGTAACCTCTGGAACATTTGATATGGTCCATCATTTCTCATGTTAACCATTCTAATATGTGCATAGCAAACAGTCACCATGAATTTAATTTGCATTTTCTGGATTAATAGTAAGCACATGCACTTAACATTATGGTATCAAGCTACATACATTTACCTACAAATGACTCAAGTTTATCCTTTTTTTTTTTCTTAAATTCTTTTATTGGTACATTTTAAGTATACAATACATTTACATTTATCATTGGGTGCTTGTACCTGTACATGTTGTATCTTGGTTCTTAATTTTTCCCGATTCCCTGTGCTCCCTTCACCCCCTCCACCCTTCCCTATTTACAAAGACTTTGTTTCCATTTTTTCCTTTTCTCATAATTTTTCCTTTCCC
>NW_004624841.1:791852-804956 GCF_000247695.1 Heterocephalus glaber | reverse complement strand
CATGCGCAGCCGAAAAGAATGTGTATTCTGATTTTGTGGGGTGGAACACTCTGTAAACATCTATTAAGTCCATTTGTTCCATAGCTTGGTTCAGTTCTAGAATTTTGTTGTTGATTTTTTAAGTTTATCCTTCTTTATGTCACAGTAGCATTCCAATACGTATAAATACCACAGTTTCTTTATCCAGTCATCTGTTCATGGACATATAATCTGCTCCAAGATTTAGCTATTATGAGCTATGCTGCTATAAACATGGGTGTGTGTGGATCACTATAATATGATGTCTTTAACTCTTTCAGAAAGATTACTAGAAGGGGTATAGCTGGATGGAATAGAATTTCAGGTTTTAGTTTTTTGAGGAATCTTCACACTGATTTCCATAGTGGTTGTACCAATTTAGATTCATGGTTTATCTTATATGAGAAACTAAAAATATAAATAAAGAGCAAAATAAAAGATAGGCAATAGGATGTAGGGAAATAGATTTTTTTTCCAATAAGAAGGGATCAAGAGATAGAAGAGGGCCAGGGATTTAGCTCAGTGGTTCCAGCCCCTGCCTCACAAGCACAAGATCCTGAGTTTGATCCCCAGTTCCAAAAAAAAGAGAGAGCAAGATAGAAGAAAGGAGCTGAAAAAAAGAATTGAGATGTGTTATGTGCATGGACCAGCTCCCCACAAGAAACATAATCATTATGTACTGCAAAACACATATTAATAAAAAATAAAAAGTAGGAAAAAAAAATCAAAGCCAGGTAATAATGTTGCAGAAAAACAATAAGCACCTTTGCATGAACTAAGCGCCCTGCTCTGCCTTGGAGCCAGCTGACCATGGATGGAAACTCAGTGATCTCACCCCTCCTCCTTTAGTCATGGGGTCTGGGTCTTGTGTCTTCACAATAAGAAAGCTCACTGATACAGACAGGATGGAAAGCTGGGGCCTTACACCATCATCACAAGATGGGGGGCTCCTATCTCCAGATCCAAGCCTCACTTGGGGAGCAGAAGCCCCCAAGACAGCCCAGGCCTCCCAGGACACAGCCCAGAGGACCAACGGAGCTGCCCACCCACTCTCCCCATGCGCACAGAGCCACACAGGCCTGGCCTGGCCCACACTGCCCTGCCCTCTCCCTCCAGCCTCCTCCTGGCCCACGGGGTCCAGATGGACATCCGCTTATCCTCCCCCCTTCTCTCAGGCCCTAACTGATACTGGGCCAGAAGCTCTCCCCAGATACCTCCAGTGGCCCATGGGGAGGCTTCTTCTGTCCCACTCCAAGGGAGGAAACTGCAGCTCAGAAGCTTCGCCTACTGGTCCAAGGCCACAGTGTGAATCTGCAATCGCATCTACAGGATGGGGCCTCGAGTCCACCTCTCTGTGGCTCCACCATCCCCACTCCATCTGGCCTTCAGGCAATAGATCCCCTTCAGGAAATGTGGGCCACAGCCACACAAACTGCCCTGCCCCAGGCCTGCCCATCCCGAAGGTCCCTGGCCCAAACCAGTGGATCATGTCTGAATGAACATTCCTAGGGCCAGGGATTTAGCTCAGTGGCACTATGCCTGCCTCACAAGTGCAAGGTCGTGAGTTCGATCACTGGTACCAAAAAAAAAACATTCCTTAGAATTTAGTCACTTTAATCGAGAGGTCTAGCAAACAAAATTGTGATCCTACCCTGGGATCTGTGCCACAGCCGAGGGTCTCTTTACCCCAAAGCTAGCCCTGCTAAGGAGACAGGAGAGCCTTACATGCACCACACACTCACCCCTCCAAATCCACACTGCACACAGGCAGGAAAAGCACCAGGGTGGGGTCTGCAAAGACCACAGGGACACCTAGAACATGCTTCCATGGGCCATGGTGGGAGCCATGGGCAGGGCAGGGAAGGCCAGGCAGGGCTGCTGGACAAAGGACAGGGTAGCCCAGGTGGTAGCCCCAATGAGCAGACCAGCTGGTGAGCATACAAGAGGGAAGCTTCACCAGGTGTGTGGACAGAACCCAGAGGACACCATGCATGAGCACCATGCCAGGGCTATCAAGGAGCCATCCATAGCTCCTCTCTTCCAGGCTGCCTACTAACACATGGTACCAAGACCCAAGGTGACTAAATGGCAGCCAAGGGTCACATTCGGGCAGGTGTGGCCATCTTAATCTCTGTGGGGGATGTGGCTCTGGGGCTCCGGAGGTTGTCCTCAGAGCACCCCATCCTGATGATGTACCAGCCATCATTAGAACCTGTGGTCCACTGACAGCAGGGGCCAGGGTGTGGGGCCCAGGACAAGGGCATGTGAAGGACCTCGGTGCCAGCTCTGTACGGGTCGGGCTGGGACAGCAGTTTGGGCACCTGGAGGCTAAGTCCACCATCAGGAGACCTCACAACCCCAAGGTCTCGTTCACAGAAGAGCCTGAATCTGGGAGGCCCCAGGTGGATCCAGCCACTACCAGAGCCTTGCACCTCCTGAGGACTCCGGATCTGGGCCAGAACATCCTCTGGGACTGTGACACCCAGCACTGAGGGAACCAGGGCCAGACTGGAGAGCCCATATGCTCCAGTGCACACCTATGAGTTCTGAGCTCGGGGAGAGTAGACCGTGGGGCCTGCAGGGTGCCGAGGACCAGGTCAGGGAAGTGGGAGTCCAGACACCTAGTGCACAGGCAGAACCTGGCCCCAGAACACAGCATGGCACCTCAGCATGCATGTCACGAGCTGGGGCCTCAGCTCCTAGTGGACTTGGTCTAAGGCCCCCCACTGTGGCCATCACCTTAAGGATCCAAGAGATTGGGCTGAACAGACCCCAGCCAGTTGCCCTGAAGTCCCGCTCCCAGGACTCCACAGACATGAAGACCTGTCTCATGACTGCAGATGGACTCCAGCATGGCGCAGAGAGGCCCTGTCCATCCCTCACAGCACAGGTGTGGTATACCTTGCAGGGGACATAGGCAGGAACCCTGAAAGGAAGCCTCCCCTCAGAGCCCAGCCAAGGATAAGGGGACACAGATGTCTCTGGGAGGGATGGTCACGCGGGTCCGGGAGAGCATCAGGAATGATGTCTGTGCCCAGGACAGCTGAGGGGCAGTGAACTGGAGCCATCATCCTTCTGTCCGTGGGACACAGACATGTTAGGCATCTGATGACAAGTGTGGACTCCCCCAGAGCAGAAGCAGCAACATGCACACATCCCCATTGTGCACATGCACACTTCACACTTGCTCTTCCATGCTATTTTAAGTATGGGGGAGCTCTGAACCCAGGAAAAGGGCTCCTAAATAAAGGGAGTCCTGGGCATTTGGAGCATAAAATAATAACAAGTATGGATTGCTTATTGGTCTTTGTGTTCTTGGCTTCCTTATTGATTTATTCTGTCTCCTGTACCAGACTGTAAGCTCTGTGAGGACAGCAACTTTGACTCTCATTCTCTGTGAATTCCCACAGCTGGGAGCAGAGACTGGCACACAGAAGCACAAGCAGATGCTTCCCAGATGCACATGTGGGTGCACAAGTGTGTGCTTCTGGGCTCTGAGATTCACAAGAAATGAAATAGACTCTTCAAAGGCCTTCTTAGCCACTTCCGTCCCCTACAGGGACCCTGGTGACAGTTCAAGGAGTCGAAGGATCCTGGAGCTGGGGCTTAGTCCCCCCCACCATTGATGGTGTGAGATGACACCTACACTGCATGTGGAGTACAGAGTTTGCAGGTCCCTAAAGACACTGCCCACCACACTGGAAGCAGCCAGTGAACTGTCAGGGGAACCTCCGTCTGCCAGCCCAACACAACAGGGGTGACTCCAAGCCATGAGCCAAAAGACCGGGGGGGGGGGCGCTCCACACTGCTCCCCATTGATTGCCACAAATGAATTTCTTTATGGAAAGGAACAAACTGCTCCACAATGAGCCTGGCCAAGGCTGCCCTAGCACAGCAGCCCAGTGTCTCAGGCATGCCAATGACCACACTGTCTGAGTTAATCTGATTGGCCTCTCCTGGCCGCTGCACCATAACTGACATGCTAATCCGTCCCCACCTGATGGCTCCCTAGCAGGCCAGAGACTTCCTAATAAATTCTAATGCAGACGATGGTAAAGGAAGAAAATTGTAACGTGGAGATTAAAAACCATGATGTCAGCTCTGAGATTGCAATCCACTTAGCTCCTTCTGTAGTGCATTTCAAGGACTTTAGTAGAAACCGCTTACTGCATTCAGGAAGCCATTCTTATAGGATCCTGACTGCTCCACCCTTTCTCCTGTGTGTGACAAGAATTCCGGGAAACCAGTCCAGCTCACTTAGGTGGCAGATGTTATATAGACAGAGTCTCAAACTAACAAGTCTTTGGGAGCCACGTGGGATATGCAATTGTTTAAATGAATCCAGCATGATGAAGCTTCTTTGGTGCTGAGATAGGACCCCTATGACTGGCAGTATGTTATCTGGAAAGGGCCACTGAATTTATTTCGTAGTTTACTGATGTTTAATTGGCATCCAATACATTCCACATACTACAACATAAAACTCTTAAAGTATGCTTGATGCATGAATCACCACAATCAAGATAGTGAGCATATGCATCACAGTTTTTTTGTGTTCTCTGGTGGTCTTTCCCTGACACGCCTCCTGCTCCCCGAACCAGGTCCTCCGGCAACCACTGAGCTGCAACCTGTCACTATACATGAGTCTGTGTGCTCTACAGTTTCCTATAAATGCAACCATGAAACATGTACTTGACTGACTTCTTTCCCTCCTAGTGATTTCAAATCTACCCACACCCTTGCTTGTACAGTGATGGATTCCATTTACTGCTGAATAGTATTTTGTCACAGAGGCATGCCATGATGTATTTATCCAGTCACTTGCTCCTGGACATCTCAGTTGTTTCCAGTGTGGGGCTGTTGTGCGCCAAGCACTTACATCAGTCTGAGCTCTCCTTGGGCAAACACCTAGGAGACCAGTGGCAGACGTGGCAGGTTGCATTTTTCAAGAAACTGCCAAACTCTTCCCTAAAGTGCTGGTGTCATTTTATAATTGCTCCTACAGTCTCTAAGAATTCCAGGTGTTTTGTAACCTCTCAACTGTCTTTTCTCATGTTAGCCATTCTAATAGGGGCACAGCAGCAAGTCACTGTGGTTTTACTTGCGTTTCTCTCATTAATAATAAGCACTGTCCCAGGCACTCTTTTGTCATCCATATACACCCTCGTCGTTATAGTTTCCATTCAGATATAAGGGGTGAAATTTAAGCTTTTTAAGTGTATTACAGTAAAAGACACATTGCCATGAATCCCCCTCAAATACTCCCCTTGCTTCAAACACATTTATCTCATTGTTCTTCCACTTTCCAAAGCAACTCTGCAAGTTTTCATCTGTGAATGTCTTCCTGAGTATAGGTCAGAGTGTGTAGGTAAATTTGACCATAATTGAGATAGTCACAAATTACCAAAGATCTGGTTGGTTGTTAATATTTAAAATATATGTACCTTAGTTACATTATAAAATTATAATTATGTACTTACTACAAAGAAATTGAAAACTCAAAAAAAAAAAAAAAACAGTAAGCTTTGGTGTTGAGTGCCATCCAATGGAACAGCAGCTCATAAAAACATGATGCTGTGTCCTTAATCCACCTTATGCACTGGCTCTGGCACCATTCAACTTCTGGCTCTTCCCCAAAGTCAAAATGACCATGAAAGGTAAATGTTCTGAATTGATCCAGGACATCGAGGCAGCCACAACTGTGCAACTAAAGACACTCACAAAAGAAGACTTTCAGAACTGCTTTAGAAAGTGGCAAGAATGATGGGGTAAGTGTGTATGAAGTGAGGGGGAGTATTCTGAGGGGAATTCATGGTAATGTGTCTTTTACTGCAAAAAAATTGTTTTAATTTAAACATTCACCATATTTTTATCACACCCCACATTCTACTCATTTTTCATTTTGTCATTTGTTGTTACAGAGTCTTAAGAGCTGGTTTATGTTCCATATGTGATTCCTTTATAAATATTTTCTCTTAATCTATGGCTCTTTATTCTCTTAATAGTATCTTTTGAAGAGCAAAAGCTTTTAATTATAATGAAATCTAGTCTATTGATTTTTCTTTAATGAATTGTGCTTTTGGTGTTATACCTAATAAATCTTTGATGAATATAAGATCTTTCCATGTTCTGCTGTGTTTTCTCTGTGTAGGGAGTTTGTTTTTTATTTTGTTTTGCTTTTTGTTTTGTTTTTTTGGTACCAGGGATCGAACTCGGGACCTTGCACTTGCGACTCTGCATAGTTCTGTACACAGAGTAAGGCAATTGAAACATACTTTGTACACTGATATTTAATTATTCCGGCACTGTCCTCCCAGGACATGTAGCAGGGGCCCAGCTCTGAACCAGACCAGGAAAGAGGAGTGTCCCCAGGAGCAGCCAGTGGCCCAAGGTCCTGGGAAGCTGAGGGAGGTCTTGGAAGATTCTGCAGTGTGAGGCCATACCCAAGGGCCACTCTAGTTCCAGGAGACGGGGACTGAGTCCGGCGCTGATGGGCACACAGGATTGGTTGTTATCAGTTCGTTTCCACCCAGCAGCTACACGGGAGGAATAATCCCAGGAGAAGCCCCACTACCCAACTGCTAAGGAGCTCTGGTCACACCTGCTGCAGGAGACACAGGGCTGGAGATGTCAGAGTCACTGGGAGCGCTTGGTGAGAGGCAAAGTAGCTCCAAGGAAGAGACTCACCAAGGCCAGTGGTCAGAAGAGCGCAGCACTGGGTGGAGTCAGGGAGGCTTACAGGCCTTTGCCTGCCCTGCACTACTACCCTCTGCAGCCCCAGCAGAGCAGACCCTCGACAGGGACTAACAAGTGACATGACATGCTCAAAGTAATGCAGGTGACAAAGCAGAGGAGTGGGTGTGTGTGACCCTGACCTGGGACACAGTAAACTTCCCGCTGGTTCTTCATGGCACAGATGAGAGGAGATGGGAATTGCAGTGCAGTGAGAACATGGATTTGAACCCACACCTCTCCTGCCCCCACCTGAGGACTCCCACAGACTGAGGACAGAGGGGCCTTGTGTGCTCAGCTGGCACACCTGCTCACCTTTGTTTGCCCTTGCCATCCCCGTTCTTGCCCCCCATAGGCAGGCCCAGTGGGAAAATGGCAGTTGCCATATCTCCCATTCCTGGAACCCACCATCCAGCAACAAGTCCCATCAGCAAGACCTGCTCCCCAAGAAAAGGGGAAACTGAGGCTGTCAGAAGGTCAGAGCCACGGGGACACACATTTAAAACACCTCAAGCTGCCTGAGGCTGTGGCTCACTATCCATGACACCCACCACCCACCACTGCCAACTCCTCTGCTAGAGAAAAATCAGGACACACATCAAATATGCCAGGCCCTGTGCCAGACACATCAGTGGTCCCACTGAATTCCCTGAGCATGCTGGGGAGATGCACCAGTGTGATCACCAAAGGATGAGAAACTGAAGATCAGAGTGGCCTGGTGAGGCAACACCAGGAGGAATCAGATGTCTGGGTACAGTATGCCAGCCCAGGGCTCTCCTGGCACCACAGGGAAGAGCAGGTGGCCCTATGTCTGACACACTCGCTTCCCACTGTTCAGCGACACTTCCCCCGATGTCCTGTTGTCTAAAGCCACACGCGCTTGCTGGTGGTGCTTGAGGCCCATCCCCCAACTCTAAAAAGAGAGCTGTGCATGGGGTCATTTCTGAGGCTCTGACATCCTGATCCTTGGAAATCCAGGACCAAAACCAGACTCCCCATCTTCCCCTCCACTCTTCCCATTCTTTGGCATGATGGCACAATGGGCCACCGAGGGAGGGTTGTGGCAGGGGGAAGAGTGGGAAGCACCTGATGCCCACTCCCCCTCAGCCAGCTCTCAACACCACTTGCCATCCCAGAAGGCCTCCCCATGGTGCCCCGTCCCCAGCATCCCCACCGCTCCATACATGTGTGCACACGCACACGCGCACACACACACACACTCATTCTTCCACTTCACACGCCGCACCCAGAATACAACTTCACATATCCCCACCATGAACCTGCCATTGTTCCAAACAAGTCCCATTTCGGGCAGAAAAGTCTGAAGTCAGGAGCTGTCCTGAGGCATCTCTGGCCTCTGCCCATCCCATTATGACAATGACAAATACCACCTGCAGACGTCCCCCACGTCACGGGGCTGGTGTGAGGAGGCTGACCTTGTCCCCACTAAGACTCTCACCCTACAGCAGGAAGCCCCAACTTCCAGCTGTTCTTCCAGGCCTTTCACATTGCTGAGACAAAATACCCAACACCCAAAGTTAAAAGAGGAAAGGTTTATTTAGCTCAGTTTGTAGAGGTTTCAGTCCATAGTCAGCTGGCTCCAAGGCAGGGTGGCATGGCAGAGGGGCATCACAGAGGAGAAACAGTTCATGGCAGGCAGAGGGCAGCAAAGCAAGCAAGCAACAAACCTCTTTCTGCCCATTTTATCTTATACAGGTACATGGGACTCACACCCTTAATCCTAGGACCCCTAATCCTAGCATTGCACCATGAATCAATCAGTCACACACTCTACATCCAGCCATCTCTGAAAAAGCCCCACCTATGACTCCATGAGGCTTTGGGGGCACATCTAAATGCAAGCCATAACAATACCTCACTTTCCCACCAGAACCCCCCATCTCAGACCTCCCTGCTCCTTCATGCCCTGCTCTGCCCAGACTGAAGTGCTATTTCCGGCATCCACACTCTCCTGCCCACCAGGCTCGGCATGGTCCTGACCAGAGGTCCCTGACTCAGCCCCAGGCTCCTGCCTTCCCTCCAGCATAAACTGCACCCTTGCTTCTCCTGTGCCACCAATGTGTCTCCACTCCCAAGCAGGCCACCTCGAAGTCACAGGTGGGCCAGAGTGCCCTGACTCACCCACTGCTTCCCACAGATCTGCAGGGCACCTAATATGTCCCTAGGTCTCCCCGCTCTGCACAACCTGGCCAACACGCCCTCCCTACTGCCTGTCACCTTGAGCTGCCCTAGGTCCCCAGCGCAACCCCGGGCTGTTGAGAGGAAGGAAGCAAATTTATGGATCTTCTGGATAAGTGTTAGCAAGATTCATAGCTGGCCACAGACTACATTCATCTACGCCTCTGACGTTAATCACCACAGGCCCCTGGATGGGGGTGTCTGCAGGTGCGTGTGTGTGTGTGTGTGTGTGTGTGTGTGTGTATGTGCTCCAGATCTCAGGCCCTCGCATTTCTTCTCCCCACCCCTCTGCTGCTTCACACACTCAGCCTCTGCTGGAGCCTCTCAGTGTGCAAGGTCTGACATTGGTGCCAGGGATTCAAAGTCAAACAAGCAGACTTCCACCCAGCAGGAGCTGATGGCTGGCAGACGAAGAAAAGGCCATGGCCATGTGCTTAGCCCACAGAGGCTGTGGGGCTGGAGGGGCACAACCCCTCCCTCAGGGGCCCAGGGGAGAGGACAGGCTCCCCAGGCAAGTGGAGTCCTTAGGACAGAGGCGCAGGTACAGCAGGGGGCACCAAGAGGACAAGGAACCGCCTGGGGTGGGGAGGGGGTTCCTGGGCGTGGGGACAGGAGGACCACTTCCTAATCTGAAACTACACAGTCCCTGTTCCCAGCTACTACTTTCTGGCAATCTGTCCCATAGACACACTGAGAATGGGTAGAACCAAGTGCACCTATGTAGAGTCAAAGCCCAAAGCCAATCAAATGAGGAGCCGTGCACGCCTGCAATCTCGGCACTTGGGAGGTTGAGCCAGGAGGATCTCAAGTTTGAGTCCCACATGGACAACTTAGGGACACCCTATCTCAAAATAAAAAGATTTTCTAAAAACGTGGTGGGGCTAGGGATGTAGCTAGGGATGTAGCTCAGTGTGAAGACACACCACCACCAAAAATAAATGATCATGTCACAAAACAGTACAGGAGGTGTGGCCTCACATCTGTCTCTGAAAAGCTCTTTCTAGAGGGGTGGGTAACCCCGGGGCCTGCCCAAGAAGGGCACCCACCTTCTTCTGGAGAGGAGGAAGAAAGCAGGCCAAGAAAGTGATCACCCATCAGTTTCTATTCTTCAGCAAGAGCTTGTTCCTCTTGGATATTACAGGAAAATAGAAATTCCAAAGCAAAAATAATACAGCAGTTCATCCTGGACACCTCTGCTTCCCTCAGGGACATGGGGCAGCCTCCCAGCCTCCTGGCGCCCTCCTCACCCACCAGGATTCACCAGGACCCCACCCTGTGCCCATGGAGGCCCTCCTGGTGGGCAGCACCACTGCCAGGCCCAGTGCACCCATCTCAGGAGAGGCTGGGCCAGTGCCATGCCCTGCCAGCTGCAAACTGTGCCTGCCTGAAAGCCAGGCAGAACCTGCTTTAGAGGCCAGGTCCCTCTGGGGTTCTCTGCAAGGCTGGGAGGAGCCGGGAAAGGGAAACCAAGAGGGCTGGAATGGTGAGCTGGAGAGGAGACACACGGGGCATGACCACATCTGGTGTGGCCCTGTCCATTTGGTTTAGCTGTGAAATGTCCCCCAGAAGTCTTGTGTCCAGCAGTGGGGCCTAGTTGGCAGTGGTCACTGGGGTGTGATGTAGAAGGGTATATGCTTGTCCCTACTCCTCCCTCCTCTCTGCTTTCGGGCTGCCATGACGTGAGCAGCTGTCCTCCGCCAGGCCCTTCCACCGTGATGTTTTTGCTTTGAACCCAAATAGCTGAGGACCAGGGCTCCAACAGACGCCAGACACCCTCCCACCTCAGCAGCACTGTGGCTATCACACTGTGACACCAACAGCTTCCAGGAAGCTGCAGAGGACACTTTCTTGTGGATTGGCACATCTACACCACCAGCAAGCCCTGACCTGGCAGGTTCTGGGACTTTCCACCAGAAGTGGGTATCACTGTTATAACCAATATCTCAAATAAAAAAACAAATGTTTGTACTGGAAGTGTAGCTCAGTGGCAGATCACAGGCCTGCAATGAGCAAGGCCCTGGATTTGATCCCCAGGACTGGGAGAGGGGAGCTCAAAATATCCATTATTCACTCACAAGTATTTAATGAGCATCTACTAAGTTCCAGGTGCTGTTCAAAGCTACAAATCCAGCATCACTCAACAAAGCGAAGAAAACTGCCTGGTGCAAGTGGACAAGAATAATAATTCTTATACACTATGGCACCATAGGATAACTACAGTTGATAACAATTACTTGTAGATTTCAAAATAGCTAAATAGGATTTTGATGTTTTAAACACAAAGAAATGATAAATGTCTTTTTGGCAACAGATATGCTAGTTCTTCTGATCTGATCAGCACACATCATATGTATGTGCTGAAGTATCACACTGTACCCCAGAAATGTGTACAATTACTATGTGTTGATTAAAGAGAAATATATATTATATATATTCTTAAACTATCTGTGAAATTCACACTTTAGTTGGGGAAAAAAGACATCAAAAATTGAGTAGTTAGGAATAAATCCAATGGAAAACATAAGAAAGCAGGGGGTGTGCAGGGCATCTGAGGGGGGGGTTCCAGGTGGGGGCCCCAGCACCCTGACCCCGAGGAGGCTGTGCCTGGCCTGTTCCTGGAACAGTGAGGCCCAGGGTGGGAGTGGTGGGTGCAGAGGAGGACAGCAGGGACTGAGGGTGAGGGAGGACCACAGCCCTCACTCCTGGGCAATAGGAAAAGGTTCCAGTGGCCAGCGAGGGCCTGCAGACAAACTCAGGTCAAGTCTCGGGTTCTCCCCATGCACGGAGTCAAGAGATCCTATGTGGACACGGGCCAAGCCAGACCCCTGGTCCTCCTCCAGCCCCCACTGGCCCTTGTCCCACCTCCATTACGGGTATATCCAGATGCCCCCCAAAGCCTCATACACTCGCAGCAGGGCTTTTCAAAGTGCCTGGATCATGGGGTATCACAGCCGACTTGCTGTTCGGAGGTGGGGTCTAGTTGGAAGAGGTGGTCACTGGGGCATAGCCTGGGAGATTTTGTCTCCCTTCCTAGGTCCTCCTTCACCCTCTGCTTCCTGGCACCCATGCTCTGAGCGGCTCTCCTCCACCCAAGCCCTGCCACCCTGCAAGGGCTGAAACTTCTGGCCTGTGAGCCCAAATAAACCTCTCCTCCTTCATGTTCTGCACCAGTTACTGTGCCTTCCTGACAAGCAAAGTGACTAAGACACCTCACAAAGGCTTGCTCGGTCACAAAACACCAGCCGGGACCCTTGCTCACAGGGTCACAGGGCCACAAGCTTTCAAGGGCAGCTTCCAGGGCAAAGTTCCTGCCCTGCTACTGGCTGAAAGTTGGGAGGGTAAGGAAGGAGCATCTCTAGTACCCACCGCGTCTCCCTGGGGCCCCAAGTGGAATTCTGTGTGGCACAACGACTTGTCCTGGCTCTTCCTCGAGTGTGGGGTCACGCTGAGCTGGGGAAGGAGGGTCCCACAGGAGGAGGATGTTATGGAAGCCCGCATCACGGATGTCACCGGGGGACACTGCGAGGTGCAGGGGAGGAGGAGACATGGCTAAAGGTCTGGCTGCTCTTGCACTCAAGAGTCCTGCAGGCCCAGCTGCCTGTGCAGTGAGAGAGCTGGCTGCACCCTCCCACCTCTCTCTGCCTCACATTGCACACCGAGGCCCCATTCATGCTCCGGGACCTGCCAGAGGGGCGAAGGCACTACAGAGCTAATGAACTTTAATCTTCTGGTGAATGCTGCAATTAACATGCCCAAAGTACAGTTGCTTTGTAATTAGATTGAGGAACAAAACCCAAAACACTCGTCTAGGTAAAGTTATTGTCAAACTTCTGTAGATTTCCTAGCAATTAACTCACTTGTTCATTTCATCTGGAAAAAAAGTATTTATTGTTTCAATTTAAACTAATGCCTTAATGACACAATGTATATTATTAATGAGATCTCTTGCCATCGCAGTGGAGTTCTCTGGTCAGTTGTGGCAGGGCTGCAAAGGAGACACTGTCAGCAAGAAGCATATGTCAGCAGGCTGTGGCGGCGCTTGCCTGGAATCCCAGCACTCTGGGAGGCTGAAGCAGGAGGATAGCGAGTCTGAGCCCAGCCTTGCAACTTACTGACTTAGTGAGCTCCTGTGTCAAAATAAAATAAGATTAAAAA
>NW_004624841.1:777976-791752 GCF_000247695.1 Heterocephalus glaber | reverse complement strand
GGCAAGGGAAGGGGAAAAAACATAAGAACCAAGATACTCATGTAAAGGTACAAGATCCCAATGATGAATGTAACTGTATTTTATACCGAAAATGTACCAATAAACTTAATGGGGGGGGGGAAGAAAACATAACAGTAAAAGCTAATAATGGGGCTAGGGGTACAGTTCAGTGGTAGAGTGCTTTCCTAGCATATGTAAGGCCCTGGATTCTATCCCCAGAATGGAGAACAAACAACAACAAAAACTTCAATATCTATCTGGTATGAATACTACACTATAGCTGACTTCAGAAAACGGTGGGTGGGATAGGTAAAATAGTAAAACATGTTCCGTGATTTCTCTTTTTTAGAATGTGAAATTTTCTGATACTGATTTGTAGGGAACAGGGGAAGGGGACGTTACCAGGACCTCTGCAGTAAGTCCTAGTCTCCTGCGAGCCATGGCAGCACATGGCGAATTACAGGAAAGGTAGACAAATGAGACTGAGTAAAAGCTGAGCTTTTGGTCTGATCAGTGCTGCTCTAGGCGGCAAAGACAAGAAGCCCTAGCTTGCCACACCTTTTATTTAGTACATCCAAAGAAACAAATGTAACAAATGAATAATGTAGATTTCAGTATCCTATTGGGATGAACAAGGTGTAACAAAAGACTGGGTGGGGGCGGCGGAAATCTAAGAACAATGAGGAACTACGCAGAAGAAGATTTAGTTCCTCCCAGGAACTACACAGACGAAGATTTGGTTCCTCCCAGGGCGCTCCCACAGGTGTGGTCTTGTCCTGGAGGATTACAGCATCATGGGATCATTGAGATCTCCCTTGTGACCTGAGGCCAAAATGGAAGTATGTCTTGGAGTGTTATTGCTGGCCTGTAGGCAGGAGAACTAGGTCTACTCAAATGATTTTTCCCTAGAATTATGTAGCATTGCTCCCAACACTGATTTACTCTCAAGTTTCAGATATATATATTAAAACTATTTAAATTTATGTGTAAGCAACCACTTGAAGATCAGAAATAAGACAACTTTCAAACCTGTACAGGAATAGAAATTATGAGAAAGTAAGCCGAATGTAATGTCAGGTGATTAAAAAACCACATCCATGTAATGCAAACATGTTCTCAATCACAATATATGACAGTACTAAATAATTCCCTCATTTTAAAAAAAGCAACTAATTGGCTAAGGATATAGCTCAGTGGTAGATAGCACATATAAGGCCTTTAGTTTGATCCTCATTACCCCTCCCAAAAAAAGGAACTCTCATTCTTATATTGTGTTTTATTTTGTTTTTGTTTCATGTAGTACTGAGAATTGAACCCAGGACCTTCACACTAAGCTACATCTCTAACTCTATTTTAACTTATTTTTCTATCTTAGACAGGGCTTTGCTAAGTCACTAAATTGCCCAGGCTGTGCTTAAACCTGCCTCTGCTTTCCAGAGCGCTAGGGTTACAGATGTGTACTACCATGCATGGCATATTTTTCTGGTTTCTCTTCTACAAAAAAAAGCCATATACCATATTAATGTTCTTTTCCAGAGTCACAGTTAAACACAGGAATGTTTGAAATATATGAAATTGAAAGTCAAAGTCAAAAAATGGGGGGGATGAAAAATTTACCAATATATTATACACATGAATTAAACAGCTTAAATACTATTATTTGAACAATGGTTAGAGAAATGTAATGAGAATTAATCATTTCACACTCGTGGCTGAGACTCTAATAGATGTCTATATGTAAGAAAAAGGATCTGAGTAACAGAACAAACAAGTGGCTTGTGAACTTTAATAAAAACGGACTATATAAACTGACCATTTATCAATCTTCACAAAAATATCAATAAAATTAAAATGTGTTTACCAGTTTAATGAAATATTTGCATAGTAGAATATTTGTGTATATTCTTCAGGGATACATCATTTATAATAAAATTATGAGAACATGAATAGAAATAATAAGCACAAAATTTAGAACAGAAAAATAGGCAAAAGATATAAATAGGCAATTTCTAGGAAAGAAACTAAATAAAAATTTTCTACTTCACTAGTTACAGTATTAGGAAAACAGAAAATAAATAACTATGATAAATCATTTTTTCACAAATTGGAAACAAATCAAATTTGATAACATCAATGCAGGGGGAATACTGGAAACCCATTACTTATTGCATGTAAAAGTATATCTTGATGCAATTGATTTTAAAAGACCTTAAAAAAGAGGCCGAAGCAGGAATACTGCAATTTGAGGTGAGCCTTGGCAAATTAGTGACTTATAGAGAACTTGTCTCAAAATAAAAAAAAAGAGCTGGGGCTGTAGTTCAGTGTGAAGGCCTTGTGTTCAAACCCCAGCACTAAAAAAAAAAAAAAAAAATCTGTCCTAATGATTCTCTTCCTTCCAGGAAGTTTTGCTTTAGGAAGGTGCAGGGTGAGGCCTGGCAGTCACCAAGCATCTGCTATGGGGACCAGTCAGGCTGTCTAGCCGTAAAGGAACCATGCCACAGCAGAGCCTATCGACAGAGATGGCAGGCAGCTCAGGCCCACCCCAGGGCAGGGACGGCACCCTCTCAATGCGAGAACTGAGCCCAAGCTCTTGCTGTGTCCCAGATACACATGTGCTCCTGACTACAGAGCAAGCAGGAAGGGACCCCAGCTCCCTTGGGATTCGGCCCTGAGGGAGGTGCAGGGAGAAGGGCAGCAAAGGGCTGCAGCTGGTGGTGCTCCTAAGCTGTGGGTCTCACTGAGCACGCAGCATGTGCCAGGTGCCAGCCAAAGCGCTGGTCATTTAACCCACATACTGACCGAGCTGGGAAGGGAGGATTGTTTTCTCCCCATTTCACAGATGAGGAGAGGTCACACAGAGAGGTTGAAGGACTTGCCTAGTGTCTCACAGCTACAGAGGCAGATCTGGGACTCAACCTCATGAGATCGCTCCAGAGCCCATGCCCCTAACTGCTAAACTCGAGGACTGTCCTCAGCCACAGGGGCCAACAGCCACATCTTTTGCACCAAGACTCACCTGAGGCTCCCCACACCTGCACCCACCACATGAGGGAAGAATGCCAACCACGGCAGCTCGGTCCCCACACATGGTTCGCTGTAGTCACAGAGCACGTGCTAAGTGCCAGGCACCCTGATGTGTGCCCTCCCTTATGGCTCCAACCTTACCATGCGGCTGTGCAGAAGAGAAAGATGAAGCCCAGGGAAGCCAGCGGAGCAGTCAGTGGGAAGGGCAGAGCTGTGGCTGTCACGCTTACTGTTTTATTTCTGTGTGTCTTTTTTGTACTGGATATAAAGCTCAAAAGGCACAAGAACTTGTGCAGTGTAACTGCATCTCCCATCCCTGTCCCAAGCCACCAGCACAGCACTCCTGAAAAGGACCGGGGTGTGTGCCCTGACACAGACAGGCACAGCACCTCTCTGAGCTCGCATCTGCACAGAGAGCCGCTCCAATGTGCATGAGCACTCTGCTGCTGCTGCTCTGGAACCGCTGCGCCTCATTATGGACAGCATCACATGGACAGCATCACATGGACATTTATGTTGTCGCCCTTCTGTGCTGTTACCAACAATGCCACAATAAATCCTTGTGCGTTAAGGAAGATTTTATCCGTGGAGTTTGCTGTGAGCCCAGGCATTGGGAGTCAGCCCTGGTTCAGGTCTAAAAGGGTCCCCGAAGCCTCGAGCATCCAGAAGGTGATTAGATTATGGGACTTACAGTGGGTTTGTGGTTGAGAGATGAGGTCTGGCTGGAAGAGGCCAGTCCCTGTGGGTGTGGACTGGGTTATTCTCTCTCCTGGGCTCCTCCCTTCACTCTCTGCTTCCTGTCCAACATGTGATGAGTAGCTCTCCTTCACCAGGCCCCACTGCCATGCTGTTTCTTCTTTGGAACCAGCCAGCCCTGGACTGAAAGGTGAATCAAAATAAACCTCTCCTCCTTTAAATTACAAGTGTCAGGTATTTCGTCCCAGCGACAAGGAAAGTGACTAGGACATTAGCCATATTCCAGAGCAGGTCATTCACTTCTCTGAGCCTCAGTTTCCTCATCCATAAAGCAAGGATAAGACAAACCCATTTCAGGGGTTGTGGTGAGGATATCACTAGCTACTGCAGCTAAAGGTCCCTCGTGGGGTACAAGAACAGAGTGAGGGAAAAAAAAAAAAAAAAGAACAGAGTGAGGGAGGAGGGGATGGTAGGGTGGCAGGAGGCCCAGGCCCAGCCTGGGGTGTGCACCCTGGAGCCGAGGCTTGTCTCAGGTCATACTCCTGCCTGTGTCTAGTTTCCTCCCTTTCATTTGCAGCCACTGGGTCAGAATAGGAGGCAGCAGCAGAACCGGGGACTCTGGGCATGAAGACCACACCCTTCTCTGTCTGCCCCTAGATCTCTGGACAGGAAATGAAGAGCAGGACCTACAGACAGCAGCTGAGGTAGCAAACCATGGTTCCTGGGGACTTCTGGGGATTCAGAGCTTGTCAGGGACAAGCTGTCCCCGCCATCTTTCCAGCCTCATCCCTGGCCACTGCCCATCATCCAATCACGAGACCTCTCTTCCCTCCAGCCTGCTCTTCCCTCTGCCTGGTGCACTCTTCCCACTCACCCCACCACCCCTGCCCTTCGCCTGCCTAATTCCTCCATGTCCTTCACGCACCTGCTTCCACATCTTCCAGGAAGCTGTCCCCACCACTTGCCCTGCTGTGCTGAATGTGCAAGAACCTTCTTCAAGCATCATCAAGAACAAGACGGGCCCCAAGGTCACAGCAGAGAGGAACAGAGTCCAGGAAGGAATGCTGGGCCACAGCTGCAGGACCAGGGGCCCCTATCAGGGCCAGGCACGGTGTGGGCTGGGGCCTAGCTGGGGACAATATCCATATCTGCTCTCTGTGCAGAGGTAGGACTGTAGCAGGAAACTACTGCCATGACACCTACATAGGGAAGGATTTCTGAAATCACACAAGCAAGAGAGTTAACCAAAAAAAGATGAATACGTTGGACAACAATACAATAAGTAACTTCTGTTCCCTAAGATAAGCAGCTAACTGCAAGATTCTGCCATCCTTAAAAGGCTTGGTGTCAAAATCAACAACTACTAACAAGCATTTCAGAGAAGAGAACAAAACTAGCCCATAAAGATACTGAACGGAATGATGTTCCACCTCATCCATCATCAGGAAAATGTAAATTAAAATCACAGTAAGAGAATGTTTTGAATAAGAAACCCAAAAGTACAGGCAATTTGATGTGCTGGTGAAGTTGGGGCACCAAGAGAGCTTGCACATGTGGTGGATAGGTAGGAATACTTGCACAAACGATTTTATTAGGCTAATACAGTGGTTGTAGCAATGACCTGGGCATCTATCTATTCCACTCCTCTGAACAGACCCCCAAAAACTCTCACATGCAAACAACAAAGGAAAAATACAAGGAAGTTCTCATTATTCTCAGTAATAACAAAAAGCCTGGAAACAGCCCAAATGCTCATTAACAATAAGATGGGTAAATAAATTGGACAAACTGTGCAGCAATAAAAATGATAAACGCATCTGCATCAGCTGGATAACTCAACACCTAATGCTGAGTGAAGAAAGCAATCACAGAAACACACGGAAGAAGTATTTGACATATATAAGAGTCACAGAGAGCCCAACGAAGTGATGTATACTTTAGGATCGTAAGTCTCAGCATAGCCAGGTATTGGACAGCACACAATCAAGACAGTGGCTAAGTCCCCTTGGCATGGGAGGAAACAGTCAGAGTGAAGCCCATAAGGCTCCTTCATGGTTTGACAACTGACTGTGGGTTCTGAACATTGATTTCTTTATTGTTCTTTTAATTGTACAGATACATTGCAACTTTCCTTTTTTAAAGAGTAATTTTTAAATTAGCCCAATAGGGCCCTAGGTACTCATGCAGAAGACTGAAGGTTTGTTTCTGCAGAATCCCAACTCCTAACCCATCCCGAGCCTACAAGCTGGACCAGAGGCTAAGACAGGTCAGTCATACTCTGGAAATACTTTAAAAGAAAAGGGTCCCTGAACCCTGGCTTCCAATCCCAGCCCTGTGCAACTTTAGCCAAGTCACTCCAGCCCTCAGTTTCTTTACTAAAATGCATGCCTGGCAAAATACATGGTGCATGGTAGGGACTCTGAATATCTGATGAATGAATGAGTCAGTGATGTCTAAGATCCCATCACAACTGCAGCCCTCATCCAAATTTATTCACTAGAGAGAAACTGACTACAGCTACTAGCACCCACCCCCAACACACACACATACGCACAAATATCCCAGCATTCAAAGTGGCAACACAAAGTTTTCTGTTCTGTTCAATCCAAACTTTTGGTATTTCAATGTTACAGATTTTCTATCCTAAATGTCAGTTTCTCTCATATTTTTCCTTTTGCTGTCACAACAAGCATACAAGTATTTTCCATGGAATTTTACCAAGTGACACATTGCATATTTTGTAAATGGTACACATACAAACTCCTCTCTCACCTCGCATTAGTTGGCTTTCCATCACTGCAATGAAATACCTGCAGCAATTAATTTATAAAGGGAAAGGTTTCTTTTGGCTCACAGTTCTGGAGGTTTGGGTTCAAAATCAGGTGGCCTCACTGCTTTGCACCTCTGGCAAGGGTGGTGCATTATGGTGGGAGTGTAGGGGGAGCAAACTGCTTACATCACAAGCCAGGAAATAGGAAGATGAGAGACTGAGGTTCCAGGATCCCCCTTCAGGACTATGCCCCCAGTGACCTCAGCCCTCCCACCAGGCCCTGCCTCTTACAGGCCACAGCACCTCACCATAGGACCACCCTGGGGCCTGGACCTTTAGGGGACACCTGTTATGGTTTATATCTACAAAGCACACACACACACAGCCTCGTGTGTGTGGGAGGCGACTGGATTATTGGGGCTTAGAGCTGGCTTGCTTTTAGGAGGCAGGGTCTGGTTGGAAGAGGTAGGCCATAGACAGTGTGGCCTGGAAGGCTTCATCTCCCTCTCCAGCTATATCCCACTCTCTCTACTTCCTATCTGCCATGAGGTGAGCAGCTCTCTTCCACCAGGCCCCTCTGCCACACTGTTCTGCCTTGGAGCTGGCCAACTATGACTGAAATGTGAGCCCAAATAAACCTCTCCTCTCTTAAGGTGTGGGTGTTGGGAATTTTGTCTCAGTGGTGGGGAAAGTGACTAAGATAATACCACTCTGCCAAATTCGGCCTGGGGGCCCGTTTCTCTTCCTGCTATGGTCTTTGACTCTTTTATTTGTTTGCTTTTTGGTTCTCTGAGGTGGGGTCTCACTATGTAGCCCAAGCTGGCCCCAAACTTATGATCCTCGTGCCTGTTCTCAAATGCCTAGTCCCAGGTTCCACTCAGGCAAGACCCTCTTGGGTGTAAAGGGAGGCAAATGAGGAAGAATCAAGCCTCCCTCCACCAAGAAGGGACCCTATGGGTGACGTTCCCTAAAGTGGCTGACCACCATTCCAGGGCATGCCGAGCTCATTGTAAGCCTCCCTCCCTTCTTCTTGTCATCAGTTTTCCTCTCTGGGGACAAGAAAGGAAGCTGCAGCTTAGCAAGTCCCAAATTCTAGATATAGGATGGTGCTATGGGTGAGTGCATGAGTCTTATAAAGTCAAAAAGAATCTCTCTGAGCCTAATTTCTGTCATTTGTAAAATGCAACAATCATCCAACCTCAGAGAGCTTTGGGTGGTATAAATGAAACAATATATATATGAAGATACTTACAGAGCAGCATCAAGAAAAGTCACTCTACCCCCAAACCACTTCTGTTTGACTTTGCAAGGCATGAAACAGTCTTCACACTCAATTTGCTTTTTCATGGGTTCATGTGCAGGCAGTGCTGTAGGGTGGGGTTGGAGAGGGCTCCTGGGGAGCCCACAAGCACCATTTGTCTTGCAGTGTGACTCCACCCACAGCATTCATCAAAGGGGACAAGGACTTCAGCAGCTTTGGCTCACCTAGCACACAGCATGTTGGACAACAAGGAACAGCTGGCACAAGCAACAAGTACTGGGATGGTTAAAATCTTGCAACGAATGCTTGAGGCAGAACCTAGCCTCATTGTTAACGCAAGAGACCAGTGACTAGGGTTAGCAAAGACAGGTGGTCCTGCCAAGACCACAATACAAGAGCTCTGTCCTCAGAGGGCCAAAGCCAAGTGGGTCAGCACCCTCGGGAGCTCCACTGTGGGAGCACCAGGCCCTGACATCAGTTTCCAGCTAAGTATACTGTGCCCAGGTGGTCCAATTATCTCCACCCTCCAGATCATAACCAGCAAGCATGGCAGGTTGGGGCCAGTGCCTCCCTTGCACCATGGAAGCTCACAAGACAATCACAGTAATTTCTGGGCATCTTGGAATACTTCAAACAAGTCCCCCACAGTGATCCACTGGATGAAAGCTACCAGGATCCCAGAATCTTACCTCATTTTTCTCCCTATCTCTTTTGTCTTCTGGGAGAACTGTTTGGAAACTTATGGCTTTGTCTGTGAGTTTGCTTATTCGCCTGGGGGCCAGTTCTTGAAGGAGCCCCAGACCAGGGCCTATGGTGGTGAGAAACATATGCCCACTATCTGCAAACTGACCAAAAGATGGCAGCTCTATAGGCCAGGCGGGTGGCAGGATGTCTTCCCTTGGGGACTTGCTTCCTGAGCAGAGTGCACATAAGGAGGCAATGAAAAGAACACGGAGTTTGGGCAAGTGCTGCCAGATGTCACGCTGTCTGCAGGAATCACAGAGCCCAGACAGGGCCAGCAGGCTGCAGAGCTGGGCCCCTGCCAGCCCTGGGGACAACCATACCTGCAGGCCAGGGCAGAAGGGCAGCAAGGCAACCAGGGAAGCAGGATAGGAAGGGCCACACACACAAGACCAGAGGGGACCCCAGCCCTGGCTGCAGCACCAGCTGCAGGGCATAGCCCAGAGCACAATGTGGTTCTCAGGGGAAGGGCTGGCCTCTCAGATGCCCTGTGTCACCTCAGGGCTGTGACAAGGTCCCCAACTCCTCTGCAGGATGTGGGTGAGAGAGAGAGGCCAGGTCCTGGACAGAGTCTAGTGGAGTCCCGGGAGCCTCGGGCCACCCTTATCCCCGCCACTACCTCATCTTTATTTCAGCACAGTCACTGTTTGCTCTTTCAATTCTTTCTGGAAGGCTCCAAACAGCATATTTGTTCAAGAACGGAGGACAGCAACTCAGTCTCTGGGAAGCAGAGTATTTAGGCAAATGCAAACATATGCTGATTTCTTTTTCTAGTTACACTCTTGGCAAAGGAATTATTTCACCAGGAGACAAAATGGGACTTTTAAGGGTTCACCCTATTCCATCTTGACCCTAGCAATGGGGCTGCCAACCCTCACCAGTCCCCTCAGCCTTGAACACCCAGGGGTGGCCGTGGCCACTAAGGGATAATCCAAGGGCCCCAGGAGAGAATCTGTCATCCCAACTGAGGCTCACATGGGTCTGCACATGTGTGAAACCACATAGATGTAAAACTACACGCACAGTGCACATGAACAGGGGAAAGAGGAACAGAACTACAGGATGGGCCCACGTCAAACCCCGGTGGTGACCCCATACTAGTTACACATGGTGTCCCCCTTTGGGGAACCCGGTAAAGGGCGCACAGGTGTCTCCACATGATTTCTCATAACTGCATGTGAATCTCCTTAATCTCCATAATTTTTACAAGCGAAATGTGGAAACCATTTTATCTCAAAACAGACTAGCTATTTATACAGAGCAACAATAAGCAAACCACGAAGCCGTTTCCCCAAAGCCCATTTCTGCGGTTTCCTAATGCTAATTATGATCTTGTTTTCCACAGGAGAGACCTTCAAAGAAGCCATGTCCAGCCAGGCACAGCACTCCCAGGCTCAGCACCCAGGCCAGCCCCGTGACAATCAAAGGGTCCCAGCCCTGGCCCTTTCCCCCAGCCTGAGGCCCTGAAGCTGGGGGGAGACAAGGTAAACAGAAGCCAGGCCACCGGCCAGCGCAAAGGGCATTTTTGGAGGAGAAGCCACTAGGAACCCTAGGCCGTCAGCTCCATGACCGCCCACACACAGCCCTTCGAATTATGCCAGCAATTTATTAATATTTTATTGAAAACTCTAAGATGATTCAAACTTCAGCTGTCATGATAAGGTACGTTGCTAGGCAACTTTAGTGCCCATCTACAGATCTGTTTTTCAACTCTTCCCAATTCATGAAGCCCTCCCACTGAAGGCCCGCTCAGCTCAGGCCTCCAAGCATCAACCCTGGGCCACCACAGGTGAAGCCTCGGGCCTCAGATCCTCCTACACCTGAGCCCAGTAGCAGTCCCCACTCACCATACTCGCTGTCATAGAACATGATGAACTTCTGCCAGTGCAGCTCAGTCACCAGCCTGAGCATGACATCGTTGAGGCGGACAGGCGGTCTTGAAGCCAGTGTGTAGGCCTCGCCGTCAGGGCTAGGGTTCAGGTGGCAGGCGGTGCGTGGAGAGCCCCCAGGGTTGCGCTGCACAAAGAGGTGTGGGATGTGCATGGCATCTGTGAGGGACTGCAGAGCATTGGCGGATGCGCAGCTGGTAGATGTGACCAAGGCCAAGATTCCCTGGGTCATGAGGTCACAGGCTAGAAAGAGAGGAGAGATGGGGAAGAATCAGCACAGGGCAATGCAGCATAGGCTTTGGTTCACACAACCCATGCCTGGCAGGTCACACGTGGGATTCCCAAAAGATGCTGC
The DNA here is from genome assembly GCF_000247695.1 of Heterocephalus glaber. The sequence continues at coordinate 781,016 of NW_004624841.1, read as the reverse complement.
CTCCCTCCAGGGACCAAGAACCCATCCTGAGTCAGGCCAGTGGCTCACACAGCAGACCCACCAGATGAGCAAGGCATTCTTGCATGCATTTATCAGATGAGGAAATGGAAGCTGGAGGGGCAAGATCATATGTGCAGGCAACTCAAAGGGTGGCAGAGCAGGGATCCATCCAAATCGGCCTGACTCATCCAACAGTGCTCTCAAAGAGTCAACCTATGTGGACCAGGTGCCTGTTGAGAGCCAAAAAGTCATCTCGTGGGTCTGTGCATCCCCACCACTAGGTCACAGGCTGACAATACACTGTGAGACTGGAATTGGGGGACTGAACGGACTGAATGACATCAGAAAGTCAGGGAGACGAATACTTACCCAGAAAACCCAGGCTGTAGGCAAAAAATAAAAATAAAAAGAGGCAGAAACCTAGGTCTTCTGGCCAAACCTCAGGTGCCCAGGATGCTCAGAGCCAGCTGACCACAACAGAGGAAGATGACCCTGGACTGCAGCGCTTACCGCAGGCACGGAGGACAAGGAACAACGTGACAGAGTGCCAGCTGTCCCTTCTGGGTATGATGCAATCAGGGGCTTAATTGGAAGTCACCCTAAAGCCACAAGAGGGGCCTGCTTGGCCATGCACACACCTTCTGGGGATGACAGAGCAGCAACTCCCCACACCACAAGCCCCCACGCCAGTTTTGAAGCAAACATTTCTTAGGAATGTGGCGGTGGGAACATGGGAAAGCAGCTGCAGCTCCAAACACAGGCTGTGAGTGGCAGGGGCCATCTATGACACAGAACAATGCCGACAAGCAGTTTAGGACACCTGGCTTTATGTGATGTCTTGGATATGGGGCTGGGGGAAGAAAAGGGAACCCACAAGGAGAAGTGGGGCTGTTGGGTGAGATTTAGGAGGGAAGGATCTTGCACACAGGCCCCAACAGAGCATCCGGGGGGATAACTCAACACCCACAGTCCCGGCTCACTCCTCAGCCTTCCAATCCAGGCCTAAGGTGCCTCAGTGAGGGCTCATGAGGTCTCTCTTGGGAATGCTCAGCCACCCAAATGCTCTGGTCCCTCCTACCCAGGCGTCACAGACATCCCAGCACACCACATGCCTTTACAGCCCTTCGTTGCTCCTAAGAGTGTGGAGATGCTGTCTACCTGCTTAGGGCACCCTGCAGGTGATCACACCTGTGGCCTCATGTTCCCCACCCATGACAGCCTTGTCTGCCAGACTCCAACCAACCACCTACCTCTGCGGGCCTTGATCTCACCTCTCTCACTCTTGCTTCTGGGCTCAGCCTCTACTTCTCCAGAATGTCTTAGTGCAGGTCCTAGTCCCCACATTCCCTGCCATGGCACACATGCAGCCTGCACTGCTGTCCAACCCTCCTGCTGGACCTCAAGCTCCAGGGGGATAAGGGCCTGTCATGTTTACATCCTTCCTCAACAAACCAGAGCCCAGCATATGGCAGTAAAGACCCATGCAAGACACCATGAACCTGACCTTTCTATGCCCCTGGCCAACAGCTCCTCTCTGAACACCTGTCTAAGCCATGGGAACAGCCCTACATCCAAAACCATGCAGATGGCACCGCAAACGACCTGAAAGATGCAAATAAATGCTGGGTGGTAGTGACAGAGCTCCATTTATGGCAAGCTTGTGCAACCCTCAGAACCACTCATGGAGCCCCCACAATTCCACAGGAAAGTGCTTATCATCAAAAGATATGTGAAAATAATACAAAATTGTATCCATTTTACTACATCAATTAAATAAAACTCAACACACATAAAAGAAGACCAGAAGGGAATAACGCAAAATGTGAAAAGCAATTACAACTTAAAAAAAGTCTAGAAGTGGTTTTCCTTCCTTTTATACTTTGCCAAAATTTTATGACATGAATAGGTAATTCCGTTAGGAATGACAGATAGTAGCCGAGCTCTGGAGGAGTAGGTCACCTGGATGAGACTTTCCTCTCTACCCAGTGCTTTCTGCATGCGCAGAAAGGAGCTCAGGAGCTTTCTCAGGAGCTTTCTCAGGAGCTCCTAGCAGAGAAAGGGTCAGGACCTCTGTTTCCCAGACAGTGACACATGAAGCCACATGACCATCAAGGGACTGAGCCAGATGGAGCTGCTGCCTGTCTCCTTCCACGATGTCACAGACTCAGGAAGTATTCTGAGAGGTGATCAGGTGGAAACACCAGGACATGGGATGATCTGCTCACGCTGATTACAGCCAGACAGGAAAAGTACTTACGAAAAGGCAAGAAAAGGCACTAAAAGCCAAGGCACTGTGATGATGAATGCATTGTTCTTTCTCCTTTTGTACACAACCTCTTTAATGCTAAGATGCTGCCTGTGAAATCTTTAAGAGCAATCTTATAAAATAAATTGAATATCACCAGGTGTAAATGGCCCACGAACCGCAGCTCTTGGCTGGAGGGATGGCTAAGGATGCCAGGTTACAAGACTACAGAGCTGTCTGTGCAGCTGGCAGGCACCGCCCCACTCCCCCCAGTTACCACCTGACTGCAGTGGCAACCCCAGTGCCCACTCCATAGCCACCAGGCTCTGAAGTCACAGAGTCTCTGTGAACCTTAGTTTACCCTTCTGGTAACACCAGCACGTTGTGAGTTTCCTGTAGACTCAAGAACACCCAGCACCACACACTAGTTCCTGCCTCGAGCACCAGGATCCACTCGGGAGACAAACCCCACAGTCTGTGCCAAGAAAGAAAAGGGCGCTCCTGTGGTCTCAGAAGAGGGTGAACTGAGGAAGCTCCCCTGCCACCATCCCAGGCTCCTAGGGCAGGGAAGCTGAGCCGGTTCCAGCACCCGGAAAGAAGCTCCCCCCCCACACCACCATCCCAAGCTCTGAGGGGAGAGAAGCTGAGCCAGTTCCAGCACCTGGAAGGAAGCTCCCTGCCGCCATCCCAGGCTCCTAGGGCAGAGAAGGTGAGCCAGTGCCAGCAACCAGAAAGAAGCTCCCCCACCACCATCCCAAGCACCATGGGCAGAGAAGCTGAGCCAGTTCCAGCACC
>NW_004624841.1:704560-774787 GCF_000247695.1 Heterocephalus glaber | reverse complement strand
TTTTTAAAAAAGAAGAGGGTGAACTCATATGTGGCTGGCATGGGAAACCCAAAGGAAGGCCTCTGCCCAGCAGAGAGAAGGGGGTGCAGCAAGAGTGGAGTACGGCATGACAAAGGTTGGCGGTGAGGGGCAGGGGAGCTGCTAGCTCATGAAGGGCAACAGAAAGAGAATCAGAACCTCAGGGACCCAAGTTCTGACTCTGCTTTTTTCTTTTTTTCTTGTTGTTGTTTCAGACCAGGTCCTGCTGTGTCATCCAGGCTGGTCTTGAGCTCACTAAGTACCCCAGGCTGGCCTCAAACTCACAGCGATCCTCCTTTCTTAGCCTCAGCCCCAGCCTTAGCCTCTCGAGTGTTGGGATAACAGATGTGTGCCACCATGCCCAGCTCCAAATTTCCTCTCGTGGTCAGCAGCCATGTGGCCATAGACATCTCATCTCTGAGCCTCTGTGTTCTAGAAACAGGAAGAAGAATCTCCACCCAGCAGAGGCATGGGCACACTGACTTAACACGCCTGCCCAGGCCGGGCACAGTGGTGCCAAGCAGACCCATTCCCACCCCTCTCTTTAGGCCTGTTTCTTCCTCAACATCCCCACAAAGTCTTGCCTGGGGCCATGAGCAGGATTCACTGCTGCCCTCCCACGGACATGGGCACATCTGACCCTCCCTGGCTCAGCCACCTGCAGTGGCACAGCCACCCAGACTCCTCCACGACAGGGTGGGCAATTAGGCTGCAAGTCTCTCCCCGGCAGGCACTAATGGAGAGGCCCAATGTGAGTCAGTTTTCAATCCACTGTGAATGGCCTGCTAATTGGGGCACTGTTGAAATGATGATTATTTGGAGGCTTCTAACATAAAAATAATATGATCAAAATACATCAGATCAAAGCCAAGTCAGCTATTAGCTTAATCAAGGTTGTGCAAGATAGGACGTTATATAAACTCGTGCCCTCATTGTGTCAAGAGGGCTAAGTCCTGGCCCTTGAGGGCACACTGGGAAAGGGTGGCTTGCCTCGCTGGCTCCCCTCTCCCTTTCCCTTTCTCTCTCTCCCTCTCCCTCTTTCCCTCTTTCTCTCTTCTCTCTCTCTCTGTCTCTCTCTCCCTATCTGTCTGTCTCTCTGTCTCTCTCTCTCTGTCTCTCCCTTCCTCCCTCCCTCCCTGATCAAATAAGCCAGTGGCCCAATGGCCCAGGTGACAGTGGTTACAGTCCCAGCTCCGGGGAAACTCTGTATGTGAACAGCTGTGGCTGCTGCCTGGCTCGCAGGAGGAATTCAGGTCAAGGATGCCCAGCTTGGGACTCAGAAGCACTTCCACCACTCTCTAGGTCAGAACAGCTTTTGTTATCCTTCCTTGCTTCCAATATTACATGGTCATAAAGCTGGTTTCTCTCTCGATCACAGAGCAGGCTTGGCAGGTGGAGAAGGGCTCCATGTGTGACTCACTGGCAGGGAAACAAGGTGGCAGAGATGATTTTTACGGAGCAGCTCAAGGCCCTGCCCAAGCTCTGGCCCTGGATAGTGGAGGTTGCCACAGCAGTCTAGTCAGTCAACAGCATCTGGGGAGGGGAGAGGAGAGAGGCTGTTCATGTGCCAGGGCTGGGCCACGCAGAGGAGGCCTGGGGCTCTGCCAGCCTCCTGGCAGCCCCCACCCACAGCCACGTGGCTACCTGCTTCCTGGAGAAGGTGCTGAGATCAAGGAGCAGGAAGGACGTGTCCACTGCAGTCCCTGCCTCTCAGCAGCACATACTTGATACTCACCAAAGTGAGCTTTTTCAGATCCCCTGGTGAGAAAACCCAAGCACGCAGAGGGCAGTGCCCGGGGCACACAGGCCCCTGCAGAGCCAGCAAAGAGAAAAGAGGGAGACAGAGGCCAGGATGGCAGCTGACCCTACACAACCTTTCCTGACAGAAATTCCCAGGGCAGGTCCAGTTCAGCCTGCCCTGGGCAACCAGGGACAGGGTCAGCCCCTCACAAGCCTACGAAGGCCTGCCTTCAGGTGGGTGAAGGAGACAGGACAGGTGCTGCAGGGCTGAGGCCTTCCAGAGAAGTCCCATGCCAAGGCTGGGGTCGTGATGCCCCAGAGGGCCTACACCAGAGGACACCACTCTCTGGAGCCTGAACCCGGTAAGGATGCTGACCAACACCCACCAGTCCTCCCCCTGCCCCAGATGTGGGCTCTCCAGGCATAGCCACACCTGCTCCCCCTGCAAACCTGACCTGAAAAGACAAGATCTTCCATGCAAGCCAGGCAGGTTGCTGCACGCCTGAAATTCCTACACCCACAGGGAGGCTGAAGCAGGAGGATCACCTGTGCTACATAGTGAATTCAAGGTCAGCCTGAACTACATGATGAGAGCCTATCTCAAAAGGAATAAATAAATAAATAAGATCCCAATGCAGTCCCTGCTCCTCTGGGTCACAAGCCCCCTCCATGTGTTAACTGCCCCCCCTGGGGACCAGATTCTTTCGGATGGACAAGGCAAGACCAGGTCTGAACCCAGGGCAGAAGCAGCTGGTAAAGCAGCTTCACTCCTGCCACCCTGGGGAGGCTCAGCTGGTTCTCAGTGCCACCCCCACAAGCAGGGCCCTGGGCCCACCTTATGTCTCATCATCCTGGTGGCTGCCCTTGTTATCTGTGCCTTCCTTCCCTCCTTTAAACTGGCAGCAGCTTTGTGAATATTTGAATTCTAATGGCTAGTCTTTAAATTAAGGTAACATTTATAAATACTTTATAGCCGATGAATAATTGACCAAATTTAGTATTGTCATAACTCATGGTAAATTATTGATCTATGGAGAATAAATATTTTTCATCTTTTATTAAGACATGGAGAGGGTAAACAAGACCATGGGATGGGGGGGGACAGGCTGGTGAAGACAATGCTGGGCTCTGGCCCTGTGGTACATGGACCTGTCCCACGCTCCCTACAGGGTCCTTCCTGCTGGACAAGGAACCTGTCCCCCACTGGCTTCAGTCACCCTCTGCCAGCTCTCCAACTTTTGGGAGCCCCACCAGCCCTCCCTCCTGCCGGCAAGACACTGCTGGCCCCAGGTCCTCGCTGGTCACTCTCCTGTCACTTTCCTACAGCTCCCTGCCCCCTCTCTCTTTAGGTCCTGCAGCTGGTGAAATCCCAACCCGGGGTCCACCCACTTCTGCACCCCAGGAGCCAGTAGCAGAGAGCTGCACCCTGGTGGCCCTGGGTATGGCCACCAACCCCTGCTGTTCCCATTCCAACCTTTCACTATCAGGCCCCTCCTGTGCTCCTCCAACTCCAGGCTCCTGCCCCGAGTTCAAGGGATGACCTTGCTTTGCCCTTCATTGGCCCAGAAGCCATCATCACCAGTACCTCGGCATCCTGCCTCAAGATCTTCACCATGACCCACACTTTTCCTGAGGGCTGCAGACGGAAACTGCTCCTGTCTGAGGCTCGGCCCTGCTCCTGAGCTCCAGAGACCCCAAGACCTGCTTCTTTTGCACCGAGATCCCCTTAAGCCCTCCTCTGTGCAGCCCTCAGCCTCCCTGCATGCCTGCCTCCTACATCAGACCCCAGCCTTGCTGAGCTTCCACAGCTACTGTCCCAGCCCATGCCCCTCCTGGATCCCCAGCAGCCACCTGCCCAACTCTCAACTCCATCAGGCCATAGCACCTCAAGGGGCCAGCACTGAGCTCCTGAAGTCAGCCTGGTCTCCTACTCTCACGCACCTGGCCCTGAGCCATCTTCCCCTGACCCTCTGCACCAGCCACCAGCAAATCCTGGACATCTTCTCCCCAAACGCATCTGGAATCTGTCGCCTTTCCACCGCCTCCACGTAAGTCCAAAAGGCCATGCCCGCCCGGGGCCCCACGTCTACCCTGCCCTAACCAGCATGCCATCTCCTCTACATGCCACTTCCCACTGTCTTCAGAATGACATGTACCCAGACCAGGGTCCACGTACCCAGACCTGTATGACCCACACCCGACCAAAGCGCTCCAGGGAGCCCAACAGATGCTGCCCAGTGTCCTGACCACCCCGCCTCCCTCTGTACTTTGGGGGTGACCACCGCCCCGCCCCCAGAGAACCTCTGTCACCCTGATCTTCCAGGCCGTGTGAGCTTCAGACCAGTCTTCATGGTCCCCAGCCTGGGTCATGGCGCATGCACAGCAGCATCAGCAGGGTGGGCTCCTCTGGCCCTTGATCCCGCAACCTGCCTGCCTAATACCCCCAAGGGCCATAGAAGAGAAGCACTACCACGGGCAGATTTCATGGGAGACACACAGGGCTTTCAAGCTCACTGTGGCCTCTCCATGTTTACAGCCTCTGAAAGAAAAGCCAGGGCCCACAACTTGGAGAGCTAGGTGTGTGTTTATTCATCAGTTTGGTACTGGGGGCTGACCCTAAGGCCTCTGCACTGAGCTACATCCCTGGTCCTTTTTAATTTTTATTTTGAGACAGAATCTCACTAAGCTGCCCTGGCTGGCTTCAAACATGTGACCCTCCTGCCTCAGACTCCCAGACTGCTAGGATTACAACTGTGTCCTACCATGCCCCACCAGGCAAGAGATCGTTCCTTAAAGCAGACACTCCACTCCCAAGAGGGGTGCCCCATGCTTAGAGCTGGGGAACAGTGGGAAGAAAGCCACCCCAAGCCTGGCCTGGCAGCAGCGCCAACCAACATCCAACCAACTAAAGCCCTATAGCCAAAAGCCCCCACACCTTCCTGGCCTCAAGGTCAGCCTGACCCAGAAGTCCCCATGGAGGAGGCACTGCAGCTGGGGCAGGTGGGTAGGGCAGGCAGGATGCAGCGCAGACCTGGAGGGCGACACAGTGCAGGTGGCACAACTGGGCCTTGGGGGACTCGTCCTCCGCCAACTAACTAATCAAACCCAATTCCTGCTCCTGTGGGTTGGGAGCCCTGGAAGCACTGGGTGGGATGGCACTTGCTTATTTATAGCTCTCCACCTCCACATTAATGACTTTTACTGCTCCACCAATGGAACTCGGCTCCCCAGCCAGGATTCACCAAAGTTACATCAGGATATCGTCACATCCCGGGCCATGTGCAGAGCCTCAGAAAACCTCGAACGCAGCCCAGAGCACCTCCCAGGATCCCTGCAGCCCCTCCAGAGATCACCTCCTCACCCCACTTCTGGACACCTGCATCCCACCAGCCACCCTGTCCTGGTTGCCCTGCCCCAGCTGTCCTTCCTCCAGCCCCACAAAAGAGTTCTGAGTTCACACCAAACACACTCCTGCTGTGCTTCTGGCCACTTGGGACTAGAAGTCCAGCTCGTGAAAAATGCCACCATCCTACACCCACCAAGAGGGCACCAGTCTATGCCTCAACCTCCATATGCCCCATGCTCTGTGCTCATGTCATTCACGTGCTCACATCCCTACCTTTGCAGATGATGGTTCCCTTTTCCTAAAACATTCTACTTCCTCCTCTATTCTGCCTTTCAAACTCCTACTTTTCTCTCAAAACCTATGGAATGAGTTAGTGAAAGCACAGACACATGGAGACTAAGGAAATTATTTGAAACATCACTGCTACAAGGTGGCCTCGAAACCCAGAGAATCAATGGGGTGGGTTTGATTGAGGCACTGAAAGTTACACTCTCCTAGAACAGGGTGAGCCCAAGCAGCACGATGAGGGAGGAGCAGCCCGGACTTCAGAGCCTACTGAAGTTGGCCCAGAATCCGATCCCTGAACGCATGATCTGGGGCCCCAGGCAACCAGGGAGGAGGAATCACTCTCCAGACATGGGGAGCTGGGAGTAGCAGCACTGCCAGGAACTGGCAGAGGGAGGAACAACTATCTCTGGGGGCCCAGAGACAGGACAACTTGGGGCTCAAGGCCATGGAACAGACCCAGCTCAGAGAGGATGGTGATGGACACCAGGCACAAGGACACCCTCTGGGGCCTCGGCGGTACCCAGGACATGGACACAGAGTGACATGGGACACCCTGAAGTGGACACCCACGTCCACCTGGAAAAGCCTCTCCAGGATAAACACGCAGGTGCTCCAGCCCTGTCTAGAGAATGAGGAGAAAAGGGCCGTGGCCACACTTCCAATGGGGCACAAGGACACGGACCCTGGTCCCCCAGACAGCACAGAGGACAAAAGAGTCAGATCACTGACTGCCACCAGGCATCCCAGCAGGGCCACCCAACCTGATCGCTGGGGCCGTGGTTCCCTGGGAAGGGGGTGCTGCTACCCCACTCCAGACAGCAGGGACAGGGCAGAGCCCAAGGTAGTGCTTGGCCTAAAACTACAGGGAAGCCCAGGATCAAACCTTGAGCTTTCCCCTACCAAGAAGTTGAAAACATGGTCCAGGCGACTGACAGCTGTGGGCCCTCGGGAAGGTCACACAACCCTACTAAGCCTCAGTCCTTCCCTGTTAGCGGACAAGGACAGCCCTCACACCCTGGGGCTGTCAGGGGGAGTAAGGAAGGTAATGGATAGAAAGAGTTCAGAACAAGGGTTAGTACTGCTAAGTGCTCCAAAAAGGGTTACCTTCTCTTGCCAGTATTTAGCCTTCTTGGAGCAGAGCCTGCTTTAGACTCCAGGCAGGCATGGTGGCACACACCTATAATCCCAGCACTCAGGAAGCTGAGGCAGGAGGATCACCACAAGTACAGGGCCAGCCTGACTACATAGCGAGTCTCTGTTTCAAAACACAAATGAAAAATAGAGACCCAGCCAAGTAGGGGTGGGAGGGAAACTCCACTCAGTGTGTGTAAGTCAGTGTCACGTAACTACAGTGAAATACATGGCAATGAACATACAAAGAGAAAAGGTTCTGGAGGTTCCTCTACGAGACTGGGTGATCCCACTGCTTTGGGCTTCTGAGGAGGGCACCAAATGCCAGTGGCAGGAAGCATGTGGCACAACAAACTGCTTACATCATGAGTCAAGAAGCAGAGGTATACTGGGGTCCCACATCCCCTCAGGGCCACACCCCCAAGACAAGGACCTCCCACCAGGCCCCACAGCACCTCCCAACAGTGCCACCCTGGGTACCACATCCTTAACACATGGCCTTTAGGACTATCTGTACTCAAACCATGGCAGTGTGTCCAGGCCTGGGTGGGGAGTGGGGACATCACAGTCACCTCCAGTGTGCACAGCTGTCCCTGCTCTTTTACCTGGAAAGCTGGAGACACTCACACGTCTGGGCCTGGGGCTCCTGGAAACAACACCTCTCTCAGGATCCCTGGGCGTCACCAAGAGCATCCCCTGTACTTCACAATAGGCTCAGGGGGCCTTCCCAGCAGTCTCTCCTGGCAGCCCTCAGGCCACACTGCTGTCCCAGCAGCAGACCACTCTGAGCCTGCTGGGTGCCCAGGGGCAACTCAGACATCTGAAGACAGCCAGCCCCTAAACCTGCTCAGCCTCCCCGACCCCTGAGGCCGGCTCCATGACTGTCTCTCCCCTCTCATATCCCAGAAAACAAGACAGCAGCCCAGCCCTAGTCCTGGCCCAGTCACTCCTGCCTAGGCCCCACATGTGACTGCAGAGCAAAGGGTGTCATTGATTATTCACAGGGCTCTGTCACCCACTAGACTGAGCTCCCTAAGGACCTCTCTGTCCCCAGCACACAGCCGGGGCTGGACACCCAGCTGTCTCCAGGCAGCAGGTGGTTGTGACTCTTCCCTGGCCACCCACCATCGTCATCACTGGGGCTGCCCAAGGTGGCCACACTTCACAGCCATAAGCAGTGGTGGCCACCACCCTGGGGTCCCATCTCCGAAGGATGCCCCAAAGCCCGCCCCTCTGACTGCCTGGCCAGGTGTGTGTAGACACAGCCCTCTGCTCTCTGGCCTGCACCGGTGCAGGCCAGCAGGAGCACTGTCTACAGCCCTCCAGTGGCCAGGGCCTGCCCAACCTCAAGAGCAGGGTGCCCCATCCTAGTCATTTTCTTGTCACTGAGGCACAATACCCAATACCCCCAATTTAAAGGAAGAGAGTTTATTTTGGTTCTCATTTCAGTCCAGGGCTGCCCAGCTCCAAAGAAGAAATGACCTGACAAGGGCTGGTGGAAGAAAGCAGCTCACGGCATGGAGGACAGAAGTGGCTAGCAAGGGGAGAAACTGGGAAGGGAGATGGACCAAAAGCTCAGAAACCATAAGCCACATTCAACCTTTTCTCCATAAGTTGTGCACATCCAGGATTTTGTCTCAGCAATGAAAAGCTGACAGACACACACAGGGAAACCTCAAGCCCTGCAGGGAGTGAGGACCAGGTGCTCTGCTGCAGGTGAGGTGCAGGGCTGGCACCCAGCCTGGCTTCCACCTGCTGCCCCTTCATGGGCCTGGCTTCTAACACCTCCTTGCCATGTTGATGGCCATCGCCATAACACAGCTTCTCTTAGAAGAAGAGGGACAGAGCCCCTACTGCAGCACCCTTGGGAGAAGCAGGTGGCAAGGTGCAAACTGGCCTCCAAAGCCAGCCTTCCCAGGCTGACCCACTGCACGACGGGAAATAGCAGCAGGGCCTTCGTGACACAGGCTCAGGGGCAGCTGGCTGCCAAAGGCTTCTGAGAAGGAGCCCAGCTGGCCAGGAGACAATGCCCACCTCAGCCCCCAGGTGCTGCAGACCAGATGGGGAGAGAAGGCAGAAGCCTCCTGCTGCCACCAGGGAGGACAAGAGCTGTGCCAGTGATAATGAAATTTTTCACAGTAGCAGGTGCTTGGAGAAAATGGAAAAACAATACCACGAAATTCACAAGCCAGAGAGTGGCTTAAGAGGAGCCTGGTGTGGGAGGCAAGGTTTCCCACCAACATCTCTGGTCACAGAGCCATTTCCTGCCCCAGCAGGAAGCCAAGCTGCCCCTCCAGTGGACCCAGCTCCAAAGCACCTATTGTGTGCCTGGTGGGGCCGGGGCTGGGGACGTGGACTAGACCCAGAGTCAGCCCAGGGCCCAGCTGATGTGTCCAGAGGGCACTGGAGGGGGCTGGGACAGTTGTGACAGCCAATAGCTGGCACTGGCAGAGGAAGAGGACAACTCAGGCTAGTGGCTGGTGGGAGCCAGGCACAGCCCAGTGGCTTTGGTGGGTCTCCAAGAGGGGACGCTCACGTTGAGGTAGGTGGTGGACCATGGCTGTTTGGGGCAAGGACAGAGCAGAGCAAGTCCCCCATGGATGGCTTCTGGGCTCAGCTAAGAGCCTTTCTGTTCATATCCAGGCACAGCAGGGGGCCTAAAGGGTTCCAAAGCAGAGGCAGCCAGCTCAGAGCTTGCCCATGCTGAGGAGCAGCAGAGTGCTGAAGCAGGGCTGGGGCAGGGGCAGCTACTGCCTGCACCCCAGCTCTGTCTCCCTCCAAGCTCAAACATCGCATGGCCTCTCATAGAAGAGAAACCCAAAATGCAAATAAAGTAAAGAGCAAAATAAAAAATAGACAACAGAAAACAGGGAGAGAGAAATCTCTTGCAAATGGGAAGGGGGCCAAGAAATGGAGGCAGGGGAAGGGAGAAGGGAAAAGGGATATTAAAGGAATTAAGATGTGTCATAGACACAGACCAACTCCCCAAGAGAAATGTGATCATTATGCACTGTAAACATGCACTAATAAAAATAAAAACTGAAAAAACAAAAAAAGAACTCAAGCCTTCTGAGAGGCACACACTGCCCATCCCAGGCCTGGCCAGGCTGAGGGCCCAAGGGCCAGGCCGGGGAGCAGCCAGGTCCCCAGCTTGAAGAGAAGGCAGCTGCCTTTCTGCCTCAGCTCAGTCTGGAGGCACCCCTGGAGGACCTGAGAGCCTTGGGGGAGTCTGAAGCCTGGGGATGGGGCCCTGAGGGACAGGGGTCTGGGTGGAAAGGAAAGCAGGGCCGTGTGTGTCTCCTGGTGACTGACACACAAGGCTGTTTACTGGCGAGGCAGAGAGGCCTCTGGAAGATGGTGCCCTGGGAGAGGTGGCCCTGAGTGCGCAGCTGTCAACAGGACTGGTCACAGCCAAGCTCTGAAGGGGCAGAAGGATCAGCCCAGCACAGCTGTGGCCAGACACTCCAGGTTGGGAGGGCATCTTGGCACGGCCTGAGTCCTTCCCTGGAGGCCGGTTCGAGGGGCACAAGTGTCCCTTCCTCGTCACCACAGCACCAGGGCTACAGCTGGGCAGGAGACAGGAGTGCCAGGCACACACCCAAAACTGCACTGTCGCCAGGGGAGGGTATGACAAGGCCACTTTCCCTCCCTGGGGCAAGTGCAGCTGGGGTCACAGGTCCCTGCTCATTGGGTGCTGTGAGCTGCCACTGGCGAGGAGGTAGGCTGGACACTCCACACAGAAGCCTGGTCTGGGGAAATGGTGGGAACTGAGCCAGCAGGACCCCCTGAAGAGCCACGGGCATCCTCTCAGGACACATTCCCGCTGCATGGAAGGCACCGAGGTTGACCTGCACCAGCCCTGCCCTGGCTGTTGGAGGCAGTGCCCTCCCCTCTGTCCAGACACCTTCCCTGGCCGGAGAGAGACAGAAGGGCAAGGGTGTGGAGGATAGAGCCACCGGGCCCCTGTCAGAAGAGGGACAGGAAATGCATGGCTGGGCCTGGGAGCTCCGCTCCTCCGGAACCCTGGATGCCCACCACTGCCCACACATGGCCCTGTGAGGCACCCAGCTGTTCTGCACAGATACCCAGGCCACTGGAGCTGGTTAGGACTTGCCAAGGGATCCTGGGCAGTTCTGGGGACTCCCCTAGGCCCTGCAAGAGAGCGGACTAGGCCAGGCTTGGGGCTGCTCAGCAGATGAGTACTGAGGCTAAGAGAAGCAAAGTCACACACAAGAAGGCAGCAGAAGCTGAGTTCAAACTCAAGTCAATCCAACTCCACAGACCCAAGTGACATGGAAGAAGACCAAAATCCAGAAAGTACAAACCAAAAAGCAAAAGGTGAACACCAAGGTAAAGACCAGGTACCAGCAGGTGAAGATCAGGGACCAGCAAGAGAACACAAGGACTGCAAGATGAAGACCAGAGTCCACCAGGTGAAGATCAGGGACCAGCAGGTAAAGACCAAGAGTTAGCAGATGAAGATTAAAGAACAATAAATAGAGACCAAGAACCAAGAGGCAAAGACAAGAGACCAGCAGGTAAAGACCAGGGACCAGGAGGTGAAGATAAAGCAGCAACAGGTGATAACAAACAAATGAAGACTAAGAACCAACAGGTGAGAAGCAGACACCAGCAGATAAAGACTAAGAAATAGCAAATGAAAATGAAGAACGAAGTGAAGACCAGGGACCAGTGGGTGACAGACAATGTTCCAAGTCACAGGAAAGAAGGAAAATCTCAGGCACATGTTCCCAACGCCTATGCTTTAGTTCACCTCTCCCCACCTCCTCCTGAGTCACAGAATCCTACCCTCTCAATACCCCCAACACTCACAGCATACAAAGACCCACACATCTATCCTCTGCATCCATCTGAACTACGGAAGTATGCACTGGCTGACAGGGGCCACGGCAGGCCCTCAGAGTGGGCTCAAGTGTTGGCACCTATGCAGCGGAACTTTACCAGAGAGGGTGTCACTTCCCCACTCCAGCCTCCTCCTTCCTCACCACCTTCTGAGAAAGCTTCCCTTGGGCTGGGATGTAACTCAGTGATAGAGGCTTATTAGCATGGGTGCCAACCTAGGTTCTATTCCCTCAGCACTGCAGGAGGGAGGGAAGAAAAAGGAAGGAAGGTGCCCTCCTGCCCATACAGTTACTGCAAAGAAAAATGACCCCAAAGCTCCAGGACCAAGGAATGGGGACCAGAGGGAGCATGAGGAAGGGATGCCGTGGCCCTGCCACGTCCCCACCCTGCCCCAGGACCCTCCCAGCTGCCTCTTCTGGGCAGGGTCTCCCCGGGATGGGGCCTGATGGGGTGTAGGAAGCACACAAGCTGGGCAGACATGGCCCATTCTTTCCAAGGGCCCCACACCTTCCCCACATCTCCTTGGACCCCGGGCGCCCTGACCCTACCTGAGAGACAAGCAGCTAATAGCCTTCATGCACACAGGGTACAGCTCCTCCACGAAGCTACTCACACACACAATGAAACAAACCCATGGCTCCCTGACCTCTCTTTGTCCCCTTCAAAGCTCCGTTAAAGTGTCCTGCACATCAGGACACTCCCTGGGACCATCCCACCCCCACCAAGCCAGACTTCAGACCAGCCTGTCACCTGTCACTGTGAGTGATCACCCTCTGCCTGTGCCACCAGTCTGTGCACTGTCAGGTGTCAGGAACCATGGGGAGGCCACTTCGGGGTCTCCAGAGCACAGGTTCCCGAGGAACATTTACTGAAGGAGCAAATTAAGCTCATGTTAACTCCAGTGCAGACACGGAGGAGGACCTATCATAGAGGACGCATCACATCAATGGCGTTCTGCCTCCAGCTCTGCAGCTGGCTCTCTGGGTGAGGATGGAGGACAAGGAGCAGCCAGCACCCAGGCCAGAGCCAGGTGTGCCCAGGGACTTGGCAGAGGGCCCCAAGGAAGCCACAGATGAAGACCCAGTGTCTCCACCTACTACCTGCATTTCTCCAGCTGCAGCACCAGAGAAGGCAGCTGGCCAGGGTGAGATCAGCACATTTTCGCCTTAAATGGTTGACTTCTCTAGCGGTTTTTAAAATGATATAACACCAAGGGACACAGTCCTCCAGGCTGAGAATCACAAATATTTACAGACTATTTCCAGCATCACCATATTCAGATGAGGACTATGTATCTTGAGTGCAGTTTGCAGTCTGCCCAAAGCTCAAATTCTGCATGGCGGAGGCTGGTGGTTGCGGGACAGGTCAGGCGGGCATACTGAGGGCACTGGTATCCTGGCCCCCGCCATGCCTATGTGCCCTGCCCTCTTCAGGGGACAAGAAGGCCAAGGGGCCCAAGTTGTTGGCAGAAGAGCAAAAAACTCTGCTGAGAGTTCATCCATGTGGCTTAGGGGGTCCCCTGCCCCTGGAGTGACAGGACCCTTTGCTAAAGTTTAAAAATGGCTCTGATGGAGGTGCTGTGTGTCCCTCTGAGGGACAGCATGAATTATGACCCCAGGCTGACAGTGAAGTGGCTGCAGGACATGAACATGCACAGTGTTTTGTCAACTACAGCATCGTGACTCTGTGTGCGCACACACATGTGCATGAGAGTGAGAGGGTCAGGCCCCAGTCCAGGTGGAGATGCTGGAGTCACGCCCCCTCCTACAAGGCAGGTGCCCCCTGAGACCCACTCCTAAGCTCTGGAATTCCACGGGCCAGGTCACCTGACAGTCACCTGATGAAGGCGTCACCTTTCTGTGAGTGGGCAGGCAAGCAAACTGGACACTGGGCAGAGGCATGAGAAGCAGGAGGAAGGCGAGGGTGGATACACACCACGTGTCTTAATTTTTGTGTTACTGAGACAAAACACCTGACACTCAAAGTTAAAGAAGGAAAGGTTTATTTCAGCTCACAGTTTGTAGAGGTTTCCGTCCACAGTCAGCTGGCTCCAAGGCAGGGTGGCACATGGCAGAGGGGCGTCACAGAGGAGAAACAGTCCATGGCAGGGCAAGCAGAAGGCAACAAAAGCACCAGCCAGCCTGCCTTTCCCTTTTATCCCATCCAGGATACCAGCATTTTGGGTGGTGCCACCCAGAACTATGCTAACTCCAATCAGTGGACTAATTTAGTACCACACACCCTTAATCCCAGTATCATGCACCCTAGATCTGACCAGCTCTGAAAAGCCCCACTTATGAGCACATGAAGCTTTGGGGGGACACCTAGATATAAGATATAACACCATGAACACCACACAGAGACACACCATGCATACCACACACACAGATGCACAAAATTCATACCACACATAGCACATGCACACACACACACACGGGGAACTCACTCCTGGGCAAGGCTGTGGGAGGAGCCCCTCTTCTGTACTGACATCCAGAACAGCTAGCAGAGCCCCAACACACTCTTTGCCTCATGCTTCTGGGAGGAGTGGAGGATGCACCAAACGGAGTCCTGAGGCTCGCTGCAGCCTCCTCTCTCTTTCCCCCAGGAGCAGCACCTCTCCACACCCCTGCAGCAGATGTGGTCCCTTCCTGAGTTTGGCCAGCTTGCACTTACTAATGAGGACACAGCTACCAAAGGTCACCTGCAGACAACCACAGAGTGGCCACCCAGCCTTGCTACTGTCTGAGTCAAACTGTGTGTCCTGCTGCACAGGCTGAACGTCCTGCAGTTCACCCCTCACCGCATTACCCAATGTCTGGAGCATTTTGCATGGCCAGGGTGCACAGACTGATGGGAGAACAGGGTGTCCCCCAGTACCTCCCACAGCCAACCCAAGTCTGTTCAGGGCACTTCTCTGTGAGGGAGGCTGGGGAAGAAGGATGGGCGCAGGAAAAGAAAAGCCTGGGGAAAGCTAGGGTCAAGAAAAGGGTCAGGAAACAGTGGGAGCTGGGGCAGCCCCCTTCTCCAGAAGGACCCCTCCTTCTGGGGCACCCTGGTTCCTGCTTGTCCTGCCTGGAGATCCCCCACCAAACTACACTATGAAGCTCAACCCAGCTGGAGGAGTATGGCTCCCCTCCAGAGGCAGGATGGGTGCTCCTGCAGTAGCCACCCTCCCCTTAGTACAGGACCTCTGTGCACTATCCCTACTGCTGGACTGCGAACCACCAGAGGATAGAAGCCATGGCTCATTTATGCCTGGATTCTGGGCACCACACAGCACCTGCAACTACAGCGATATACAGTAAACACTGATGGAGGAATGGAAGGATGGCCATGGGAGGAGGGGTAGGGGTGGGTGGATAGGTAAGGGGGGTACTTGTATGTGTGAGTTATGTGTGGCATGCAAAGTGTGAGTGGGGTGTGTGTGTGTGTGCACACAGTGGTCAGGATGGATGGGTGGATGGATGGATGGGTGGATGGATGGATGGATGGATGGGTGGATGGATGGATGGGTGGATGGATGGATGGGTGGATGGATGGATGGGTGGATGGATGGATGGATGGATAGGTGGGTGTGTGGAAGGAAGAAAGGAAGATGGATGGATGGGTAGGTGGATGAATAAGGAGGAAGGAAGGAAGGAAGGAAGGATAAGTGGGCAGATGGATGGATGGATGGATGGTTGAGTGGATGAGTGCATGGAAGAGTAGGTGAGGAGGTAGGTGAGTGAATTAATGGGGGAGTAGAGAGTGGATGGATACATGAATGGATAGTGGATGGATGGATGGGTAGATGGAAGGAAAAAAGACAGATGGGTAGAAGGAAAGATGGAAGGAAGAGTGAGTGGATGGATGACTGGATGGATGCATGCATAGATGTGTGCATGGATGGATGGCAAGATGGCTGGGTGGATGAATGGGCAGGGAAAAGATGGATAGGGTGATGGGTAGGGAGGTACGTGGATGAATGACAGGATTAGGTGAATAGATTAGTGGGTGGATGGGAGAAGAAATGAAGATAATCAGAGGAAGTCTGACCTTGCTCTGGCCTTGGTCCCCACCCTCCCTCACACTGGCAGTGCACAAAGGCACTTAGAAGAATTAAGCCCCGTGGATACAATTGGTGCAGCTGGAAACAGCTCTGCGCAGCCCGCAGCCACAACCTCCCAGCAAGCAGCCTCAATCAATGCCCACCTCGCCCCCGCTGCCACTTAATTCCACCCAACACCTAGCCGGAACTCCCAAGCCACCAGGTGTCGGCCCCAGAGAGGGCTCGCAGGGCACAACCTGGCAGCCAAGGCCAGCAGTGAAGTCACTTTTCTGGGTCCCAGTACCCAGTGAGGACACTGGTGTCCCAGGAACTCAGGAAGGGTCCCCACACCATCTCTTGGCTCCTCCTGTGACCCACCCTCGCTCCCTGGCCCCCAGGTCCCTCCAGCCATACACGTCACAGCACCTACTATGGTGCCCTTGTCGTTCAGCCTGAGCCAGGCCAGCCCACCCCCCAGAAGTATCTGGGGCTCCTCCTGCTGGTCCTGAGGCCCCAAACCATCAGACACCACATGAGCAGAGTGGCATGGAGCCAGGCTGCCGAGGCGAAGGCCAAGCTGTGCTGCTCTCTGGCTGTGTGACCTTGGGCGAGGCATGTAACCTGTTCCCTTCCCCAGAAAAACAGGCTGGCAGAGGCCCCACTGCATGGGACAAAAGCTGGGGTGGACTCAGAACGAAGCCTGGTCACAAGGGTTCAGCCTGGCTGACACAGGGACACTTGAGGAGTGAGCAGGCTCCAGTCATTCCCAGCCTCAGAAGCTCCGTTCCTAACAGCTTTGGCATGGCCTGGGGTCCAGCCCAGGATACCCAGGGGCTCCTGACACCCTCTTCCCCAAGTTCTGCCTTTCCACAGGGCTCCGGGGAGGCGTGCTCATAGGTCAGCCCCTCACAGGTCACTGAGAGCACCTCAGCCCTTCAGCAAACCCCACACCCTCCAGGGAAGGCTGCCTGGGACAGGTCTGCCTGGGCCAGACCACAGGGGCCAGGCGGGTCCTTCCGCCTCTATACCCAACCCCCTCCTGCACACCTCTTCTGGGGGCCTGTGCTGGACTGGGCTGTCCTCTCTAAGGTGCCAACACTGTGCTCAGAGTTTCCTCTTCCTTCCCTCATAGCCACCCCTGCCTGGCTCACTTGGAGAGCCTGTGGCAGAGCTGCACGCAGACCAGATCTCATCGGTGTTTGTTGACTGAACAAATGACTGTCAGTAAGTGAAGAAGCAGTAACCTCCAGGCATCCCACGATGCCTCTGGGCCCAGCTGCTGGTGGAGGCTCCTCCTCCTCTCTTGGCCCTGCTGCTGGTCCTGAACAGCCACCACACACATGGCCCACCCAACCCAGACCTGAGGGTACAAGGACGGAGGAGAGAGGCCAGCACAGGCTCCACTGTCTCTGGGGGGTTTTGTCACCATCTCCATGTCACTCACGTGTCCCATCTGCTGATACTCAGTGCCCTGAGCCCAGAGCAAGGAAACACACTTTCCCTTCTGCCTCCACACCTGTGCCCTCAACCACCTCCCCTCTCAAGGGTGCTTTTGCGCTCTTTCCTCCATCTGCTACTCTCTCCTGGCCACTCATAAACTCCTTCCTCCTTGTGGTCAGGAATTTGCTCTGCTGTCACTTCCTCCAGGAAGTCTCCCTGATTTCTTCTAGGTCTTCTTGCCTCTCAGGCCAGTGAGCTCTTCTAAGCAGGACCAGATCTGGGCCATCCATACACACCCTGACCTGTGGCTGCCCACACTGCCATTCCAGGATGCTTGAGACTTTCCCAAAATCCAGCCTCAGCCCCAGACATTTGCGAAGGTCTTAAAATTCAATCCCGACTCCCACATATCCAGACATCTGCAGTGATGACTGGAAGTGAAGGAAGCATTGCCTGCCCAGCCAGGCTTCCAGAGGGACCTCTGAAGCACATTTTGAAAATGGCAGAGACACAAATGTCAAAATATCATCTACAATCAGTTTCAAAATCCAAATGGAAAGGGCTGGTTTGCTGATATTCCTGCTCATTTGGCTGGAGAAGGGGCTGCCTCCTGGGAGGGCACCCATGACCACCCCCCCCTCCAGGTGCTCAGGCAACCAAGCACACACCTAGGTTCTGAGCCAGAGCAGGCAAGAGCGCCTCTTGGCCCACCAGGTGACCATGATGAGCAAGGCCACTTCCAAAGCTTCACCAAGCACACAGTTGAGGCCGCAGTATCTCTGTGGGCCTCAGTTTCCCCCTTGACAACTGGCAAGAACCACTTATCCACCCTCAGGGGTCATTAATAACACTGTGTCTTCCCATTGTATTTAAACAACCAGTGTCTTCATTGACACAGGAGCAATCTGCATTGACCAACACACCCAACAAAGCTGACAGAGTGACAGGGAGAGAAGCCTTGCTCCCATACTGCAAACCCTCCAATGTAGCTGGACCAACATTTCCTGTTCCTTCTGGACGATCAGGGTGCCCTGTTCTCCCTGCACTTTGGCACAAGAGAGGGAAAAATTGGAGAGAGAAAGGGGTCACAGGAGCCCTGAAATCCACCACACTTTCCCTCAAAAAATTCAGCCACTGGGAGGCCAGGAATCACCCAAGGAAATAGAGCAGGACAAGATGCTGCCCTTTGGGAACTGATTTGCTAACAGCCACTGGCATAGTTCTGATCTTTGCTTTCCCCATAAAATTTCCTGTGCATCCTTGAAACCACCACTACCACCAACCACACTGAGGTAAATCAGACCAGACTCCAGGGGAGAGAGATGCTGGGAAGCCACTGGAACAAGAGGAGAGGAAAAATTTAGTAAAGGGAAGGAGAGGATGCTAGAGTACAAATGCCTGTTTTTACATTTTTCTCAAAGAATAGGGAACATTTTAGCAGGGTTCAGAATGAGCCTTGCTTTTCAGGGTATTAACAATTCATATTTTCCACTATCGGTCTCCCTTGCAGGGAGGGAAAGTCTATAAATATTTTTTTTTAAGAAATGACTGATGAACTCAATGAAGTGAGTGCTTTGCATTTGAATGGAACCTGATTAGCAGGCACTTTCCCGAGCAGAATGGACTGCAACTTCAAGCATTCCAGAGAGTTAAAAAGTTGAAGTGGCCACATGGATGCGGCTCCTCTAATAAAAAAATCATGCAGCATTTATTATTAATGCCTTGCTCTGATAAATACCCTCATCTAAAATTCTTCACTCATAGGAGCCCTTCAGGATAAGTTCTCAGGATAACCAAAAGGAGTGCTTCACCCAGATCTTCACCAGGAGGCCACCAAGGCTCTGCCAGTGGCACTGGGAGGAGGAAAGGAATTGAGACCAACCAAAGTGGCAGCCGGTGTGCTCTGGTTCAGGGAGAAATCTGTCATTCCAGGGTCTCTGCCTCTGTGTGACAATCACCCAGGGTCAGTGCAGCTTCTGGGAAGACCCAGATGAACAGGCTGGGTTTCTAAAAATGAGGAGTATCTGCATGTGACATCAGCACCCCCCCACAAGCAACAATGCCATATGGAAACCACTTCCTCTGGGGCAGCGGGCACTACCAGTGTCCTCTTCAGACTCCTTGACAGATGGCACTGCCACTGCTCCTGCTCTGACTGCTGGGTGGCACTGAGGCTCACAGCTGCCCCTACTGATGTCTGATGCTGTGGTAGTGAAGATGGCTGCCCCCTGTGACCTCTGGAGGGGGCAACTCTATTCTCCAAAGTCCCCAAGCCAGGATGGGCTAGACTTGCCAGACACCTCTTTCTGCCCCACTTGCCCTTTGTCCTTCTCTGACCTGCTCCCTTCTGGCACCCCTGCCCCAGCCTCTGCTCCCAGAGAAGCTGGCAGAGGCACCTGGCCATCCACACTCTCTCCTGCTGCTCTGGGAGGCTGACTCCTGCAGGTGATGTCTCCAGGATCCCCTTGTCCTCCAATCCCTTTGGAATTTGGGCAGTGGGATTTACACACAGGAAAGGAGAAAGCAGAAGGAGGTGAATCGCCCTGGCTCCCTCCTGGCTGGGTTGGCACAGTGGCATCCCCTGCTCTGGTTGCTGTCCACTCCCTTTGCCCCTTTCAGCACTGAGGCTGGGGACAGCTCCATGGTACCTGGAGCCCTGGGGCTTCAACCTACCTTCCTTGGTTTCCTGAACCTTGCCCTTTATGCCTTTGTAAAGACCATGTTCAGGGTCTGTTTTCTGCCAGAGTTAGGCTGGCTCAGAAGCAGTGGTGCAGCCCCACCCCAAACCTGTCCCTCCTCAGGGGAAATCAGTGGCTTCACCTGTGCCAGCCCCAAAAAAGAGAAGTGCAGGGTGCTCCAGACTTCTGGGACACACAGGCACCCCTACTCCCTGCTCATACCCCAGAGACCTCCTAGGGCTTTCTCCCCAGGGAGCCAGAAGAATGGAAACCAAAGACATTGGCTTTTCCAAAGTCCGAGGTGTGCAGCCAGCCATACAAAGTGTCTGCCCCTTTCCCTTGTCACCGGCTCCTTAGTAACTAGCAACCTAGGAAGATGCAATGTGAAGCCATACATTAAAATTTCATGCATTTTACTTCAAAAAATCTATAAAAACGAAGTTTCCTGGAAGAAAAAAGAAACTCCTTTTCTCCAAGCAACACAGAGAGCCATCTGTGGCCCAGGACTTCCTTGGGTTGGTGTTGAGATGTAAATCTTTAATTTCATTTACTGCTCTCACCCTCTGACCCCAGTAGCATTCCATAAATATTTAGGCAGCCAGCACCAGACTTGTTTTCCACTTTGGAATGCTAATGATGGGAACTGAGGGCGAGACAGCAGCTTCCAGCCAGCTCTGGGCCCATCAGCAACATACAACAAGCCTTCAGGAGACCCAGGCTTCCTTAATGAGCCAAAATTCAAGATGTGAGATGCAGTTCACAGGAAAATCCGCAGTGCTCACTACCTGCAGGCGCCTTGATGTGGAACCAGGTGAACCAACAGTGGAGGATGAACCTCGAAGGCAGACAAGAGCGAGGCACAGAGGAGAAGACAAGAGTTTTAGGGTCACAGGTGCAGATGGAGACCCCAAAGGGCCCAGAACTAATGGTGAGACTCAGCCCTCTCGGCCTCTGGCTCCCCTACCCACAGCCCTCCCTGGCCCTCCCACACCTGTCTTATACATGTACAGGTCCACACATGCACATGCACCTCCATAAAATTCCAGGCCCTCCAGAAAGCCCAGTCCCCAATTCCCATCCTCCACCCCAAACCAAATGCAACTGCAAGCTCTTCTAGGGCCTCACCTTGGGGAAAGCAGAGGTCTCTCCATGCCTGCCCAAGGGTGACTTCTGTGTCCCTACATGGCAATGTGGACATCAGGCCTGGGAGTCCCAAGAACGCTGCTTTGGTTTGAATTCTGCCATGGTCCTTTACCTGTTATGGTCATCACAAAGGTTCTAAAACAGCTTTACTGAGATATAAATTACCTATGGGGAACTCCACCCATTTAAGAAATCTATACAATTGTGCAGCCACCACTACAATCCAGTTTCACAATGCTTCCATCTCCCCCTAAAAGTTTCCCCATGCCAATTTGCAGCCAATCACTGCTCCCACCTCCAGCTTGAGGTAATAATAATAATCTGCTTATTGTCTCTATGGTTTTACCTTTTCTGGCAATTTTCACGTAAATAGAATAATACAATATTTAGTCTTTTGTGCTTGGCTTCTTTCACTTAGAATAATGTTTTGAGGTTCACCCATGTTAAGCATATATCAGTTTTTTGTTTCATTCCATTTCTGAGCAGAAGTCTGCTAAATCCATGTGACTTAGGTGTTTATCTACTCAGCCGGTGACGTACATTTGGACTGCGGCCACGTGGGGCTATCAGAAAGAATGTAGCCAGGAGCACTTATGTCTGAGTCTCTGCATGGACACATATTTCCATTTCTCTTGCATAAATTCCTATGAGTAGAACTGCTAGATGATATGATAGAGTCTATATTTATATCACAGTCATAAAAGGCTATGAAGCTGGCATGGTGCTACACATCCATAATCCAGCACTTGGGAACCTGAGGCAGAAGGATCACCATGAGTTCGAGGTCAGCCTGATCTACATAGTGAGACCCTGTCTCAAACAACCAAAATTATTTTTAAAAGGAGGAGGCGGACGATGATGATGACAAGGATGACAACAATGACAATGACAATGATAAGGAATACAAGTCAAGCTGTAGCATCTTGCATTCCCACAGGCTGTGCACAGTGGTTCTGGTTGCCCCACACCCTGGATACATGAGCTCCTGTCACAGACATCCCAATGGGTGTGCACTGTACTGACTGTTTCAATTTGCATGTTCCTAATGACTGATGTTGAGCATCTTTCTGTGTTTCTTTGAAATCTTCATCTTTTGGGAGAAGTATGTCTTCAAATCTTCTGCCCATCATGTTTGTTTTATTATCAAGTTGTAAGATTTATTTATGTGCCCTGGATACAAATCCATTATCAGATATGTTAACTGCAAAGATTTTCTCTTAAGCAATATCTCAACCTCCCGCTTTCTTCACTTATAGAATGGCACTCATCATAACACTTCACCGTGATCCACTGAAGGCCAGGGTTGAGGATTAAGCACCCAGCAGGAGACCTAGCATCTGCACCTCACACAAGCACAGCTGCCCCCAACACAACTGCATCCCCACCTTGGCCCTGGGAGTCAGGGTGAGCATGGCCTTTAACTTGAAGCCCAGTGCCCACCTGGTATGAAGGAGCACCCACACCAGCTGTGCCCTCTGCATGTTCTCAGCTGGGCTTGCACCATCCTTCCACCACCACAGCACCAGCCCAGGTCCTAGCACAGCCAAGAGCAAGAGCAGAGAACAAGGTTCCCAGGGAATGACAGAGAAAGGAACCCAGTCTCCAAGGTGATGGATATCAGCAGAGAAAGGATCATGAGATGCCCCAGGAGAAGCGAACAGGAGCAGAAACAGAGAGAGACAAAGCACAGGGCATGATCTTGGAGCCTAGGGAAGGGCTTCTCACCTGGCCCAAAGGGTGAGCCACTCTCAGCTTTTGGGGTCACAGGAAGGTGGGTGGCAGGTGATACTCCAGAAGCCAGGCCATGCCATGCCCCTGGGGCACTTCTTCCTAAAGGGTAACTTGGCAGGGTGCATTTGTGATGGGTTCTTAACTCCATGCACTGGCAAGGCAGCCTATTCTTTGCTCCTGCCTCCACACTCCACCTTGAGCCCCATAACGCAACCTGTGTGCAGGGGCCATGTTGTGGTCATGTGCCATGTGACAGTCCTGGGAGCAAGCAACATTACCTCTTGTTAAGGGTTGAACTGTGTCCCCAAATTCCTCTAGAAGTTCTCACCTCCTGTCTTAGTCACTTTCCTATCACTGGGACACAATACCTAACACCCACAACTTAAAGGAAGAGAGGTTTGTTTTGGCCCATGGTTTCAGAGGGTTCGGTCCATGTGTGTGTGGTTGGCTCCAAGGCAGGAACATTGTGAAAGAGCCTGTTTGTCCCATGGCAGAGAGGAAGCAGAGAGAGAAGGGAGGAGCTGGGGACAAGAATACACCCTTCCAGGCCACGCTCCACTGACCACCTCCAGCCAGGCCCCACCTCCTAACAGCATACTCAAGTTATGAACTCATCCATGGATCAATCCACTGATGAGCACTGCACCCCAACGATCCAGTCACCTTCCAAAAGCCCCACCTCTGAACACAAGAGACTTTAGGGAACATTTCAGATTAAACCCTAACTCCCCCAGTCCTTCAGAATGTGACTGCATTGGAGACAGGGCTTTATCAAGGTGACAACATTAAAATGAGGTCATGAGTGTGAGCCCTGATCCTTATAGAAGAGGTCAGAACTGAGGGAAAACCATGCAGGGAGGAGACAGCATCTACAGCCAAGGAGCGTGGTCACAGAGGAGCCTGTTCTGTCAACACTTTGAACTTGGCCTTCCAGCCCCCAGAATGGTGAGAAACACATTTCTGTTGTGTGATTCACATGATTCTGTTGTGTGATTCACTGAGCTACTTGCTTACAACAGCCACAAAAAAATGAATGCCACTCATTTACACATAAGGAGATTGAGGCTCTGAGAGCAGCTGAGGGATGGAAGAGGCGCCTCCTGCCCCTCCATAGAGCATGCCCAGGGGACATGCTGCTAGCAGAGTCCATACAGTGGCCAAAGTGTCATGAAGTCATCCTCAAGGCAGCCTCTAGCCCTGGGGTCAGGACAGGGTCGAGACCCTCTACCCTCAGCATGTGAAGGGTGGGTGAATGACATGCAGTATCCAGCTGAGGAACCAACCCTGCTGCCCAGGGCTGGCTCCTGTGCCCCATGTCCCAGTCCCCTGAAGGCAGCAGGATGGAGCCCCAGACCAGCCTCCTAGAGCCTAAAGCTCAGAGCAGCAGGAGGGACCAGGGCAAAGCCATACTCTGCCACGTAGATGGGCACAGAAGGCCCTTCCCCTTATGAGCAACTCAAGCGCCCTGACCAGAACAAGTCACAGCCCCTGGGAAGTACCTGTTGGATCGGGGAGACCTGTGGCCAGAGCAGACACCCCCTCCTCACCCAGCCATACACTGAGACACAATGTGAGGCAGTGGGGTCTGGGAGAGGCTGCCCCCTGCTGTTGGTGGCTGTTGTCCATGCTTTGAAAGGTCCAAGGCTTTGCTGCCCAAGAGACAAGCCATTGGCCACTCTCCCTGTCCTCTGAGCTCTCCCTGCACCCTTTCACCCTGCCCTGGAATCCCAGCCCCTCTCCTGCCTCACCCCTGGCTGTGGGCCCTGCAGTGTCTTTAGCGCTCCAGCCTCTTCCACAGCCCTTCTAGGGACAGGCTCCACCCTCCAGCTGGCCCTGGCCATCAGGAATCAGGACCCCTCCATTTCTGGAAAATGAAGCCCTCACAGCCCAGAGGCAGGCCCAGGCCCTTTCAGCCAACACCCCCAGCCAAACCAGCACACACCTCAGCCTACAGCGTCCCCTTGATAGAAGCCAGGACCTCCAGTCCTGGGCCAGGCACGCCAGCCTTACTCAGGACTCTCCCTCACCACTGTCTGCCCACCAGGGAGTTAATATCCCTCACTTAATCCCAGACAGAGTCTGCATCGCTATTTCCACTTTTTTTGTTCAATTAATTACTGCAGTATCAATAGATCTTTAATTTTCTCATCACTGAGTAATGGGAACGAGTCTGAATTTCACGATACAATTCATTAGCTATGAAGTTCAAGTGCAAGGTCCTGTAAAATACCGCTGGGGACAAACTCTCAATTGTTCTCCCTGGAAGGCCTTGTCCAGCAAGAGCCCAGGCTTGGGCAGGGGACACCTCAGCCTGACCAGCCTGGCCAAAGCCTGTGGTATTTTTCTGGGTTCAGCAGATATCCATGAAGGGCATTCTGTGTGCCGGTATTCATGGCTGGACACGGAATCCAACAGTCCCCACCCTCAGGAGGTGAGACACATTTTCACTGACCATCAACTCCATGCCAGCCCTGTACTCAAGTCTAGTGACACAGTAAAAATGGACAGAAACAAGGATCCTGCCGGGCTGGGGCTGGGGGCTGCTAAATCACCAAGCTGGCCTTTGGAAGACTGAGGTGTTCACATTAGAAGAGCAGCATACAGGGAGACAGGAAACAACGGCAGACCAGGGGGACTGCATCTCATCTGGCCCATGGGTATTTGAGGCCAAAGGCCCCCCTTGACAGCCATAGTGTTTCGGTTTCTATCTAGATGTCCCCCAGGAGCCTCAGGCACTTTTGGAAGGTGACAGGAATCCTGGGCTGATAGCAGACTTGCTATTAGGAGGAAGGGTCGGGTTGGAAGAGTTGGTGACTGGGGGTGTGGCCTGGAAGATTTACTTTCCCCCCAACTCTCCTCCTCTCTCTGCTTCCTGTCTGCTATGCTGTGAGCAGCTCTCCTCCACCATGCCCCTCTGCCATGCTGTTTTCCTTCAGAGCCCACTGACCCTGGACTGAAATGTGAGCCAAAATAAACCCCTCCTCCTTTGAGTTGTGGGTGTTGGGCATTGTGTCCTAGCAACATGAAAGTGACTAAAACAGATGGTTAACAATCGATTATTTCAAAGTAACTGATTGGCAGGATCTTGAATGCTCCCAACACAAAGAAATGATAAAGTGTGAAGTGCCAGATATGCCATTACTCTGCTCTGATCATTACATATGATATACATGCACTGAAAGATCACATCATACCCCAAAATATGTACATTACTATGCATGATTATATATACATACATACATAAAATACCTTTCTGTCTACTTAAAAAGAGGCCTCCTATGATGCTGACAACATTGCAGGGGACAGGGAGACCATCCCCCTAGCCCTGACTGCTGAGCACCTCAGGCAGCCTGGCTGGGGGCTGCCACACTTGCACTGCAGAGGTCCAGGAGGGAACAGGGTCAGGGATGGAACAGCCCTGGAACAGCCCTTTGGAGCCGTGGGTAATGCAGCTGACTCAGGGAACAGGAAGACCACACAGCAGGGGAGCCCCATTCATGGGCGCCTCCAAGGTTCTGGCCCCAGCTCCAGACCACCTCTTCCAAGGAGGTCTCTCCAGGAGCGCACTCTCCCCACCCCGCCCTATTAGCTGAGCTTTCCACGTGCCAGAGAGCAGACTGCATGCTTTGCCCATGAGCTCCTTCTATCCTCTCTAAGTAGTGACGTCCCAGGCTACAGGTGAGGACGCTCAGTCACAGAGAGGTTACTCGCCCACAGTCACACGACTACCTGGCAGGGTGGGAATCGGACGCTGCCCACTGATGGACACCAGCTCTTGTCAGCCCCTCATTCGCCTTTCCAGCACACCTGCCACACTGCTCAGTGGCCCGGCCAGGCCCAAGCCCCCTGTGCCTCAGCCTCAGTGCCATAGCACTCCCGCCCAGAGCAGCCATGAAGGTGTCAGATCTGGGGACAGGGCTGGAACGCTGTAGCACCAGGCCAAGTAGCTCTTACTGCTGCTGCTCCTATGGTAGTGCTGAAAGGAGCATCATCAGGAACAGGCACCAACCCAAAGGGAGGGACAGAGAGGACCTCCCAGTAAGCAGGGTCATCAACACCCGAGGCCAGGCTCTGCAGACAGGTGTTCAGTGGGGCTGGCCTCCATTGGAGGGGCTGGGACAGGCTTGAGAGCACACAGATGGAGCCTGGGGGGCCAGTTACTCCTGAGCTCTGGCACAGCCTGGGGAACCCAATGCTGCAGGCAGTGCCGACCACTCCCATGCATCCACTCAGCCTGAGACCACTCTGCTGGGGTCCTGTGTGCCAGGTGCTGACGGGCCGGCATTCAGATCCTGACCCCATCTCATGAGTGAGGCAACATTAACCCCATCTAACAGATCAGGAAGCTGCACCTCAGAGATAGAGTGGGAAAAACAATGAAAAGCATTTATACCAGCTGAGCAGTTGCTCTCTGCCAGTCCTGGAGAAACAGCACCAATTGCTTTATCCCTCTTATCTATCAAAAATAACCTCATCTGCCAGCTAACAGATGAGGAAACTGAGGCTTGGCAATGAAACTCAAATGTCCAAAGGGCCAAGCTTCTTATTAGCAGATGTGGGATTCATGCCCACAAGTCTGATTTTGGTCACTCTGTCCTCCAGAGGCCCCAGCACAACTCCGACAGATGCCAGGCTGTGTAGGGGCCACAATGATCCTTCAGGAAGTTTGATCCAGCCCTCTCCATGCTCACTGCCATCCCTCCACAAATCTTTACCACACAAACATACCTGCATGCACGTAAGCATTGTGCACATGTGTATAGTGCACACATATGTATACATGCCTGTGCATGCATGTATACTTGTGCATATGAACCGTACGCCTATACACATATGCATGTGTGCTCATAGACATGTGTGTACATATACATGTGTGTACATATATACAAGTGCACTTGTATATGCATACACACGTATATGGCTGTGAATGTGCACACATGCATATACGCACAGGTATTTGTACACACATGCATGTGCACATGTGTACACATGTGCATGGTGCCTTTATAACACATGTATTCACAGGCACTTTGCAGGGCCAGGGATTTAGCTCAGTGGTTCCACCGCCTGCCCTGTAAGTGCAAGGACCAGAGTTCCATCCCGGTACCAAAAAAAAAGAAAAAATTCACACTGCACACATCTCTCCTTGTCTCTTATCTAGCTGGGTGAGGGCTAATGACAGGACCAGAACAGGGAATTTTTTATACCAATCACACTTCCCACCAACACTGCCTAAGAGAGATGAAGACACAGCAACCCTCAGCAATGTCAGTGACCCCATCAGAGCCCTCAGTCAGCAGAAGCAGTCACATAGAGGAGCAGGCCCTTCAGGGAGCAGTCAGGGACCTACTGGGTGTCGGAAGCTGTGCCAGGGGCTCAGCCCAGCCAAGGCCTCCAGCTCCCCTCCAAAGCCCAGGTAGGCGCCAGAGCAGGAACCATGCATGGATCTGATGCCGCAGCCCTGATCTCTCTGACTGCTGCAGATTAAATCAGGGATGATGTCCCCCACCTAGGAACCAGATTCCATGCATCAGAAACCCTCTCAGACACTGCACCATTGTGCTAAGCAGCGTTGGTGCGAGGAGGCCACTGCCACCTCCTTAACCACCTCGGCAGCTGTGGTGGGAAACAGGAGGGGCAGAAAGATCCAAGTCCTCTTTGCCCTGTCCTGGACAGACAGAGAGACAAATGCAGGGCAGCCTGCCCCTCCTTCAACCCACAGTCGCAAGAGGCACCCCTGGTGAGAGGCTGTTTCAAGACATCATTTCCAAAAGGCTGAGCTGAACTAGCACTCAAATAACCTCCACAATGTAAATTCTGTGGGTTGAACTAATGAGCTATATATGTATCTTTCATCCCCTAATTAACTGTGGTTTAATGAATTTCTCAGCCCCCTGCTGCCAGAATGGCCTTGCAGCCCAAGAGTTTTTCCCCCTCCATTGCAGGTAAATATTTAAAGACCCCAAATTAAAGGGTGCACCAGGGCCCAAAATTGGAGACCGGTTGCTACCCCGGGTAATTAGACCCCTGTCTCATCGATTCATTGTTTTCATTTTTCCTTTTTCCTCCAAGGAGGTGGCAAGGGACCTCAGGCGCTAGGAACCTGCACTGGCACAGAGCCTGGGGCTTCTTGCTCCAGCTGCCCGGAGGCTCCTCCTTGGCTCCACCCAGAAGGAGGGACTGGAGACATTACACCTGCTGGTCCACCGGGTGGCACAGAAACCCCTTAGGCAAAGGCACCCAAGGTACAGCCTAGGCAGCCAGGGCCCCGGGGACATCAGATCCAGGGCTCACGCCCCAGCATCTGCCGCTCCCTAGGGGGATAGGTGAGGGGCACCCCCATCATGACTGATCCCCAAGGCTTGCTACCCTTGTTCTCCATCTCCCGAGGTCAGTTCTTCTCTCTCACCCTAACTGACATGTATTCCAACCTCAAGTACCCCTCTAGTATGTGACCTCTGCAAAACACAGAAACCTCAGCCCAAACATCCCTTGGAATTGTCATCCCCCAGTGCTGCGTGTGCACCTCGGGTGCTCCTTGAAGCCACATGCATGGGCGGCCTCCTCCAATTATCTGAAAGCTGTCCCTGTCCCCATTCCCATGGGAGGCTAAAAAGGTCCCTGCCCCATGAAGCCACAGGTCAGATGTCAGCAGGAGGAGAAGGTGGCGCTGGCGGGCAGCCCCGGGAGGCAGGAGGAGGATGCACCAGGCATGGTCCCCATGCTCACCCCAGCCTGCTGCCTCACTGGGCAGGCACAGAGAGCTCCCAGGAGTCACCATTGCAGACCAGCCATGGCCCTGGAATAGGAAGGGAGAAGAAAGAGGGACCAGATGCCCTGCCTTGGCCAGGACAGGCACAAGGGGCCACCACACTGAGATTCAGGGAGAATCATGAGGGACTATGGTTTCTCCAAGGTACCCAGGCTGAAAGAATACTCCCTCCAGAATGCGGGGAAGGGTCCCATAGAGGATGCTCAATCTTCCCTGTCCATGGGCCCTGCTGTTCTCCACCATGCTCAGCCCAGGGACTCAGGTAAAACCAAAGGCTTCCGGGAAGCCACAACCCTCTTGGGCTCCCTGGGGCCTGGCATGGATGCCTCTCCTTGCTCTCTTTGGCCTCTCTGGTGATGATGTGTCCAGCCTGGAGAAAATAAGCAGGGGGCCCCTGACAAAGACTCAAGCTGGCTCTCCATGGCCACAAACCTAGCCACACCAAGCCCAGGTTACAGGGCAGAGGAGCACAGCCCTGGGAGGTGCCTGAAGGTCTGCCCAGCCACACAGGGCCACTAGGCCACCCCTCTACCAGCATCACCCTCGGTGTTGACCTGGCACTCCTCAGATCCCCCTCATACCTCCTGTTCCCCAGGCACCTCCTCCTCTTGCCTCTGCTCCCCAGGACCCACCCCCATGCAACAACCCCTCATTTTCCTGTCACCTTTCTGGTCATGACAAATGATACAGCCTGGGTGCTTGTGCTAGGCCACTTCTCCAAAGCTATGCCTCACACAGGGACTCCCCCAGCCAGTGCTGGATCCTACTTGCCCCTCTGTGATCAGCTTGCACCACCTTCAGACAGTCTCTGTGATGAGTCTACAAGGTCAGAGCCATGTGACCATCTTGAATCACTAAATACAAACTAATGACAGCCCAGCACACATGACTAATGTCCTCTCTGCACAACAGTCACCTCTCCACCTGGAAACGGGGCTCATCTAACATGGAAGACTTGTCTCTGTGTTGCCTGGCACTAGGCCTGAAACACTACAGATGTAATAAATATGTACTGGCTGACTGACGAGATGGACTGATGGTCAGCTGGATGGAGAGATAGAGAAGTAGGGAGGTGGATGGGTGGGTGGGTGGATAATGGGTGGGTAGATAGAAAGGATGGATGGAAGGATAGATGGAGAGATGGAGAGATGGGTGGGTGGAAGGAAGGAGGCAAGGAAGAAAGGGAAGATAAATGGTGGGTGGATGAGAAGTGGGGTGGATGGATGAATAGAAAGATAGAACAGTGAATGGGCGGGTGAGTGGATGGAAGGATGGATGGACAGGTTGACTGATGGGTGCATAGATAGATGGAAGAAAAGAAAGGAAGGAGAGGGGAGGGAGGGGAAGGGAAGGAAAGGGAAGGTGGGTGGATGCTTGAATGGATGGGTAAGTGGGTGGGCGGGTGGATGGATAGATGGATGGATGGATGGATGGATAGATGAGTATATGGAAGGACAGAAGTATGGACAGATGGATAGATGGCTGCTGGATAGATGGATCAATAAATTCTCAAACTAATCACCAAAGAGACCAAACCAACCCCATAAAATCAGAATGTTGGCTGTGCACTGTCTCCAAGGAAAGCAGACAAAGAAGAGAAGCCCCTGACTGAAGCTTTTAATAAGGGGCCAAGAGGAGAGAAGGAGCCTTGAACTGTAAGTCTCTCTCTGAAGTGGGGGAAACAAGAGGAGAGAGGCAAGATCCAGAGTCCTGAGGCTGGGAGGGGAACACTGAGGAGTGTGAGGACAAGTGGCACTGGGCAGAGTGGAGACTTGCATAGCTGGACCCTGAGAGTGGGCATCCAGCCATGAGGTGGACAGGCTCATGACACAGTGCACAAGGTCCAGGAAGAGAGTGAAAGAACCAACTTGGCCCAGTATCAGGGCCTGTGTACACCTGGCATGAGGTGGCAGTGGGTCCATCTGTGCCCCAAATACCACAACTTATCAACAGGTGCCACCCCAGAGGCCTGGGCATTTGAGGGGTGTTGTCTAAGGTCATGGCCCAAGTCAGTATGAGCCCACCAGTGCCTCCTGGACACACCAGGTGCCCCTCCTTTGAGCACAACAGGAGGGCGCAGGACCCCAAGGAGCTGGCTTCAATCTGGACCCCCATTTCCAGAGCCTGAGAAATGAGTCCTTGGGCCCAGGAAACCAGCAGAGGAGGCTGCTGACCCTAAAATGTATAGCATTCCTGTCCTGGCTTATAAAATTCCTTCCCAACAACCCAAAGCACTTCTGCAAAGCACACAGATGGTGCAGAGTAGCTTCTGTTGGCAGAGGCAACATCTGATAAGGTCAATCCTGCCAGCATCAGTCACCTTTACCCACCTTCACCCCCTCACACACACCAGCTGGGGGTTGCCTGGGTGCAGAGGCCCCACCCACAGGATGACCCACCATCTTGCAGGCGGCCATATTCAGCTAGATCTGCAGGGCCAAATTGGGAGGGGACAGGCATGGACAGGGAGGGGCGACAGCTTGGAATGGTGAGAAGAACATCAACATGAATCAACAAAAACCAACCTATACATGATTCCCTCTCCAGCAGACCTGAAAGATCCCTTCTTTCTATGCTGGTCACATGAACTTGGCTAAAGCTCACCCTCTCTGGGCCTCTACTTCCTCCCTGGAGAATGAGTGCCATCCTTGGCTCCCAGCTGCTTTCAAGATGGGAAGGACCTGGAGACATAAATCAACTCCCAGGTGAAAGGAAATGTGGCGTCAAGGCTCGAATGCCTGCAGCTGCCCCTCTTCAGCAAGAGCCAAAACAACCAGCAGGCTGAGGTTCAGTCTATGTTTAATTTTGGTGCAGGACAATCCAGAGGAGCTCTGAGAAAAATCTGCCCCCCAATATCTGTCCCTGTCCACCATGATGCCTAGGAGCCATAAGCAGGTGGCGAGAGTCCCACACCAAGGCCTCCCTGTTTCTCAGGAGACAGGTGGTGCCCAGAATGCCCTTGCTTGGCAGCAGGGCCTGTGCCCTGGAGCAGGGGCTGGGAGGCTGGAGAGGACCCAGCATGTGGTCTCCACTGCCCTTGGTCCCCACTAGTCCTCCCTTCAAGGAGCTCTCCACCGCTGAGTCACAGCCTGCCCGGATCCAGCACAGGCCTCCCACTCTGCATCATCCTCTCCAGTCTCTAAACACACACCTGGCCCTCACACCAGCAGGCCCACAGCTGGTCCCCTCAGGCTCCTCTCCCACCACCCACCACCTCCATTTCTCCCTCCTTCTGCCTTCACGGACAGAGAGTTGTTTCACGGCTCATGCCTTTGCCTAGGCTGTCCCCTCTGCCTAGAACACTTTTTCCTCAACACTGCTTTGCTAAGTAAAAGCCTTCTTTAATTCCAGATGCAACCCAGATGGCCCTCCTTGAGAAAGCCTCTGATATCCAGCCCACTACTGGACCTGGAGATCCTCTCACACAGGTTTGCCTGTGTGACTGCCTCCAATCTCCAGTTACTTGTACAAAGCCTGACTCACAGAACAGCCTCATCAATGGGAATGGGTGGGTGGATGCATGCACGGATGGTGATAAATGGATGAGTGGGAAGCTGGATGAATGGGTGGATGGCTGTGTGAATGGATGGATGGATGGATGGATGGATACATGCATGCACATGTGCATGAATGAGTGAATGAATACATGATTGGGTCTATCAGGAATTCCACATGAAGAAGATACAAAGACAGGAGAGAGTATAGACATTGCCTCCAGAGGCAAGACTTCTCATGCAAGTGAATGTCCTCCAGCCTGTGAGTAGGGAAGATTTCCCTCTCTTCAGAGCACATAGGTGGCCCTGAGCAGAGGCAGAGGAACAGCCATGGTGGCTTCTCCAGTCTCCTAACAACACTGAGCTCTCCTCCTCTGCCATGGAGCAGCCCCTTTCCTCCCATAGCTGCCTTCTGGGCACAGCCTTCCAGGGATAAGGTGTCCTGAGGAGGTTTCAACACAGGAATGGACTCCAGCAAAGAGCAAGGTGGTGAGCAGGGTGGGCTTCGTCTCAGGTCCCCAGTGGAAATGCATGCAGGCTGGTCCAAGAAGCACTGAAAACTACATGTATTTTTATATGCAACATGAAAAAATTATGCTAATTACCTATAGCCTTGAGGCTACAGCCAATCCCCACACCCAAGGCTCACCTCTGCCTGGAGCAGGTCCCCAGGCCTTCCAGAGCCACCTTCTCCTGGAAAACTCTAGATGTGCACCCTCCTGCTGGGCTCCCCAGCCTATCAGGCCACAGACAAGGGTGGCCTGCAGGTCTCGACCAGGGCTGGACCCTGCCAGTGAATCCTGGATCTAGGGCCAGGAAAGAAAGCAGGAGCTTCAGCCCTCAAGTTCCTGTACCCTTGAATTTACCTGCCAGTGCTTACAAGTGCCACTGCCAGGCCCAAGCATTAGCTGGAGTGAAACAAGGCCTCTATCGCCTGGCTGCTTTTCTTGTAGCTAAGGTCGGGGAGCACAGACACCCTCCACACACCTGGTACACACCAAAGCAGCTCAGCGCTACCCACCTGCCAAGGTTCCTCTGGGTCCCCCTGAACCCAGGGCTATCTCGGAAACTTCTTTGAGCAGGAACTTCCCCTGAACATCTGATGAACACTCTTGGGGCCCAAAGATGGTGACCTGAGTGGGCAGCGGTGCCTACACCTGGGGGCTGTCTCCCGTCTTCCTCATCACCACCAGAGGAGGTCAGCGTGGCTGTCCCCACTTCATATGGGAGGAAACTGAGGCTCTGGCCTTACCTGCAGTCACTCCACTGCTGAATGGCACAGCCAGGCCTAGAACCCAGCTGCAGCTGACCCCAGAGACTTGGACTGGGCCGGAGAATGGGTTCAACATCACATCTAGATGGGAGTATCTCCCATCAGCCCCTGGGTGCCCAGTTGAGTCACATCCCCTCAGACCTGGTCAAAGCTCACCTTCCTGGGAGACCTTGGACACCCCCCACCTCTGGACCTCCACACTCTACTGCACCCCACCCACACAGACTTGCATTAGTATGCCCGCACCATAACAATTATTTACGGGTCTGTGTGGATGGATCCTCGAGGTGCATGAATAAATGGATGAACGAATATGTGGTTTGACACCAACTCTACTTTGGTGTGCAAATTCCACATGTCTCCCGGAGAAGAGAGGAAATGTGTTTTTCCCTAACAAGCTGCAGTCAACGACTTCCATTTTTCTGCACCAGAGACAGTCAGCATCTGTCACCTTTGTCGGTAACCAAATGACACTGCCTGGCGCCCGCTGTCTTGGGGTGGTGGAAGGATGTATTTACAAAGTTTGTGCTCCCTGAGATAATACTACCATCTCCAGGGGGGCCCCAACGGAGCATGCGTTATTGGTGCACGGTCTGAATTTCCTCCATAAGGATTTCATGCTGAATTTGCTGAGTCTCCAAGCAAAGTTGTAAATGTACAGGAGGAGTGTTTCTCTGGGTCTTCAGCACATCCTTCATTCAGAACATAAGTGGTGATAATATTTGTAATATGTTTACTGACAGAACCAGGGGCTCTGTGCAAATAACTCTTTTATGACACAAAGTACTTAACTAAGATGGAAAATAACATTACTCATGCTAAATTCAAAATGAGCATTTTGTCCCAAATTGCTAGAAACCCAGGAAATGTCATTAGCTATCTGAGGTTACAATGAAATCCACAAAGGGTTACTTTTTGGTAATTACATTTACTGTAGCTATAGAAACCAGGGGCATCAGGCAGCCTGGCTGACAGCTCTGTCTTTTCCCCCAAGAACGGCTCATCTACATGTTGCCGCTCCCAAAGAATGAGCTCTGGAATGCCCCGGATAGCCCCACATCTGGGCACTGGCAGCAGGCTCTTGGGAGAATTGTTTTCCCCACAGGCACCAGGCTGGAGCCCCAGGACATGAGCTGCTCTGATTTTTTATTGGAAACTGATGATAAAAGACAGAGATGAGAATGCTCGTCCTGTGGCTTCTGCATTGAAATATGCTTCTGAATGTGTGCCAGGAGTTGGGCTTCCTGGGGCTGGGTTCTGTGGCAGATACATTATTTATGGCCATACAGCACTGTGCAAAGCACTACTCTGCTGCAGAGCTCGAGCTGCTGCTTTCCAGCACACCCTGATGCTCCTCCCTCCGGGCCAAGACTTGAGCCCACTGGATGGAGCCTGGAGCTCAAGGGTCTTCTCAGAACACACAGCAGCAGAGGCAGACAGCTGGCCAGGCCTGAAGGTATCAGGAAAGGGGAGCTGGGGATTCGCAAGGGAAGCAGGTGGCCACAGGCAGCTTCTGCCTCAAGGGAAAATGGGGATGATGTCCCTGTTAGCCAAGGAGAAGGGCCCGCTCCTTCCCTTCCTCCAGTGACTTCATGGCTCACCATCTATGAGACAGCCAGCACCTGCCCTCCACCCAGAGGTACCAAGAGTCCCCACACCATGATTCTCAAAGTGGGGTGCCCAGGCCAACAGCAGTGGCACCACCTGGGACCTTTTAGAATCTGATTTTTGCAAATGCCTGGTTCCAACCTCGAATCTAAAGAAGCAGAAACTTTTGCAATGGGGTCCTGTCTTCGGACTTTCTTTAAAAACAAGATTTCCCCATGATTCTGAGACACATGAAATGGGAAAATGACCAGGCTGCCTTTAGGTTCACCCAGGTAGCTCTCAACAACCCTGACTCACATTGGCAGCCCCTGGGCAAAGGGCCTCCGCGAGCTTCAGGATCACTCTGGGCCACCAGGACTGGGGCCTGCGCACTGCTCCACAGTATAGACAGGGCCCCGCAAGTTGCTAAACCCGAGACTGGTCCAGGTCAAACAGGGGTCCCAGAAGCAGACCTGGCCAGATACACCAGGGGCTGCCAGGCTGCAGAAGGACCCTTGTTGGCCACTCTGAGGGTGCCACTCAGCAAAAGCAGGGGACACCTCCAGGATGCAAGAAGCCCAAATCAGGACCAGCCCCTGGGGCACACGGGGAGCATCCTGTCCAATCCTGGTCCCCACTCGAACCCTTCATTCACCCACTGTACCTCCTGCTCTGTGGCCCCCACGCAGTTGTATGTGACCTTGCCACTCTTGTCTCCCTCCCTGAGGAATCACCAATATGTAAGAAGGGCGTGTAAGGAATCAAGCCAAGAAGCAAACTTTCTATTTTTGTCTTTTCTTTTCCAAAGATTCTGTCAATGACACTAAATTGATACTTTACAATTAATAATTAAATTGTTGCTGACCATGGTGAACACTTATCATCCCAGCTACTTAAGAAGCAGGAGGACAACAAGCTCAAAGCCTGGGCAACTTGTGAGACCCTGTCTCAAAATAAAAATTTTTTCAATTTTTACTTTTTTATTTGTAAATGTTTGCAGTACATAATGATCACATTCCTCATAGGGAGTTGGTCCATATACATAACACATCTTAATTCTTTTATACCTGCTTTCCTTTCCCCTGTCCATCTCTTGATCCCCTTTCCATTTGCAAATGATCTATCTCCCTGTTTCTATTTGGTTTGGTTTTGTTTGGCACCTGGGATCGAACTCTGGACCTTGCACTTGCGAGGCAGGCAGCAGCATCACTGAGCTAAATCCCCAGCCCATTCCCTATTTCTAATTATCTGTCTTTTTATTTTGCTCTTTATTTATATTTTGGGTTTCTCACATAAGAGAAACCACACCATATTTAAGCTTGTGTATCAAAATAAAATTTTCAAAGATGGTCTGGGGATGTAGCTCAGTGGTAGAGTGATTGCCTAGCATGTGTGAGGTCCTAGGTTCAATTCCCAGCATCACACACAAAAAGGTCTCCATACCTCAAGGCCTACGTCAATGTGCATGCATACACACACACCAGCCCTTGGGGACACCTTCCCTGTGCTCTCCACCCCCAGGATGCCTTGGCTGAGCCTCCTGCACCTCACAGCAGACCTGGCCTGGCTCTGAGCACCCGAAGGGCAGCCCAGAGCACCTCCTCCTCTCTTTCCCAGACAGACCACGTCCACTGCCCTGTGCTGGGTCAGCAGGGGGATTGACAAGTGGACCCCAGCCTCGGTCCAGCCCAACTCCTTCACCTCCCTACAACCCACAGTCTCTGAGCTCCCAACCAGCACATGGCCCCACAGCCGTCCACAGCTGGGGCTCCTGGAGAGGACGTCATGCTCATCAGGTTACAGCGCCCTTCCATCTGCAAATCCAGGCATGAGCCAGACACTGTCCAGGCTTCCAGGGGTTGCCATAGCTCTTCTGTCCCAGCAGGTACATGTGTGAGGTTTGTTAATCTGTTTTTAGTTCTTTTGAAAAAGAGTCTTACTGCAGAGTTCAGGCTATTGAACTCACTGAGTAGCCCAGGCTGGCCCTGAACCCATTGCATTCCTCCTGCCTCAGCCTTCTGGGTGCTGGGATTACAGGCATGTGCCACACTGTCTGAGTGGGTTTTGCCTGTGTGTCTTGCTCAGGGCAGCCCTGAGCACAGGAACAACCCCACGGACACCCACCTAACTGCTCCCCATCCCAAGGTCCCGCTGGCTCTCTTCCCCCTCCTGTCAACAGGGCTGCCTCTCTCTCCACCTGGAGTAGCCCAGTGAGCACCCACAGGCATTTAATTAGCAACACTGAACCTGTGTTATCACACCGTCATGACAGCAATGAAACTCGGCCCCTTGGCAAGAGGACCCACAAGTGACCACAGACAGAGAAGCCCTCTCTCTATCCCAGGGGATCAGCACTCTGAACAGTATTTAATCTACAAGGCTGGTAAGGACAATAGTAAGTGACTACCACACAGAAGGGAGGTTAGGGGACACTTGATAGACACACACACACAATCATAGCCTGACCTAGTGAGCCCCACTCTGCTAGCACCTCCTAACCCACTCTACTGTGTGCCCTGCCAGGCTGGCCTCTGGGATCAGCTCTGGGGACCCCCTTAACCTGCTTGGCTTCTACATCTGCTTGGCTTCTGCCACTGGAGGCATCAGCAGTGGCTGTGTCCCTTGTCTGAGGTCACAGATCCCACTGGGCAGCCCCTCTGTCCACTGGATCCTCTCCCAGGCTCTGCAGCCCTGACCCAACACCCCACCACCACCCTTCTGCCCCTTCAGGCCCAGAGCTGTGGCAGCTCCCTGCAACCAATTTCCTGTCTCTAAGTGCTCCCCATTCCTGCCTGGGTCCTCTTCCTTCCGTTTTGTTTGGGGACCTCTGGAAAGGTGGAGGAATTCAGGTGGAGAGTCAGTGCCCTTAGTTAGGGGTTGATAGTCAGTTTCAGCAAGGTTTTCCCCAGTCGTGCCTGCGGTGAATGGTGAGCCCGCTGCTAGGACAATTAGTTATATTCCGAGACTTAATTAACTAGATCCAAAGCAGAATGGTTCCTAACAACTGGTGGAGCCTCCAGTGGTTTTCCTCAGGGCTCTAGCCTTCGAAATGTCTGCTCAACCGTTTTATGAATGACTTGGCAGAGGACACTGATTGGCCCCATTCCAGGGATAATTAATACAGCATTGGGGAACCAAAAAGATCTTGGTCATCTACAATACTGGGCCATACTGAGCAAAACAGCTCAACAGAGGTACCTGGAAAGTTGCAGGCATAAGACCAGGTAGGAAGACTCAAGGGGAAGCCTGTGGGAGACACTGAGGCTCAACCGCCGTCACACTGAACATGAGCCGGCAGAAGGATGTGGCCACCCGTGGGTGCATAACGGTCTGACCCCCAGGATGAGGAAAGAGAGATTTTACTGAGTTCAATCCCGAGCTCAGCATTCAGTAGGGACTGTGGTACCAGGGAACGGGAGTGGAAGGGAACAGCCAGCCAGAAAAGGGACACAGAAGCCTGTCATGGGGAATAGCTGAGGGACCTCAAGTACAGCCAGGAAGCAGGCTATGTGTGAAGGTGACATCAAGCCAACTCCAGACACCTAGAAGGGTTATTCCCAAGAAGATAAAGAACAGGGGAGCCATGCCAAGGACACTCTCTCTCTAATCCAATTTAAACCGTCTTCAACCCACTGGAACAGATAAGTGTCCTCACAGAGCCAACAGCAACGGGCAAAAAACATCCTCCACCTCCAACCCCGAGCTTCCACCACCAGTAAGGGTCCTGGCCAGTGTCCCCTCCAGCTGTGCAACATGGCTTTCCTCCCACCCACGACACTAACCCCACCTCCCAGCAAAACAGGAGAGGAAGAGCAGAGAAAATTCAAAGATGAGTAAAAATAGATAAAAGAAATAAAAATCCCTACAGTCCAATTCTTTGAAAAAGAAAGTAGTATGATTTCAGAAAAATGGCCAGCCCTAAAATAGACTCTCATGTAGATTTGGGGGGAAATGCTACCAGTTATTTTCAAAGAGGAAAAAATTACATTATATCCACTGAAGAGGAGAGCTGGAGACAAATTAATATCTCTAGGATTCTAACAGAACTACTGTTGGAAGGTATAAAAACACAGAATTGGCACTACCAAAAAAATGTACCAGTAAACCAAAAGATACACTTGAGCAATGTGCTAGTTTAAGCTAAGATAGGTTGTTGTAACAAACAATCTGAAATATCTCAGTGGCTTAAGTCAATGCAAAGCTTCTTTTCCTCACATACTCCATGTCTACAGCAGATTGGCTCCAGCTGCCTTCTCCCATGGCACAAAGAAAAGAAGATGGCAGAACCAAGTGCTCCTAAAGCTTCAGGTCCCATGAGGGAGATGTCAATTTCACTCTCACCTGATTGGCCCTGGAAAGTCACATGGCCGGTGATGACGTCAGCAAGGCAGCCTATAACCCCTCTCACTGAAAGAAGCCAGGATGTTTTGAACAATAAAGCAACTTGTTAGA
This sequence comes from Heterocephalus glaber, assembly GCF_000247695.1. Next base: position 734,804 of record NW_004624841.1, on the reverse strand, counting down.
CACATCCAGACTACAGAACTACAGAACAAATGAGGGGAGGCTTCTGGTTATGGGAAAGATGAGAAACGAGAGAAAATGTAGGAAGAGCCCAACATCAAGGGCTGTGTCACTCACCCAAAGATGACATAAGACATTAAGGAAGAGCTGGGATTAGAAATCAAAGGACACAACCAGTGGAAGGGAAAGTTCTGCCTGGAAAGGAGTGCTGGGCTTCCTGGTGGAATGATGTTTAGCCTCAAAGGAAAGGAACAGGGTGGTGTTTTCAGGAGGTAAATGACGGCTGTGGCCTCACAAAGATAGAGCTGACAGCTGGACATGGCCCCTCAAGGCTTCAGAGGACCCCAGAATATAAGCTGGCTTTCCTAGAGGACCCCAGGCCCTTGTCCCAGGCAAATGGCTGTATCTGACCTGCCTGCTCCCATAATTTACACCAGAAGTGGAGACAAGAATGTCTCCAGACCTCTGCCCTCTTCCCACCACAAAGATGTAAACTATTGGTGTGCACAAAACGTCTCTGATTAGAGAACATTACTAAATTATATTAAAATATATAATTATATATCAAACTATATAAATTATGTATCAAACCATGTACATTAACCTATATTAAAATACAAATTATCAAGGAATAACAGGGGAATGTGGGCACTGCCAACACCGGGGCAAATCTGTACATGTCAAGTAGGAAATACAGTTAATGGTTTCAAATTCAGTCAAGCCCAAGCCCAGCCTCTCGCAGCAGCCCTGGTACCACATGGGGTGCAGGGGTACAGAGAGAGAGGAGGCAGGCAAGCAGAGGGAGGACAGATGAAAAGAACACAGAGGCAAAGTGGGGCCAGTGGGGGGGGGGGGCGGGCGGAAGACCATACACAGCATACGCATGTACAGAAATGTCACGGCGAATCCCCTTAATCTCTACAATCAACACGCACTAATAATTATACATTTAAAATAAAAGGAAGCCTGTTCCTAAGACCCCTCCCCCAAAGAGACTCCCTCGGCAAGACCCTCCCTCTAGTGGAGACGAATGTGCACAGCGCCTGCTTGGCTGGCTCCCGGGCGTTGCGGGGGGGGGGGGGGGGGTTACAGTGGTTTCTCCCCATGAATTAACGCACTGGGTGTATTCAGTCAAAAGTTAGTCTCTAGTGAGTTTGGTTAATGTAAGTCAGTCCCCACCTGGTCCTGAGACATTGCAAGGCTGCTCTGGCCCCCCACCTGGGAGCTCACAGCCACTGGAGTGCAGAGATGAGGGCCACGCTTTCTGCCCTCGCCTTGTTATCTGCTCTGCCTTCAACAGGAGAACTCAGGGGCTGCCCTCCTGACTTGTTGCCACTTTTGAGCCTGCACTGCCAAACAATACACCAGGCATTATACCACACTGTGAATATTACTTCATGCTAACCTTTATACCAATCCTTACAACCAACAGGTACCACATCACCCTTATTTTAGAAATAAGGAAAGCCAAGCTCAGAGAAGTTAGGTAACTTCCCCACGGTCACACAGCAAGTGACAGACAGATTCCTAAGCCAGCTCCACCTCTAAGACCTGCAACCCCCCTTCCCCCAGGGGGTCCTGCTCCACCTTGGAGTTCCTGTAATGGTCCCTGGACTGTGACAGGGTCTTCGGGAGCTGCTGATCCCCATGGAGACACAGACAGGCACACTAGGATGAACTGGGAGACCTTGCAGAGGGAACCAGAGAGGCCTGCTAGGAGAGGGAACATCCCATCTCTCGGCCAGCATGGGCTGGGAGTGCCATGGCCGTGATTACAGGGCCGACAACCGAAGAGCATCCCAGGTGGCCACCATACCCAGACCCCATCATCCAGGCTCCTGCTGCAGTCTCCCTGGAGCTGACAAGACAGACAATTCCCCCTTGGCAATGGAGGGCAGTCTTGTGTCCCCTCCTTTAATTCGGAGTTAAAGACAGGAGGAGGGCACTGCCCGGGGAGCTGCTCCACACCTCCCAAACACAGGTTCCCCAAACCCGAGGGACAGCAGGAGAAAGCTGCCAGAGCCAGGCTCCGAGCTGTGCATTCCCCAGAAGCGGACCTCCAGGGTGAGCCCCACCGGGCAGGGGCACCATTATTACCCCCATTTGTGGATGAGGAAATCAAGGCTCAGACAAGTTCTATAGCTCACAAGATACTAGGACAGAAGTGAGGCTGAGCTCACGAGTCTGAGACTGGTGCTCCATCTTGCTGGGACCAAGGATGCCTGGGGAGAGGGAGCATAGGACCTGCTGGTAGGGAGGGTGGGGTGCATTCTGTGGGGAAGCGCAGATGGGGAGAGCAAAAGCAACACCATGAGGCCCGGCCCGGGTGAGTGCTCAGCAGCCACTGCTCTCAGAAGCCCTCCAAATCCAGGGACCTGCTCCTCACTGTTCTGCTAACCCCAGGGCCCAGGCAAGAAGAGCCTGGCACCCAGGGAGATGCCCCATCAGCACCCGGGGCAGCACCCCCAGGCTTCTGCCCAGGAACCCCTATCCAGCAGGGTAGGAAGGTGGGAGACAGCTAGGAGGGAGTGAGGCAGGCCAGGTCCTGCGCTGCAGAGGACCCCAGGTGGCCCAGCCCAGTGGGTCCCAGGCAGGTGTGTGAGGTGGCATAAGTATGCAGCCCGAAGCCCCAGCACGCAGACACATGGCAGACTTGCTCACCCCACGGAGCCCAGGACACACAGCACAACCACCCAGCCACAGTCTTTAAATTTGGCTCAGGGTAAAGCCCAGCCCATCCACATCCACCTCCCCGGGTTTTGGGTTGTTGGTTTGGTTGGAGTTTGTTTGTTTTTGCTGTACTGGGAACTGAACACAGGGCTTCCAACTGAGCTCCATCGGCCCTTTTTTAATTTTTTATTTCAAGATAGGGTCTCATTAAGCTGCTAAATAGTCCAGGCTAGGCTCACTTGCTATCCTCCCACCTCAGCCTCCCTGCCCAGCTGTCATCAGAGATTCTAGTCCCACCCAGCCAGGGGCCAGCCAGACACCTTGGGAGCTCAGGAAGGAAAGCCCGGCTACCTTGGGCCTTTGGGTCCAGCTAGGTCCCAGGCTACCAGATGAGGTCCAGGCACTGCAGCCCTCTGCCTGGACAGGGGACTGACCCCCATAGGAGGCAGAGCCACACCATGCCCCTACACACACCCACAGTAGGCCACAGCCTTCTCCACCTGAGGTCTGTCATTCATGGTCCCTGCGAAGCCCTGTCACAGCCACCCTCTGTGAACAAACAGAGCTCAGAGAGATTAAACAACTGCCTGTTGATTGCACAAACGGCCAGCAATGCACAAATTCAGGCACTGACCACCAGCAACACTGCTCTCCAGACTTGACCTCCAATCCATGTTCCTCCAGGGCCCCCTGCATGGCCAGTGAAAGTCCAGGTCGCCCATAGGCCTCAGGGCCACAGAGACCTGGGACAGAGCTCTGGACAGAGGCCGCAGGAAGCGGGGCTCCAGGGCCCCCACCCTGGTTCCCAGGCCCAAGGGACCTCCCCCACCCGCTCCCTGCAGAGGCTGCCTGTGTGGGAACTCGGGGCTCGAAGTGCTGCGAGGGAGGCGATTTATTCCGGAGAAAACATCTTTGTTCTGCGAGTGAACGGGAGCCATTTGCAACAATTTAATGCTCTGTTCACAGGCCCAGGAGCTGGGCGACTGTGCAGGCTGCTTCTTTGAGGTGGAGCCGTGCATAATGAGGCTTCTCACTGCTGCCCACAGCCATCCTGCCAAACCCAGACAGTCATTTATCCATTAATCTGGTATGACATCCCCTGCGTTTCATCCGCTAGAACAGATTCGGTGGTGAGAGTGTGGACTCAGTGGAGAGACCCCTGCATTCCATTTCTGGCATCCCAACGCGTGCACCCATCCATTGTTCGCCAGCCTTGGGCACTGAGGGCCTGGGTGATCCCAGCTGGGGACAGGAAGCAGCAAGGCGGATCTCACCTCTCCCAGCCTCTGGATCTAGGCCCCTGGCACTGCCACCAAGACTAGCTGGCTGGGATCCATGGTGCAGCTCCTCGGGTCCCTGGATCACTGCACCACAAACCCCATCCTAGACCCCACTGTTGGGGCTGGAATCCTAGCTGTGCCACTCACTAGCTGTGTAACCTTGAGACTTCGCCTCACCTCTGTTGCCTCAGTTTCCCCACCTCCCTCCTCAGGCTGTGGTGAGAATTCAGTGAATAAAGTGCTTAGAACAATGCCTGGCACACATCAAATGCTAAGAGTTGGCTTCAAATATGAATTTTTTTAAATCTAGGGCAAGTGTGTTTGTTTATACACAGGCTTTAGAGACCAGCCTGCTTCACCCTCCCCACCTCTCTGTGCTCAGTTCAGAGTATTGGGCATCCTGGAACACTTGCTGTGGACAAAGGGTCTGCTGCCAGAAACTCTGGCTCTCGCTGAAGTCAAAAGAGGGGCTGGAACCTGTTCAGGACCCCAGAAGACCCAGGACCAGAATGCAAGCCACTCACCTGCAGGGTCAAGATTTTTGGTTTCTGGTTACTAGCAGAACCTTGGAATGCTCCTCCACTTTGCTTTCCCTGAGGGTCTTCTAACTCTACCAGCTCAAGCTGGCCCCAGGAGATACCAGCTGGGCACCCGCATCTCCATCTCGGCTGCAGCAGTGCCCACCCTTAGCCATGCCCCCAGACCTCCACCCCCCACTGCCCTCGGGTTCTCTGCAGCACTCCCTGTCTGTCCTCCTACATCTCATGTGCCCCCGTCCCCCTGCCCCCAGGTCTGGAGTCTGCACCCTGCTGCACAGGGTGGAGAGCAGGGCAGGCTGGGAGACACCCAGTACCTGCTGCTCCACACTGCTGGATGCAGGTCCTTGGGGTGCTGCCCCCTCTTGGAAGCTTAAGTTCCCGCCACGCCGCTGTCTCTAGTGAGGCCCATTCCCTGGACACCCTGAAGGGTGCCCACTGGTCCTACAGAACAAGCCTTCTGCCCTCCTCTCTGTCCAGGAAAAACCGGCCCATGTTGCATGTTGACCCTGACTGAGGAGCAAGGTCACAGTGAAGCGCTGAGTCTGTGTGCAGAGAGAAGAGCCATGTCCCACGCAGGAGCTGCTCTGCCCAGGCAGCTGCAGGCCCAGCCCCTGCCTCCTTCAGAGCAACAGAGAGGCAGGCATGCGGGCAGACAGACGCCCAACACAGAGACCTCCCCACGCCCGGCCGTCACCACCACCCCTTCCTCCGAGGCCACTGCTCTCTGCTGTCAGGATGCTCCCAGGAGAGAAGGCCTGCGTGCTGGCCTCCAACGACGTCCCCTGAACACTGCCTGTCACTAAGCCCTGGGCCAGCCAGGGGGGACTGCCCTTGTCCACCACTCTTCTTCCTTGCCACATTTAAGCAAGGAGTGGTTGCCCTGGCCTCACACCACACCCTATAGCTGTGAGCTCCCAATATCCCTGCCCTGGACACAGTCTCTTCTTAGAAACTTATTCTCGGGCCTGAGGTTAGCTCAGTGGTAGAGCAAAGCCCTGGTTCAGTCCCAAGCACTGCAAAAAGAGAAAAAGAGTCTTGCTTATCTCCCCTTCCCTCTCTGAGACCTCTGTCCTGGCCTCCTGCCCACCCCCACCCAACCAATGCTGCCAAGGGGAAAGTGACCAAGGCCTGGACCACATCAACCTCTGATCACTTCAGCTGCACCCAGCCCTGATGACCTGTGCCAGGCACTGTACCATGTGCTTTAAAATCCAAGACCTAGCCAGGGGAAATCCTTCCATTTCACAGATGAGGACACTGAGGCTCGTCCGAAGGCACGAAGCTTCTAAGTGGCCCAGCCTGGATTTGAACCCAGCTGTGTCTGAATCCAGAGCCCCAGGTCTTAGCACCAATCTGTTCTTGCCCGGTGTGTGAAATCAGACCCTCTGCCCAGGCAGCCACAGACGACAGTGAGGTTCCCGCGGGTTCTGATCTGGGCCTATCTTCCTTCAGTGCCACTGAGTCTCACTTGTCTTCAGAGGCAAGAGGAAACCAACATCGTTCAGCCATAAAAGGCTGCTCCTGGCTAGACATCAGACGAATCCATCTTCTCCAACCATTCATTTTCATTTTGCATGTTTCTCGGTGACAACAGCAAGTAATGACCCTGAGGATCTATGAAGTCGCTGATCTGCTGCCCAGCCTCCCGTGCTGGGCTCCTCTGCTGCCATAACTCAGTCCCTCGGCCCCAGTGGCCACACTCGCCTCCTGGACCCCCAGGCCCAAACCTCAGCCCAAGCTGCCCTGGATGCTGAAAGAAGAAATAGAGCACAGCTCAAGCCAGAGTGACCCATTCCACCCTCGACGGTCCCAAGCCCTCCCCTCATCAAGATCCTCCCCCAATCCCATGAGCCCAGGACCTTCCGTCCACCCCAATGCACAGCATTCATGACCCCACCAGAAAGCTCCAAGAACAGCCCTCTAATTCCCCCAACCCAACCCCCATGGGACATTCACACATGGCACCCCCACCCACCACACACACTTGGAACACCCTAAGCCACTCCATCTTCCCCAAATGCATGTCCATGCATGGAGGAGCCCCTGCTCTACGTCTGTCCCCAGCCCTGCCTATATCTGGCCCAAGCTTCCTCATCCCCGCATGACTGGAGTGGATGAGAGGGGAGACACCTGTAACGGCTCATATCCAGATGTCCCTCCAAAGCCTCATGCACTCCTAGATGGAGCTTTGGGGAAACGGTTGGATCGTGGGTGTGTGAATATGGATAGGGGTGTGTGGTACAGGATTAGCCCATTGATTGGTTAGTTCTAGGTGTGGATAATGGGAAGCCCCACCCTGGGTGTGGGTGGCACCACCCTAAAGGCTTGTAGCCTGGATGGGATAAAAGGGAAAGGCAGGCTGGCTGCTGCTGCTTTGCTTCTTTGTCTCCTGCCTTCCCTGCCATGGACTATTTCTCCTCTGCGATGCCCCTCTGTCATGCCACCTTGTCTTGGAGCAAGCAGACTATGGACTGAAACCTCTACAAACTGAGCTGAAATAAACCTTTACTCCTTTAACTTGTAGGTGTTGGGTATTTTGTCTCAGCAACAAGAAAGGTAACTAAGCCAACACCCTGTCCCTCCCCCAGGCCTTTAAGGGTGTCAATCCAGCTCAGAGCCCCAGCTCAACTCTGCAGTACCTGCTCTGTGACCTGCTAAGAGAGGTGGGGGAGCCACTCTGGCCCTGGACTGCAGTTCCACAATGGTCCCAAGCCCATGCAGGCAGCTTTGCTGGCTCAAGACACCCTCTCAGGACCTCTGCACCCCGAGACTCAGAGCCAGGATGGAGCTGAAATCTTGGGTTCAGCCCGAAAGTACTCCTCACTCTTCTACTCCCCAGAAATGCTCCAGATCTGGGCTGGGGGTCTCTTCTCCAGCCCCACAGAGCTCCTGTCTTCAAGAATGACAGTAACACCATTTAGCAAGGGGCCAGCACAGTGCCAGCTGATTGCTCTGGGCAGAACCACATCACGTCACGACAGGGCACGGGTTCCCACCCCCAGCTACACTAGGTGGTGGGTTAGTGAATGGATGTGTCATCTGCCTCCTACCACAGGGCACAGTGCATCCCATGTGAGCCATCAGGATCCCAAGCTCAGTGGAGGAAATGTGCAAGTGAGGGGCCTGACATCACCCAGCCATCAGCTGGCAGAGCTGTGATCCAAGCCAACTATGCCCAAGCCAGGGCCTCTGCTGCCGAGAGCCACATGGAGCCCACCCCACAAGGACTCCACAGGGACCCTGCTGGCATCCAGGGACTGAATCCGAGGCCCGAGGCTATGAGTGCCACCATCTCTCACTGACATGGAAAGAGCTCAGCTTCCAGAAGTACAGGTAGCAGCCCCTGGATCTCCCTGGCAACCCTGATGCCTTTGCTCGTGGAGAATGGAGCTGATTCATCCCTGGGGGGAACTGCAGGCACTGCAGCAGAGAGAGGCCTGGATGACCCCGGCTGGGAGGACAGGAGATCCGACAAGGACCAAGTCTTGGCTAAGTTCCTGGGTAGGTGGCTCCCAGCAATCACCACTGGCCACACCCCCTGGACAGCAAAAGGGATGCAGCCTGCACCCAGCACCCACTCTGGGTCTCCAGCAACTTTCTTCTGCTCCTCACTGGGCCTCCTCTGCAATTCTCTGCAGACACCCACAGCCCTGTGCTTGCTATGCCACAGTCCTCTCACTTGAGTCATCCCTTTCTTGAGCTACAACTGTTCCTCCACTGGACGGTGAGCTCCTAGAGACAAGGAGCGAGCCCCTCTCCACTGAGCACCAGGGAATATGCATGGGGATCTTCCCTACCCATGAGTCAGGCCCCGAGACAGAAGGTGAGCCAGAAGTGGCTATACTAAGCATCCCTTCCAAGAAGAAGGCTCGGGGCTAGTTCTAGCTTCCAGCCAGCATCACTAGCAGCATTTGGATGGTGGCTGCTGGCCAGCCTGGCTCTGTAGTGAGGAAGATGACCCGAGCGAGCAGAGTCCCAGGACAGCCCATGACTGACATGCAGCCAGAGCAGAAACTGTCACTGGGACTCAGAGGCCATCTGTGACTACCATGCAGGCCACCCTAGTGTGACCAACACAAGGCCTGAGAGATAATGCTTCCTGAAGTGGCCAGTCCAACACAGGATCAGAGACTCTAGTGCAAGGTCACTAATACCCTGTCTTAGTTACTTTTCTCTTGTTGCTGAGGCAAAATACTCGACACCAATGTTAAAGGGGGAAAGGTTTATTTAGCTCACAGTTTGTAGAGGTTTCGGTCCATAATCAGCTGGCTCCAAGGCTGAGTGGCACATGGCAGAGGGCCAATAATCCATGATGTACCAAAGGTAGCAAAGCAACAAGGGAACCTTAACAGCATCTTTCTGCCCCTTTTATCTTATCCAAACTATCAGGAGTAGGGCGGTGCCAACCCACTTAGTGGACTGGCTTAGTAATTGAACATCCTTAATCCCAGCATCACTCACTCTAGATTCAGACACTTCTGCAAAAGCCCTATGACCGCATGAGGCTTTGGGGAGACATCTAGACCCAAACCATAACACACCCCTGGCTGGCTTTGTACATAGGCCCAGTGCCAATGTATCCCTGTGACAATCACAGAACATCTGAGAAAAGAAAGGAGATCATGCATGGAACAAGTTAGAAAGGGGTTTGCAAGATAGACCATGACCTTGGACAATTCCCTTCACCTCTGCAACCTCAGCTTTCCTATCCTAAAACAGGCACCTCCCAGGAATTCTTAAACACCAGCAGCACAAACACCTCATATACGGTGCCCAGCACATTGGCGTCCTCCACTACCCTAAGTTGCTAGGACCTTAGGTTCACTCCAAGATGCCCTGAGGGTTGGGGCCTCAGGGAGCCCACCTGCACCACTGGTCCTGGCCTCAAGCTCCATCCAGCTGACTCAGGACAGGTGAAACATGAGATGGCACCAGCCCTCACCCCACAGGCACGGAGACCCGCAGGCTCTGATGTGAGGGGCTCTCTGAGGTCACTAAGCCAGTGGTCCAGGTACAGACCACATGCACAGATTCTGGAAGATGCCACTTCTGGCTCCTCTGGGGCACCTGGCTGGCGTCGGCCTCTTGTTCACAAGGAGCCCTCTTGTACTCGTGCCTCAGAGTGCTCAGTGCTTCCTCTTCCTCCCGGCCACAGCCGACCCTTTCCCTGCCCTCTACTCTCACTGCCAAGCAGCAGAGACTTCTGAGGCAGGTTGAAAGCCACTTCTCAGAGGCAGGCAGGAGCACTAGGAGTCCAGTGCATCCGTCAAAGCCCTTACTGCTCTTGCCTGGGGAGGTTTCTAATCTAACAGGGGTGGGAATGGGGACTCAAGTGGCGATGCCCCCCACAGAGTCTTACTAGGCCAAGGCAAAAGCCAGGGACCCATCCAGTCCAAAGACATTGGGGCCACACTTGCCAACCACCTCCTTGGTTCCAAGGGATCCTCCTGGGTGCTTTATGAATGTACCATGTGAAAACCGTGCGGGACACCTGCCATTGTCCCATTCCACGGTGCATGTGGACACTCAGGATCCCAGCAGGCAAGGGGTCAGCAGCTCATTGTGCGGCATCTCACTCTATGTCTCAAGCTCCTTCCTAAAATCTCCGTACAAAATGAACCATCCTCTTCCCCGAATGGCTGCACAAATCTCTCCTAATCTGCAGCCCTTCCCGGTACAGCATTTATAATTACATTCAATGAAAAATGTTTTAAATGAACCAAATTCCTCATAGTTTGCAATCATGAAACATCTGCTTTGTCTGAGCAGATTTATCTCTTGATTAGAACAGCTATAAACCATTTCCTCCCCTTCAGACTGTGGGCTCCTTGAGGGCAGGGGCTTTGAATTATTCTACTCAGTCCCCACTGCAGCCTGGCACAGAGTGCAAATCAATAGCAATTACAGAATTAAACTCCCCCCACCAATCTCACTCCAGCAATTGTCTCCTCTCCACCACCCCCTACATCCTCATTCTCTCCCTTCCTTCAAGTATTCAATGAGCTCAGACTACCAATATTCAAAATAGCAATAACTTGTACCTCTGCTTCTGACCAAGCTGGGGTGACAGGGACCAGATTTACCTTGAAACGTCAAAAAAGCAGGGGACAAGATCCATGAAACAAAGGTCTCAAAACATTGACTATGAGGCAAAAAAAGGAAAATAATTCCTTGGATACTGAACTCAAAAAAAGGGAGCCCCGGCGTTGCTTTAGCTTGCTACTTAAGAGTGTTTCCAGGGTGACACAGGGAGAGGGGGTCCAGGAAACATCCCTCAGATGCCCTGAGTCGAGGATTTGAAGATGAGAATTTAGGGTGACCCTGACAGCCAGGGCTCACAGGACAGAGCAAACAGAGAGAGAAAAGGAGATCCAGAAAAGGGGTGAGAACTGGTGATGTTTAGAAAGTCACACTCAAGTATTCGACTGAGTCTGAGAAAACTAGCCAAAGGCAGAAAAAGAATCATCTAAAAGGTTGGAGGGAATAGTGCCTGGCACTCACACAGGACCCCGAGCAGTGCCTGCTTCCCACCAAACTGGAAACCATGACTCACAGGACGGTTGGGAGAGTACACGGAAAGGCCTTCCCCTGCAGTGGCCACTCTGTCCTGCCCAGCAAACAGCAAATGCAAGATGCAGAGAACCAAATTATTTCCACGCGACTGAGTGCAGCCCAGGATGAAGCTCAAGAATATCTCTAAGAGTGCAAAAATATTGATCACAATGTCCAGAATCCAGTCAAAACTCACTGGATTTGTGATGATACAAGAAAAATACTACTCATATGGAGAAAAATAATCAATCTATCAAAACTGGAGCAGAACCAATGTAGATTTCAGAATTAGCAAACAAGGGTATTAAAGTAGTCATTATACAAATGTCCTGTATTCAAATGTTAAGTAGAAAAGTGGAAGTTTGAAAGGAAGATACAAATCAAACTTTTAGAGATAAAAACTACAAGGTGTGAGATAAATAAAATAAAATGAATTGGATTGATGCCAGATTAGATATAGCAGAAAAAAAGATTAGCAGGCATGGCAAAAGAAATTACCCAAAATGAAACACAGTAAAAAAGCCAAGAAAGGAGTGGGGAGAAGAGGGGAAAGAGGAAAGAACATTATTGAGCTGTGGGACAATTTTGAGAGGACTAACATACATGTAACTGGGGGTCCCAGAGGAGAGGAGAGGGGAAAGGCAAAGGGAAAATAGTTATAGAAATAATTCATAAAGATGTTAAATTTAACAAAAAATACAAGTGCATATATCCAAGAATCTCAAGAAACCTTAGACACAAGAAACATGAAGAAGAAAGCCCATATTCAGGCACACAACAATCAAAATGGTCAAAACCAAGATAAAGAGAAAATCTTCACAGCAGCTAGAGAAATAAGACATGTTAAGTTCAAAAGAATGGGGATAAAAAAGACAGCAAATGTCTTAGGAAAAACAAGCCAAAAGAGAAGAGAACAGAAGAATATCTTTAAGGTTCTGAAAGAAAAACTATACCTGTATCTTTCTATGCAGCAAAAATAGCTTACAAAAATAACAGCCAAGACCATGAATTAAAGCCTCTGAAACCATGAGCTGAAATAAACCCTTCCTCTTTATAAATTGATTTTCTCAGGTATTTTGTCACTGCAATGGAAAACTAACACAACACCTAATCAAGAGAAGGAAAACTTTAAAACTCTAGGAAAGTATTGTAGTATTTTTACTTGTCCTTGTACCTACCTTCAGCATAGTGATGTCTTGAAGTTGTGGCAGCCCACAAGCCCATGTTCCCCATGTGAGACCCTCATCCCTGGTTCAATGAGCCAAGTAGTTCCTATTCACAAACATGCTGTGCCTGCTACAGCCTGTGTAAGTGCTACCTAAAGGATTGGTGCAGTTATCTCTGCTTCGCCTACCTTGGAATGAAATCAAAAAGTGGCAGACTTTGCTCAAACCACTGCAAGGTAAACAGTCAATGCACAGATACCTGTGACAAAAGACACAGGTGAGACACACAGCAAACTTTCTGATGCCCAGGAGAGAATGTTAGGGGAAGTCTCTTTGGGAAATTATGACATTCAAAAATACCCATTTATGATGGGAATTTACAGAGCATGCTATGAGGGGGCAAGATGCATGGCCAGAAAATAACTGACCAGGCCCTAAGCTTTCAACCTTAGGCTGATCCCTCAGCTCAGAGCATGCATAGTTATATGTTGAAGGAGTTTCCAGGATAGAGCTGATCTGCAAAGACTGAGAGGGATGTTTGGGGCTATTTTCTTTTTGGTTTATTTTTTATAAAAAGAATAAAAGTAAAGCAGAAAATTACATATGAACAAAATGAGGCTATCAATAAAAAGATACAGTAAAAAAAGTAGAAATTCTGGAGCTAAAAAGTGTAACAAAAATGAAAGCCTCACTAGTGGAGTTAAACAGCAGATTTGAGTGGACAAAAGACTCAGTGAGCTTAAAGATAGGACGAGTGAAATTATCATTTCAAAAGGCAGAGATAAAATAGAAGAAGGTGTACCATGCCTGAGTTATCTGAGAGAGACCATCAACCAGACAAACATGCTCATTCCTCTCCTCCAGCATCATCGGGAAATTCAGGGCTGGGACCCTTTCATCACAGCCCTCCATGGGGTACAGGTGTGGGCTGGGCGTGGCCTCTCTGGGAACAGGTGGGAAGGTGGAATCCCCTCCACCCAGGGAGGACAGAGGTTGTCCGATAGAAGGTGGCTACATCCTTGAGAACTTACTTACCATGGGGGACGCAGGGTGGGCACACAGAGCTCTCTGGAGGAGTCCCACAGGGTGCCAACCTCCTATCCCAGGCACAGCCAGACAGCAGTGTGGCTCCCCCCATCTTCCACCTCAACACAGTGGTCCCCAAGCTGGCCTGGGAGCATCCCGTCCCAGGTCCCCTAGCCCCACCCACTGCCCTAGCCCAGGTAAGCCATTGATCGCCTCCCCTTGATGTCCACACCAGCCCTGCCTGCAGCCTCTCTACCAGCCATGGGACCCCAGGTCACCCTTCTGCCCAAAGCCATCTGGTATCAACCCATGTGGCTCTTGGTGAAAGCCACAACCCTCATGGTAGCATCAGGGCCTTCACACCAGGCCTGACATCTGGCTTCCTCCCATCCCCTGCAAGTGCACCCTAGCTGGGCATCTCTGAGCCTGTGCCTGCTGCCCTCCTGCCTTCAACGCCTCCCACCCGGCTGTGTGTTGCCCACTTCACTAGCTCTGCCATGGTCTGGCCTCCTCCAGGAATCTCCCCCTGGAGACTCCTCCTCGGATGGCTTAGGAGACCTCTGGGATGCCCAGTCCCAGTGCCCTCCCTCCCTCTGTGCTATCAGCAAGGGTCAGGGAAGGCTCAGACTCCACCACTACACATGCAGGACCCAGGTCCAGCCCCAACCAGCAGGAGGGGAGGGCTCCACAGGGCTGAGCAGGCTGTGAGGGAGCACACCAGGCCCAGGTATGTGGTCAGGACAGGCGGCCGCTGGGCAGTGTGCCCATGTGACACACCTGCATACACCTGCCCTCACACACCTGTGCACACACACTCACAGCCACCTGCACACACCCTTACACACATCTGCCCTCATGTGCCCACACGTACACAGCACACTTCAGTTTCCCCCCAATCACTTCAGTTTCCATTGTCAGGCCTGCCCGACCGAGCACACGGGCATTGAAGCTCTCTCCTAGCCAAGGCCCCACACACCCAAAGCACAGCCGCTGCACAGCTGTGGAGCTGGGGCCACCCACCACAGCAGAGACCAACCAGGCCCTCCTTGCCAGCTCCTGGGCAGAGGCCCAAAAGGCCCCCAACTGCACCTCACATCCTGACCCTGAGAAGACCCTGAGGTGAAAAATGCATCCTCCTGGCCAAGAGGCTCCATGTATGGCATCAGGACAGGCAGAGAGGCGAAGCGAGCCCCCGGGATGCCACGCACTGCTAGGTGCTGACACCTGAGGGACAGGAGCTTACCCAGAAGGGGACAGGAAACAAGAAGGTGACCTGAGGTGGCCTGGCCTGGCCTCACACTAGCTGGGACCCATGCAATGGGAACAACAGCCATGGGATCACTGAGGGGTGTGGCAAGCCCTGGCCATTCCCACCCCCACAGGTCGTCAGCTGGCTTTGCACTACACATCTGGCTCAGGCTGCCGTCAAGGGAGTCCTGGATGGCAGGCTTGGGATCGCCTGCAAGTGACTCTCACCACCAAGCCCTGCAGTGACATGCTTGCCTAAACCAAATGTGACGTTCCTAATGACCCACAGAGCAGACACAGCCAGGGAGACTTCAGCCAGTGTTGAGGAAACAAAGGCTCAGCTTCTAACCCACACGCTGTCTAAATAAGTGCCCAGGCCCAGACCTCAGCAAACAGGGTCAACAACACAGGAAACTTGGCTGTGCCACTTCGGGTCCCGCTGAGGGCAAAACCAAGGGCATCTCAGAGGGCAACATGGTTCGGACATGGTCCTGACCCTCGGGGAGACCAGCTCTGCTCGCACCGCACCCCACGTACCGGGCACCCTCTGAGAAGGGGGGAGGTGCAAGTGTGGGAGTGGTGCTGCTGCAGGCGCAGGTCAGCAGAGATGTATGTACAGTGACAGGTAGATGTGCAGGTGCAGGTGTAAGCAGGTAGAGAGGAGATGCAGGCATAGACACACGTATCACTAGAGATAGACTATAAATACGTGGTAAAGACACAACATACCTGTATAGAAGGGTAGATGTAAACACTGTATATATGCACTGCATTACCATAAAGTACATCATAAAGATGCACGAATTTAAAAAGAAAAGATACTGGGTACACTAGTGCCCACCTGTAATTCCCAGCACTGAGGAAGGCTGAGGCATGAGAATTACAAGTTCAAGTTCTACCAGGGCAACCTAGCAAAACCAGTTTCAAAATATAAAATGAAAAGGGCACTCAGAGCCAGGTGTGGTGGTGCACACCTGTAATCCCAGCACTCTGGGAGGCTGAGGCAGGAGGACCACAAGTTCAAACTGCAACTTAGTGACTCAATGAGACCCTGTCTCAAAATTTTTAAAAAGTTTATTTTTTTATTAGTACATGTTTGCAGTACATAGGGATTACACTTATCATGGGGAGTTGATACATATACATAACCCATCTTAATTTTCTTTTTTTGTCCTCCACCCCTCCCATCCCTCCCTGCTCTTTCCAAATCTTGGTCCCCTTCCCTCAAAACAAAAAATCTGTACAAGAGCTGGGGATATAGCTTGGTGCATAGGTGCTGGGTTTAAAATCCAGTATGAGAGAGAGAAAGACAGACAGAGAATCAAAGAAAGGGAAGATGGGAGAGGGAGGGGAAGAAAGAAAAAAGAAGGGAAGAAGGAAGGAAGGTAAAGCACCCTGGGTAAAGCACCCTCAGTACCAGGGAAAGAAAATACGGGTCCACAGACACAAGTTCATCTTGATGCTCACCATAGCTCTCAAGGGACCGATGGCCCTTCTCCTTCTATAGGGGAGGAAACACATGTGGCTATGAACCTGGACCACCAGCCAGCAGTGCCCAAGGACCTGGGAGGGACACCTTGGGGAGTCGCTGAGGTCCCCCAGCTCTGGACAGGCAAGGATGGGAGGGGTGATTGCCACAGCTCCATCGCTGTGAAATGATTGCAGGCACTCCTGCACTCCAAAGGGAACGCCATGGCTTCACAGGGCCCCCTTCCTCCCATGAGTGAGGACACAGGACATCGGGCAGCGTGTGCAGCCCACCCTGGGCCCCACATTCCCAGCGCACCAGGTGTCAGGGATCCTGGCATCTGGTCACCCAGAGGCTAGGTGACATCACAGTCCTGCCAGGCACTAGCTCTCTGATGGGAGGGAAGTTTCAGTTGCTAAACCTTATTTCCTGCTTCCTCCTCTGTCAGGAGGAGGTAAGTCTCTGCCCAGACAGCGGAACCTCACAGCTCCTCTCTCAGGGCCCGGACTGGCAAATGCTCAGCACTGACATTTCTCCGGGTCTGGGAAGGCACTGTGCCCACAGGGAGACCCAGAGCAGGAGGAGCTGGGCCCTGGGGAGCCCTCCCTGCAGGAAGTCCACTGGGGACCAGCCTTGCCACCTGCATCTGCAAGATCCCAGGCATGGGCCCTAGACACCGGGTGGCATTTCTCCTACAGCCCGTGCTCCCATAGGCTCTCAGGGGCCCAGACGGATGGGAAGGCTCTCAGGGCCCTGGGAGTGCACAGGGGCACAGGGAAACCACCAGGTGACCACTCTGCCCAGAGACCGGAAGCCTGAGAAGCTGAGACAGTAGGATGCATGGAGATACCCTGGAGGTATGAAGTGGCCAGAGGCCTGGACACACAGAAAGCAGACTTACCATAGGAGAAGCGGGCATCACAAAGGTCACCAAGCTCCCCACCTCATCCCTAAGGGAGTGGGAGCTCTGTGGGGTCAGGTCACTGAGGAAATCACACCCAACTGAAAGCTGAGTGCCCACCCAAAGCAAGAGGCAGTCGTACATATGCCCAGAACACTGTGCTGGCTCCGGTAATTTATCATTCAGTTTAAGGGGGCTGCTGCTACTGCTTTGTTTTTGGTTTTGTTTTGCAACACAGAGAACAAATGAAGGAGAAACACCTCACAGAGCTTGCATCAATGCCCTGGTTCGAAGAGCTGTATGTGCCAGAACGGAAAAAGAGCCGTGTGCAAGGCTCAGCCTGAAAACACAGGCATCAAGTCCTGGCTTTCCAGCCCAACTGGCCTCAGAGAGACCAGGACAGAGCTGGCCACCATCACAAGACCTTTCCAGGGCAGGGGCCACACATCTGGCTTTGTCCAACACAGCTGGCTGCATCTATCTATTATTGGCACAATGATGCCACACCCCTTTCACTCTCCATGGTTTCTCGATTTGGTGGCACCTCCTGGGCAGCCTGGACTCTGCCAGGGGCTTTCAGGTCTAAGCCCCTGGCTCCTGGGACTCCGAGGTTTCCCAGAAGCCAGGTTGGAAAGTGGCTGCATCAGGACCACAGGTGGGCCCACACAGGCCAGGAATCATCTCTGGTCAAGAAGGCTCCCCTCCTGCAGCTCCATGGGCTCCAGAGAAGCCCATCCTCCCCAGCAGCCTGCCTGCCATGCTCTGCCCCCGCCAAATGTCCCCGTTGCTGAGTCACACTGTCACCTCCTGGGGGGGTGGTGACACCCGTGGCTTTCCTCACAGCAGCCTGAAGATGCTTCACGAATGCCAGGCGATGCAGCCAGATGTACATCTGTGTGCACATTGTAAGGGTTATGGTTACAGGGCAGAACCTCACCATGAGGCACCTGCTTGCCATGCAAGAACTGAGTCCAGTGGCAAATGCCAAGACCCCCATTTCCTGAACAGTAAGCCCTCAGTTGGAACAACCCGGCCAAGCCACCAAAGGCACACTCAGGGGAGCCTGGAGAGCCCAGTATCCACAGCTAGGACTCTATATGAACAGTAATGATGCCTGTGTGATCAGAGAGGAGATCCCACTCCAGACTCAAGCACTGCGCCCACTGATGAAGTTATACGAGGGCAAAGCACGGTTAAGCAGGAATCTTGGGGGGCTGCACCAACCCCGGCCTGCCCTGTTTCACACTCCCTCCTGGCGGGGGTTACTTCTTGCAAGCTGGCCACTGCTCTAATCCAGTGCTGACCCAGCCCAACCAGAGTGTCCCCTGACCCTGACTTGGCCAGGGATGGGCTGCTGACCCAGGCTGCAGCAACACAGTGTCCCTGGAGCCACTGCTGGTGCTTTGTAAACAGGGATCCTCACCTCATGCTGGGACTGTGGACACCAGCCACTGGAGGTACTGGAGCTCAGGGCAGTCACCTCTGTCACCAAGCAGGAAGGGCTGAGAGCCCATAAGAGCCCATGGAATTGAGAATGAAGGAGGAGGACACAGAGAAGAAAAAGCAGGAGCAGGAGGCTTTGTGAGCATCCATCCCAGGCAAGGGGTGGTCCTGGGCTGCATCCCCCACCTGTGCTGCTTCCAGCTGGCACAGGAGCCACCCAGTGCCAGGTCTGTTTCTGTCTGTCCCCACCAGACCAGGGGCTCCCCTGGCACTGCAGCTTCCTCATCCTGGAAGCGGGACCAAAGTACCCACTGCACAGACACTAGCACTGCACAGACACTAGCACTGCACCCCAAGCTGCCACGTGACACAGCTCACAGCCAAGCATGTCAGCAACTCAACACGCAGTCCTGTCGGAGGGCTGATTGTCCCCATCTGACAGGGGAACCAGGGGGAGTGACCCAGCCAGAGCCCCACAAGCAGGACTTGAACTTGGGAGTGGGGTGGGTCTGACTCCCAAGCCAGAGCCTTCGTGGTCACTGTTGCCTGGGTCCCCGGTGTCAACTCTGGAAACTGGGTTAAGGTGGGAGGCTGTGGGGCACAGGGGAAGTAGGGGTTACAAGGAAGTAGGGCCACCTCTGCAGACTCAGGGCATCTCCCAGGGAGGAGCCTTGAAGGCACCACTGCCCCTCTACTCCTGCCCTAGGAGTGGTGCAAGAAGCCTCTCCACTCTGCTGCAACCTCCCTGTTAGGAGCTCTTTGGGACTGAGAGCAGCTGAGATGCACAAGGTGACAGAGTGACAGAGAAAATCGATTCCTGTGTCGCCCTGCAGCTGTGTGCCCAGGGAAGTTTCAGCACCCTGGGAAGAAGGGCTCAGATCTCGGAACAGCCTTGTTGGTAAACTCACACTGACAGCTCGGGAGATGCGTCTGCCCCAGGCACCTCCTCTGGGCCTCACAGCAAGAACAGAGATCCGAGGCCAGGGCAGGGAGGAGCCCCCAGTGTCTGGCCACTGTCACCCATCTGCCTCCAGTCCTGGGGGAGGGGGGTTGCATGCAGAAGGGGGGGGTGGGAGGCAGTGCAGGGAGGTGTGCACATGTGGAGCACAGATGTATGAGTGTGAGTGTGTGAGTGTGTGTGTTAATGGATGCATGATCCACGGATGGGCGTTTGTGGAAAGAAAGTGGAATGTGGGCTCCAAGAAAATCCCAGGCAGCCTCCCTCCTGCCCCAAGTCCTGTCCAGCCCTAGACACCCTCATATGCTCACTAACAAAGCCCGAAACAGGTCTCTGTGCCAGCGGGCCCCTGGGGACCAGGGTGGTATAAAAGCAGAGCGGACTGCCTGGTCAGAGCCATGTATATGTTAAAGACTTTTCCTTTTGTTATTATTCTGTATATTTCACTTCAAACAAAAATTCCAAACCAGTGCTTAGAGCAAAACTCCTCTGTGCTCTCTACAAAGTAATCTGTCCCATCCAGCCCCCAGCCCTGGGTTCGGGGTGAGGGCAGTGATATGAACAGCAGGAGATGCTGCCCTCTGACGAATGTGGCAGTGGGCCTCGCAGAAGGGAGAGACCCTCGAGAGGACAGGTAGTATTCGTTCACTCGACATTCATTCATTCAGTCATCTCTGCATCCAGCAAACACCATGGCATTTACTCTGGGCAGGACACCGCCAGGTGCCACTCCCAGCAGACGGACCTCTGTCGCTTGGCTGCTAATGCTTTCATCAAATAAAAAGTGACTGATGCTTAAAAAGCAAAAGTAAAATAGTAAACAAATAAAATGTTCAAAGTCAATGAAAAGGCCAATAAAATCAAATATTTAAAAGTCAATAAAAACTGATGCAGGAGAGGATGCAATGAATGTATGGTTGGGGATGAACCGGCAGGGGGCTGGGGACCACGAGGGCCAGGGTAAGGCATGGGGAGTGGCAGAGAGGCCAGGAGGACGTGCAGTCTCAACCAGAGGAGCGTCAGATGTGAGTGACCAGTGTCCACATCACTTTGACACCGTGACAAGGACAGACGGAAGGGCAAAGGGTGGGAGCTGGCACCCCCTTTAGGAAGCTGTTCCATTTACCAGGGTGGAAGACAGCAGTGCCTCAGACTTGAGTGGCTGCCATGGAGGCTACAGGGGCTGAGCTGGAGGATGGGAAAAGGAGGGGAATGCGGGGACCAGAGCTGCAGGCCTGAGCACCCAGCAGGAGAAGACCTGGGGGATGTCACTTGGGCTGAAGGACTGAGATTGTTGGGAACATGCTTGTTGAGAAGTGTATCAGTCACCCAAGTGGGGAAGGCAGATGGACAGCTGGACAGGGTGACAGTCCATGGGGGCCAACAGTGTACAGGTGATATTCAAAACTAGAAGGGTCAAAGTCACCAAGGCAAGGAGCGTCACTGAAGAAGAGAAGACGTTCCAGGATGAGCCATGGGCCATGCCAATGTTTAGAGGTCGGGAGATAACAAGGACCCAACTTTGGAACTTTGCAGGAACAACCACCAGAAAGCTGGCGACAGGAGCTTGCTGTCCCTGGGCCCATAGAGAAAGGTCAGGCAAGAGAAGACTGACATACACCACAGAACCAAGCCCTATGGCAGTCATCAGGATGGGGCAGGAGTTCCAAGAGAATGGAGAGGGCAGACATTCCCTTTAGTGGTCCCAGGAGTGACTAGAAATGAAGTGTTCCGATCATTCTTTCCGATAGCTTTGCTGTAAGAAGCAGGAAAACGGTTGCTGGAAGTGGGGCCGAGTGCAGGACTGTGTAAGGCAAGAGATTTTGCAGTGTGTACATGGCGTGTGTTTTTTGGATCTAAATGTCCATCAAAGTCGTGTGTGTGTGTGTGCGCGCGTGCGTGTGGAAGGTGACTAGATCAAGAGGGCACTACTGTCACCAATGGATTCATCCATCAGAGGCAGTCACTGGGGTGTGACCTGGAAGGGTGTATTCATATCCCAGCTCCTCCCTTCTCTCTTGCTTCCTGGTCCCCATGAGGTGAGCAGCTTCCGCCCACCAGGCCCTTCCGCCATGTTGTTTCTGCCTAGAAGCCAGCTGACAGTGGACTGAGACCATGAGCCTAAATAAGCCTCTCCTCCTTTAAGTTATGGGTATCAAGTACTGAAATGAGCCAGGAGTGAAGGAAACTCCATGATGGAGAAGATGGAGAGAACTGCTGGGGTGACAGCCTCGAGAGAGCTCAAGGAGATGGCGGGACGTGGTTCCGAGGAGGAGCTGCCTCTGATAGGACACGGTCCCAAGAGTCGTCCTGGGCACAGGCAGGCAGGGGTGGTCACGGTACACAAGAAAGTGCTCTACCATCAGCTTCTCTCTTGTCCATGAGATATACAGGGAGCAATGTCTGTGGCAGGAGGGGGCTGAACAGTGCAGGGGGGACACACTGGAGATGGCAAAAGGGAGGAAAGGACACCTTTACCAGGGAGGGGGTGCACAAAGAAATGCAACCTGGGAGCTGAGACCAGGCCTAGATTCTCTCCATCAGCAGCAGCACGTCAGGATTTTGCCCCAAGATGGGGGTCACACCTCCCATGTGTTGATCAGCTCTGTCCCTAGTGGCTAATGACATTCTACAGATGCTCAACAAACATTTGAGAAAAATGATCTGGGATGGAGACAGACACCTGCAAGGCACCCTCTTCCTCTACGCCACCACCAGGCGATCCAGTCAGTCCCTCCAGTCTCCTTACCCCCTTCTGCCTCTTTGCTCTTTCTGCTGCTGGGGAGGTTTGCAGAGCGAGGATCGCTGAGGCTGGCAAGGCCTCCTGGGAAGCACCAGCCTCCCTGAGATGCCAGCTCTGCCAGCCCCGGCCTAATCACAGTTGCTTCCACACTGTGGCCAGCGGCCAGCTCTCACACCAGTGGCCTCACAGGGGTGCCTGAGAACCAGCACTCAGGCCCAAGGCTCGCCATTAAATGAGCTGTCAGTAAAACTGCGGCAAACAGGAAGATGATTACACTATGACAAGAGAGAAGCTACCAGACGCAAAACAGGTTACCACGGTGTTTACGTCTGCAGGCAGGCTTGGGAAGGAACCTCAGAAAAACCACAGCTTTTTGCTTGGTAGAGTGGTGAGATTGTGGGTTACTCCTTTGCTTTCTTTTCCAATTCTGTAACTCTTGTTGCCATTTTGGTTATACAGTAAATAAAAAGTATAATTTTAGAAAATTTATTGTCTCTTATCTGAAATGCTTGGGAAAAAAAATGCTTCCGATTTTGAATTTTATTGGGTTGTAGAATATTTGCATGTACATAACGAGATAACTCGAGAATGCACCCGAAGACTAAATGTGAAATTCTTTGATGCCTCATGTCCCTCTCCCATACACAGACAGGAGGTAATTTTATACAGTATCTTTAATAACTATGTGCATAAAGCAAAGCCATGGTGTAGAATTTTCCATTTCTGGCATCATGCCCCTCCTCAAAAGTTCTGGATTTTAGAGCATTTCAGATTTTGAATTTTGGGATAAGGGATGCAAAAATATAAAATGAAATGAATAAGATCTCACTCACAGGCATAAATATAACTATTCAGGAATAAATTTCACTAGAGATGTGTGTAACCTGCATAAAGAAAACCACTAAATTTTATAGGTAGTTATAAAAGATAATCTGAATAGAGAAAATGACTGTTCCCAGGTTTTTTTTTAAAAAACTGAATGTTATAAAGATGACAATTTTTCCCAAAAGTTAATTTACAAATTTAATTCAATACCAATCAAAATCTCAAAAGGATTTCTTTAAGAATTAAATGATTCTAAAGTCATTTTGAAAATAAACATTAGAATATTAACTAAAACTTCAAAAAGTTAAAAACATAGGAAAACTAGATACTAAAAACATTAGAAAGCAATAATAATTAAGGTACTGGCACAAAAATAGAAATAAGGATCACAATTAAAAAATCCAGAAATAGGTCTAATTACACACAAGATTTTAATGTATTACAAAGTAGGCATCAACAAACAATGGGGAAAAGAGTTCTTGATTAAAAATTATGCTGGCATTTTAAGGAAAAGTGATTGATTTAGATACACACCTTACATCATATAGCAAAAAATAAACTCTGGAACAATCAAAGGGTCAAAGAGAGAAATCAAATGAAGGAAAAACATAGCAAGAAAGAGAAAGAAATATTTATCTGTTCTTTGGAGGGAGTGATACCTTTTCAATTCTCATACCACAAAGGCAAGTACAAATGAAAAGGTAACAGATTCAACAATGTAAAAAGTACAAAATCTTTGTAGAAAAGAAACAAGATAAATAAAAATAGTCAAAAAAAATTTGTAGTAATGTGTCAGACAGAGCATTGAAAACTCCACTGCAAGATGCCCACAGATGAATGGTGGAACAGAAAGCCTACCACCCCTGAGTTGGTGTTGTTAGTAAACACACATGGAGAAAGGATGCATCTCTCTCCCCATCTTCAAATGGGAAGTCATTTCACATCTATGAAAATAGAAAGAAGAGAGAAAACAAGGTTTGTAATTGCAACGTCAAATGCTGGAGAAGATCTTCTCCCACTCTGTGAAATCTGAGCAGCCCCTCTAGGAAACAATGACCACTTTCCATGCCAAGTGGGGCCAAAAAACACCCGTGCTCTGACAAGCATCTCACTTGTCAGGGAAAATAATGCATTGGAAGAAAAAGGCTTACTTCAAAGAGATTTTCACTGATACATGATTTGTAGTATCCAGAAACAGAGAACAATCTAAACCTCTCACAAATGGAGGTGTTTAAACGAATTAGAGAACATCAGCTTAATGGCCAATTTATGCAACCACTGAAATGATAATTATGAAAATTCTATACCAACAGTGAAAATTGTTTATGGTATAATAAACAAAGCTGTAACTAAAACTGTACTTTTAAAAAGGCCTGTGGGGTAAGGGGGAAAAAACAAGAACCAAGACACATCATGTACAGGTACAAGCACCCAACAATAAATGTAAACATATTGTATACCTAAAATGTACCAATAAAAGAATTTAAGAAAAATAAATAAATTTTTAAAAATAAAATAAAAAGGGCTGTGGACCAAAGACTGGACGGGAATATAGAAAATGCAATTAGGACCATGATGTACAGTGTATTATTCCCATTCTAGCACAGCAGCATTTGTGTGTCTTTCATAAAAACTCTTTGGCAGTGTGGTCAGCCTCTCTACTGTCCCTGAGCTGAAGAAACCTGACCTGTGGGGCAGGGTCAGTGGCATCGCTGGCCACTCTGAGCCAGGCCGGCCTGCCCAAGCTCTGGGATTCCCCTGCAATGTCTGAGATGCCTAGAAAATCCCCTCCACTCAGCACTCCACCTGGAGCTGAGCGTGCTCCCTGGGGCTCCCTCTGTGGCTCCTTCCAGCTCCATCAACACCACCATCAAGGAGCTTATGACTCTCCTGGGCGCAGAGGTGCAGCAGGCCCAGTGCTGAGCTCCAGCCTGGTGCACAGAGGACATCAGAAAAGGTCTGCTCATCACTCACATACATCGGCTGCCAATTTTGTGCCAGATACTGGGTGGCCATGGGAGAGGACAGGATGGCATCCCTGCCTTCCAGAGGCTCATGGAGTTGCTGGAAAGGAAGAGTACACAGGGATGCAGCCGGTGGGTAGCATCCACTTGTGACCCCCATCCATTCTCACCTGACCCTGTAAGGGGCAAACAAGCATCACCCGCCCTTTGGAGACACCCTGAAAAGCTCAGAGACAAAGTCACACACAGCCAACAGGATGAATGCAAGTGTCCCAGCCGAAACTCCTGCCTTTCCTCTGCAGCCCACTGTGTCTGTCTCCCACACAGTCACAGCAAGACAGGGGCTGGCTTTCCACGTGGGCAGTGAGGCTGCAACAGCACTTTCCTAATGCAGATTGTGAGGGCTTAGCAGAAAGCCAGCAGGAAATCCAGGGCTTGTCCCTGCCCTGCTGATGCCCACACGGCAGAGGCCACCAAACTGCTCCCTGCCTGGGACAGCCTCTGCTTCCGCTGCCACTCTCGCCACATCGGCGGCCACCTGACTGTACAAAGGGATGGGCCTGTGGATTAGAGAAGGCCTTGAGGACACTGGCAACCCAGCCTGCTGACCTTGCCTGGGCCTAGCCAGATGGGCTATTTCTGGGTTCAATAGTTCTTCCAAAAACTGATGTCCACCTAAACCTCAGACTGTGACTTTACATGGAAATAGTGGTTTGCAGATGTCATCAGTTACGATGAGGTCTTAATGGATTAGGATGGGCCCTAAACCCAGTACCTGATGTCCTTAGGAAGAGCAGGAAACACACAGAGACACAGGTAGGGCAAGGCCTGTGTGAAGACAGAGGTGGAGACGAAGGAAAGTCTCTACAAGCCAAGGAATGCTAAGCAACACCAGAAGCAGTCAGAAGCAAGGAAGAGGCAAAGAAAGGCTCCGCCCAAACTGGGAGAAGAGGAAGTCTCTTACAATAAGACCGCCAGAATGTAGCCACTAGATGTGGCAGCTCTGAGATGCCTAAAATGAGCCTTTTCTTTCTTTCTTTTTTTTTTTTTTTGGTACCAGGGATCAAACTCGGGTCTTTGCACTTGCATAGCAGGCGGCGAAATCACTAAGCTAAATCCCCGACCCAAACAAGCCTTTTCTTACCCACAGTTTCTCTTTCCTAGGCTTCAGGGATCGGCAGCCAACCACATACCAAATGTAGTAGATGGAAAATTCTGAGAGTGAACAATGCAGACAATAATGTTAAGTAAAGTAAGTCAGACACACAAGCCTAAATGTCTCATGGTTTCTCTTACATAAGAAAATCAAAGTATAAGTAAAGAGCAAAAGAAAAGATAGATAATAGGAAACAGAGAGATAGATTTTCTGCACATGGGAGGGGTATCAAGAGAGGGACAGGGGACAGGAAGACAGGAAGACAGGGGACAGGAAGAGATGGAGAAAGAATGCTATGTGCCTGGTCCAGTGCCCAAGAGGAATGCGATCTTTGTGTACTCTGAGCATGTTCTAATAAAAAATTAAAATGAAAAAAGTAAACAATGCCTAAGTTTTAAATTGCGCGCTGTTCTGAGTAATGTGATGAAATCTTGCATGGTCCCAGCCAGATATGAATGGTCCAATTGTCCACACCGTATACACTAGCCCCCACATTGATCATTAGCCAGCTTGGTTACCAGATCCCCTGTGGGGCTATCGTATCACTTGTGGCCAAGTAACCCTTATTTCACTTAATAATGGCCACAAAATACACAAGTGTCAATGCTGGCAATTCCAATATGCCAAAGAGAAGCTGTGAAATGTATCTCACATCGTCACGAGGAGAAAGGTGACTTCGGTATAATAAGGTATTTGAGAGAGACCTTATTCACATTGCTTTTATTACAGTGTATTAGATAATTGCTCCGCATCATTGTTGCTGTTAATCTCTCACTGTGCCTAATTCATAACTTAAACTGTATGTAGGTATGTACAGCAACACACACACAAACTTCATACGTATAAAATGTGGTACCATCTGCACTTTCAGGCATCCTCTCCATCTTGCCCTGCCTTTGGCGTGACACAGACCAGACAGCTCAAGTCCTGCCTGATCCATCAGACACGAAGATGCAATAATTGGGGGGGTGGGCAAAGCCCTGGTGCTCCAAGCTCAGCATTTTCCGAGGCCCCACTCCAGCAGAGTCAGCCAACCGCACCCCACCTGCAGAAAGGGCTCAGAGTCTGGAGTGAGGTCCAGGGAGCCGGGCCAGAAGGAGAAGACAAGGAAGCAGATGGCAGGAGCTTCAGAGGCAGAAAGACAGGGTTCAAATCCCACCTCCACCCTCTACCAGCTGAGCGCTCCTAAAGAAGCCACTGAACTGAATGGTGGTGAGAGTGGGGAGTCCAGCATGGGTGTTCCATCCTGGAGAGATCAAGCATGTGCAGGCCTGGAGGGTTCCCCTGCACCTCAAGGGAGGCTACAGGAATAAATCCTTATTCGAAAAATCACCTCCCCCGCACACATCAGAGCAGAAAAAAGAGAGCTAGGCCATCACCATGGAGACAAACCCATAGGTCACAGGCAAAGCCAGAGGTACGCTGGCCCATGACCCTGACACTTTGATATCCCACCTTGCACCTCCCTGCGGGGGACCCTGGCAAACTCTGGCTCACAGTGGCTCATGAATTTCTGCTCAGAGCTGCACTGAGGCAAAGTCCACAATCAATCAGCTTCCTCTCCCTCACTCCGCCACTGACACCCTTCATTTCCGTTCATTTCCCTTCCTGTTGTGCTAATGGTGTGTGGCTAAGCCACAGCATAAAAGAAGATATAAAATTATACAGCATTATCTTTCCCCTGAGCCTGAACACATGTGCTTTTCTCTCCAGCCCTGCTGGCTCTCTAAAGAGAGAGGAGGTTCACATCTCTGGACCTGGACACACATGGCAAGGGGCTTTCTGTCCAACAGATGGACCCCAGACTTGTCAAGGGGGGCGGGCAGCAGGGACCCCAGAGGCCTTGAAAGAGAAACCAACACAAGGGCCAGGGATTTAGCTCAGTGGTGCCACCACCTGCCTCGAAACCACAAAGTCCAGAGTTCGATCCCCATTACCAAAAAAAAAAAAAAAAAGAGAGAGAAACCAACATATCCAGCCCTTGCCTCTGAGCAGAGTTTGCCTGAACCACATCACCACTTGTCCCAGGGGATGACAATCATCACTGGTGACACACCTCGAGCTCCCCTTTTCTGGTCAGTCTCAACCCTTCTTAAGGGATTAGTATTACATAAGCAGAATAGATGTTCCAGTCCGTGGAGAGCACCTATTCAGATCCAAGAAAAGGAATACATTTCTTTGGTCTGGGTGATTCTGCACCTAAGGACCCTTTTCAGCTACCAAGGCTACATTCACACCCCAAACTGGGCTCAGACACAGGCTAGGGTTCACTGACTGTCTCCCAGGTCAACCTGAATGGCTCCCACCCCACTCCCTACCCTCCTTGGCTCCTGGCCCCACACCCATTTCCCTACTGAAACCCTCCCCTCCCTGCTCCTGATCTATTTCCTTGGTTTTATCTTCCTCTTCACCCTGGCATGTAGTATAGACCACATCCAGGTGGTGTAGACCTAGCAGAAGGGTCCTGGCCACAGACCCTCCCTGGGACTCACTTCATGGGGTGAACATACATCCTTGGGAGTCAACCTTCAGAAACAAGCAATGGCACTCACCCTGCAGGGTTGCCTCTGTGCACAAGGAGACAGAAAAAAGAACACGGACAGCTCTGGAGTGTCCTCTGTGAGCGAAAACTTCTAACACCCATTTGAGATTCTGATACAACCCATGAATCTTTTCTCAGCTCCCCAAAGTGTCTATGTTTACATCCAACATGGCACCTGCCTGCAGCCCCACACTTTCAAGGATACACAATGCATGGTGAAGGTTTGGTACCCAATCATGAGTCAAACCATGCTTCTTCATACAATGCAATATGAAGCACATAGTGCCCCCATCATGTATTCACACCACAGATATCCTTCCTGGATCATACCTGTCTCCAGACCCAGTTTCCAGAACAGGCAATATAGGGGGTACAGGAAGTTAAATGACACCATGGAGAAGCAAATGGCTAGATCCAGTAGGTGGGACATTCTACAGGACAAATGGCTCACACCACACAAGTCCATGCGATAGGAAAGAAAGGGGAAGGGAGGCTATTCTGAACTTTCATTACTAAAGTGTATCCCATGGACCTCCAGCTGCAGCATCATTTACAAGCAGGTTAGAAATGCAGAAGTCAGACCTGACTGAGAATCTATGTTTTAGCAAGCTGCCCAGGTGATGTGTGTGCACACACGGAAGTCTGACGAGCACTACTCTAAATGAGAAAAGACTTCTGAGAAATACCGCCCATCACCATGTGCTGGCCTGGATTGGACCCCAACTTGAACTAATTAGCTATAAGGGGTATTGGAGGGCAACAGGAAAATGTAAGTATGGATTGTGTTAGAGTGTATTAAGAAATTGCAGTTATTCTACTAGTCATGATATGTAGATGTCTTAGTCACTTTCCTTGTTGCTGGGACAAAATACCCAACACCCACCGCTTAAAGGAAGAGGGTTTTTTGGCTCATGGTTTCAGAGGTCTCCATCCTTATAGGGTCAGCCAGCTCCAAAGCAGAAAAGGCATGGTAGAAAGGCCAGGGGAAGAAAAACCACTCACAACATGTGAGCCAGAAGCAGAGAGTGAAGGGGGGAGACAGGAAGTGAGATATCCACTTCTAGGTCAAGCCTCCGGTGACCTGCCTCTTCTGACCAGGGCCAGCCTTTCAACAGCACACTCAGCTGCTGAACATTAGGTGTTCCCACTGTGGAGTACAGCACCCCCATAATCCAATCACCTTCCACAAGCCCTGCCTGTGAGTGCATGAGGCCTTTGGGGGACATACTTGATCTAAACCATAACAGCAGGAAATGTTCTCCCATTTTTAGGGAGGCATACCCAAGTACAGAAACCCCTCCTCATCTGAGAGGAGCATGTTCCAAGAACCCAGGGAGATGGCCTGAATCCACAGATCGTACTGAACACTACACAGACTCTAATTATCTCTGTACATATGTACTATGATAAAGTTTAATTTGTAAAAAAGGCACAGTAAGAGTCTTTTAAAATCTAATAATAAAAGAGAACAATCATAACAATAAAGTGTAATAAAAGTTATGTGAATGTGGTGTCTATGTGTAACTGTACTCTACTTGCCCTTTTTTCAACAGGTAATGGAAACTACAAAAAGTGAACCCCAGAAAGGATGGACCATTGTATCTGGGAGTTAAATTGATAAATGATATCTGTAATTTACTTTAAATATTTCAACAAGGGCCAGGGATTTAGCTCAGTGGCACTGCACCTGCCTTGCAAGCGCAAGGTCCTGAGTTCAATCGCTGGTACTGCAAAAAAATAAAAAATAAAAAAAAATAAGAAGAAAT
>NW_004624841.1:653379-694527 GCF_000247695.1 Heterocephalus glaber | reverse complement strand
GGGGAAAAAATAAGAACCAAGATGCATTATGTAAAGGTACAATTCCCAATGAGAAATGTATTGTGTTGTATACCTAAAATGTACCAATAAAAGAATTTAATACAAAAAAGAAAAAAAAAAAGAAAACAGTATGGAGGCTCCTTCAAGACACTAAAAATAGAACTACCACACAATTAGGCAATGCCACTTCTGACATCCAAAGGAAGTGAAATCAGAAGCTGAAGAGGTATGGGTACTTCTATGCTTGCTGCAGCATTCTTCACAATTCACAGTGGCCAAGGGGTGCAAACAACCTAAGTGTCTATCAAGACATGAATGGGAGCTGGGTGTGGTGGCACACGCCTGTGATCCCAGCACTCAGGAGGCTGAGGCAGGAGGATTATTGTGAGTTCCAGGCCAGCCTGCACTACACAGTGAGTTCAAGGCCAGCAAGAACTACACAGTGAGATCACGTCTCAAAAAAAAAAAAAAAAAAGAGGTGAATAGGTAAAGGAAATGCAGCATACAAATACACAAGGAAATACTATTCAGCCTTTGAAAAGAAGGAAATCTTGGAGAAATATGAATGACCCTAGAGAATATTAGGCTTGGTAAAGTAAGCCAGACAAAGAAAGACAAATACTGTACAATCTCACATTTAGCAACTAAAAGTCAAATTCATAGAAGCAGGGAGTAGAAATGTGGTTGCCAAGGGCTGGGATAGAGGTAAAGTGAAGATTTGGGTCAAAAGGTGCAAATTTTCATTTAAAAGATGAATACACTCTGATGATCTAATACACAGCATGGAAACACTATTTAAGAATACTACTTTGTAGACTTGGGATTTACTAAGGGAGGAGATCTTAAGTATTTTCAGCACAAAAAAGTAAACTATGTGAGGTGACAGATACGTTAGCCTGATTGTGGCGATTGCTCATAATTTATATGTGTATCAAAGTATCACATGATACACCTTATATACATGGAATTTTATTTGTCAATTACACAGAATAATGTGAGAAGAAAAAATAAAAATAAAAACTTCCTTACGTCCCTTTGGTTTTGTGCTGGTGGTGGTATGTGGTAAAAACACTCAACATGAGGTCCACCCTTTCAACAAATGTTCAAGTATCCCATATCTGTTCTTAACAACCAGCACCATGTGGTACAGAGATCTCTGAAACTTACCCTGTGTCACTGTAACTCTATACCCTGACACAACGCTCCTCGGCTGTCCTCCTTCTTTTTTTTTTTTTTTTCCGGCTGTCCTCTTTCTACAGCCAGCCTCCCAAGGGCTGGTCCATCTCTCTTCCTGCCACCTGCTGCTCTCAGCCTCTCTACCTATACAGTCACTTCCCAGCCTGTCCATCCAGAGCGGCTCCTTGTTACCTCATGGAGACACCCACTGAGCCATCCTGGAGTGGCTAGTGGGGGTCTCCCACACCCACCTCTAGTGCTGAACCCTCAAGGTCCACCAGACCTTGGGATGACCCATGATCCAGACCCATGACCCAGAGAGCTGCTTCCTATACCCACTGATGACTGGGGGGTGGGGGGTCCTACACCCAAATGAATGGTGGAACCAGGGCCCTGAGGAGTCAGCTCACAGTGACCTTCAGTCCCAGGGCACAGACTCTCCACATGGGTGGTGTGGATCCAAAGAGAGACCTGCTGTGCTGCAGAAGGAAAGGTATGATATCCAGCAGTGAATATGTAGAATGTGCTTTGTTAGAGGCTTTCTAAAGATATACTTATTCAGTTATTTAACCAGTTATTATTATGTCTGGGAATAGTGTGTGTCAGTAGGAAGATGCTACAGAAAATTAGTAGAACTTGTCTCAGCTCTTAGATTTATGAAGTCACACTGGAATAAGGGAATTGGAAGGCACAGAGCATTCATTTTCTTGAGACCACAGGAGTAAGGTGAGTCCTGAACACAATTGCAGTTTGAGGACATGAAAAATAAGATCCAGGTGAGAATAGAGCCCAAGATGCAGTTCTCCATCACCCAGGAAGGGTCCCCTCCTCATGCTAAGGACTCCATCACTAACAAAAGCATAGTAAACAAAGCTATCCAGCAACACTGGGCCTTGTGAGGATGTACTGGGGTAGGAACTGGGGGAGACTTCAGGGCACTGAGGGGTGGTGTGAACAGAGATGGGCTGAACCAGCGGTCTGGGTCCTGGGCCATCATCTCAACCACGGTAAAGACACTGGGGTCCACACCTGTTCTCCTCGGTCACATCCCTACCTAGAAGGAGCCCTGGCTACAGATGGCCCTGGGTGGGTCTCAGATGACCCACACTGCTGGCTGTGTGCCCTCTGTCCTCTGCATTCAAAGAACCTCCCAAGGGAGCCCAAGGAGCAGGATGGGGTCAGGATCCTTCAATGCCCTTCCTTCTGAGCTGCTCTGAAGCCCCTCCTCCTCTGAAGGCCCCAGCCAGTGCCCCAGGGAGCAGGCATCTGGAGGCCTCACCCTGCCCTCCTTGCTATCCCGCCATCTGTGGGCACTGAAACACAGAGCTCACAACCAAATTGCACAAGCTCATCCCCACCCCAGTGTGAGGCCGCCAGCTTCACACTGTAAAGTGGCATCTACTGTCTCCTGAGTCAGAACCAGTGCACAGGGCTGTGTCCCCACCTCCCCCACTCTCCTGCTGGCTCCTCCCTGACCCAGAGCTGTTCGGTAGTAGCCCTCACCCCCTCCCCCCCTTTCCCCAAGCCCAGATGCCTCTAGACCAGGTCTGTGGCCACCAGACACAGCCCAATGCCCCCCCCCTTTCCGCACCATGCCCTTCTCAGTGGGCTGCACCTGAGGGGCTGCTTGGGACAGAGCCAGACTGGGGCTCCCTAAGGACCATACCCCCATGCTCCCCAGGGCCAGGGTCCTCCATGTGCCATCCCGTCTGTGGGCACCGATATGCCCTGGGCCCCAGTCACAGCTGCCAGTTAGCCCTTGCTGGGGACCCATGTCTAAGGGATGGGAGTGGGGGTCAGGGCTTCCCACTGCTGCCTGCTGGGCTTCTGAAAAGAGGACAGAAACTCCAGGCCAGGTGGCCAACTCCAATCAGACCTCTACCAGGGTCCCCGGCTGTGGGGTCACCTGGGACTCTGCATTCACCCTAGTCTGCTGGGGACCCAAATGTCTCCATGTTTACTTTTGGAGCTTCCAAAAATCCAAAGTCAGAGGAATTGACAGCATGGCCAGCTTTGCTAACACCGAGTGGCAGCCTGCTCTGTAATAGCCTGTTATCTCTGACCTCCAAATTCTCTGTCTCCGACAGCAGAGGGTATGGGAAGGTGAGCATCATGGATTTCCAACTCCTCCACCCTGCAGGACCCTCACTGGTCAAGATGGAAAAGGATGCATCAGGAGGAAGAGGAAGAGTACAGGGGTAGGGTGGCAGACCGTGGATTCCTGCACACCTCCTCTGTGCCTGCCAGGGAAACAAGACACCATCTATTACACCTGTTCCATCCCCCAGGGGCCTGTGAGGAAACCAGGGCTCAGAGACAAAGGAAACATCCTTGGAATCACAGAGTGCACTCAGACCATCAGACAGGAAAGACCACACTCTTCCCCAGCCTGTGCGCTTCCCGTGGGCAGTGGGAGGAGAACCTGGGCAGCTGGGACACCCAGATGGGATAACAGGTGACTTTGCTGTCATGGGTGTGACCTCCTCAGTCAGGCATGACAAACACCTGGACTCCCCCAGTGCAGTTCAGCACCCAGACAGGTTCCAGTGCTTCCCGGCTCCTGAGAACATGGGGCTACCGGCATGAAGCTGCACCTGCACCACAATGGCTCTCTGCCCGCCTGCCTCCATCCATCCCTCCCTCCACCCTGAGCCTGGGCTTCAGAAGTTAAATCAGAAATCCACTGGGAGCAGGGCGTGGTGGCACACACCTATAATCCCAGCACTCCAGAGGCTGAGGCAGGAGGATTGCTGCATGTGTAAAGCCAGCCTGGACAACATGGTGAGTTCAAGGCCAGCCTGAACTGCATGGCAAGACCCTGTCTCAAAAGCAAACAGAAAAAAATCCACTGGCAACACTGCATGTCCTGACGAGCTGGTTTGGAAACTCTTGGGCATATCCCACAGGTCTCAGGATGATTCAAACCAGCATGGCCAGCCACACAGGGAGAAATGGGGAGCCTGACTCTCCCTCTGGGCTCGCTCCAGCTTCCCAGCACTTGTAATCTGTGCAAAATGCCTTGTGGCCAGGTGCCACTGTGCAGGCACTTCCTACTGACAGACCACTTTTGCAGAGTTCAGACTGCCTTGGCCACAGCTAAGTCAGATGTGGGTGAAAACAGAGGACACCCATCTCCCAGTGTTTCCAGATGGCTTAGCGCCTTCAAGCCCAATAACCTCAGAGTCATTTGACTTTCAAAGCACAAATTTCCCCAATCTGCAACAAGGACTCTCACAAGTCAGGCTTGAAAAACACCTGGAAAAAATGTTCATCCCCACCCCCCATGCCCCAAACACGCTGTCCCTTTCTCTGCTGCAGCTGCTCACTTGTCACCCCTTAGGAGCAACCTCACCCTTCCTTAGTCTGCAAGGCAACTGGCTGTTGTCCTTTCCTTCCCAGCTGGTGTGACAGTTGAGTCTGACTGCATCAGTTGGGACTGGTGTGTCGGCGGGGTGGGGGGTGGGTAGGTCATGGAGGCACAGCCTTGGGGACTATGTCTGGTCCCTTCCCCTTCCTGTCTGGTGCTGTTCCCTGCTCTGCTCCCCAGCCACCATGAACTTAGCAGCTTTGCTCTGTCATGTCATTCCTCCATGATGGTCCTGCCTTGGACTCCGCCAACCATGGACTGAACCCCAGGGGGCCTGGGCTGAAGGTTCCCAACCCTGTTCCTCGCTTGCCAGCCCCGAATGTGGGCAAGGCCTCTGCCTTCTGCAAAGCACCATGGATCCCATGCCACAGAGTGGCAGGGAGGCCAGGCCCTTCATGAACCGTCTGGTATCCTCAGGCTGCCCCTGTACTGCCCCGAGGATGACAATGAGGACTGCAGTGAACAGTGCCCCAAGTGTGACCCCTGCAATGGGAGGATGTCAGCAATGAGTCCTTGGGGCAGCACTGCAGTGGCCCCCACTGACTAAGGAGAAACAGGATGCCAAAGTGGCTCAGTCAGACCAGGAAACCAAGACAGAGGACAGCGCCAACCCAGGGGCATGTTCCCGGTATTGCATGGGGCTGTGCCTACCAAGCCACTAGGCAGAGTCAGGTAGGTGTTGGGGTCTCAGGCTGAGCCACAACACATGCTCAGGGCTGAGAAAAGCCTGAAAAGCTGGATGGAGCAGCCAACTGGGGCTCACAGGGCACAGGGGGAGGCAGCCACCAAACAGGCCAGGGCTGAGGCTGAGCAGCAGATGGAGGGCACGAGGTGTGAGTCCTGTTCATCAGCCCTGCCATTAATAATAACTGTGAGCTCCAGGCATGGTGCCACACACCTGTAACCCGGCACTCTGGGAAACTGAGGCAAGAGGAGCGCAAGTTTGAGTCCAGCTTGGACAACTTAGCAAGACCCTGTGTCAAAAGTTAAAAATAAATATGGGCTGGGGATACAGCTCAGCATTAAGGTCCTGAGTTCAATCCCCAGTACTGAAAAAAAGTAATGCCACTAACAGCCACCATTACCAGCCTCACCTATGGCCTGGCTCTGAGCTGTACTCCTCACTCAGGCCACCCTCACGGTAACCCAGACACCAACAGACAAGACACAGAGGTCTGCAGCTTGGCCGTGTCACTCAGGTACTAAGTCGTGGGACCGGGACTGGCAGGCACCCCTGCAGCCCACCATTCCTTGTGCACATGAGCTGAGCACAGGGAATGTCTGTGTGTCACAGGCCCTGGGCTCCCCTGCTGGGCTCCTCCCCCAGACCCCACAGGGTGGCCAGGGTCTCTGTGGCTGGGCAGCTCAGCGCCCATGACCTTGACACAAGACACAATGACATCCAGCCACCAAAGCCTCCCCATCACAACACTCAGACCAGGTTCCAGCTCCAGATCCTCAATGCCAAAGCCCAGGAAACCCGAGGAACTGGGTGCAGCCCACCAGTGTCCTCTCTTCCTGGGTCCCCAGCCGCTGACTCATGCTCCTGGTGGCTGGCTCCCTGATGGACAGCTGGGCCTGCTGGCGCTTGTTGTTTCTGCTAAATTCCATGCTATTACAACAAAACCCCTGTATTTCTTGCAAACAATTTTCCCCTTTGCAATCTCATAAATTAATTCCCTCCTTTCGAGCTGACTGGCTTCCTGCTAATACCACTAACCTATCACCATCCGTAAACTAAATGATCCGTAAATACTCACCCATCTAAGCCTAATGCACTAAAATTACTTTTTTGTTTTTCCTGCTTTATCTGTTTTTGCCGAGGACAGCTCCAGTCCAGCTTGCTCCCTCTTCCTCCCAGACAGGCAGGGCCTCCTCCTCTTCCTTCCCAAGGCCTGGCCCCTTTGTCTCAGGACCCAAACTGAAGGGTGACTCTCTAACCTGAAAACCATCCTCAAATAATCAGAGCTTGGATGCAGCAGGTCCCAAGGGTGTCCCAGCCGTGACACAGAAGCTCCACTAACTAAGGATGGTGGCCTGGAGGTGAGGCCAGGGCTTCTCCAAGCCCAGTGGGCCATCCTCAGCATGGGACAGCTGTGCCTGGAGGGTCCCACAGAAGAGGGGGACATCAGAGAGGCCCCTGACCTGGCCAGAGATGGGCAGGGAAGCTTCAGGGGTTCTGAGGACATTGGCTCCAGGTCAGGGGCACTTTGGAGAGAAGGGTGGCTGTGTTGCCAGGTACACCGACTGCTCGGCAAGAAAAGCCCTGAGGGGTCATTTTCTAAGATGATGACTCTCATGTGGACCAAGGGTCCCCACCAGCTATCATTCCACAGCACCGCCTGTGCCCTAGGTCCCACTACTGGAGCATCAGAAAGGCTGCGTGGATATGGGGCCGAGAGATCCCAGGACCCCCGATGCTGAACCACCTAGCCCCTTGAGTTGGTTCCTCCTATGGGGTCCCTCCCTGGGACCCCTGTAGTCAGGAGCCTCCAGCACCCTGGCCTGACCTCCCGCACTAACCTGCCACTCCAGTCTTTATATGTTTATCGTTAGTCCCTGTTGGTAGTGCACGATGATAACACTTCTAGTGAGGAGCTGGCACATGTACATGACGTGTATTGATTTTTTTTTTTACGCCACCTTCCCCTTCCTTCCTTCCCCTCTCCCTCACCCCTTGGCCCCCTTCCCTTTTGCAAAAGATCTACCTCCCTGTGTCCTACTATCTACCTTTTATTTTCTTTTTTTGCAAAATATTTATTGGTAAATTTTAGATACACATAATGATAACATTCATCGTAGGGAATTTCTACCAGTACCTGATATACCTGGCTTCTTCTTTTTTTTCCCCCTTCCTCCTCCCTTAGGTACAAAATCTTTCTGTTTTTCCTTTGATTTTCTCTTTTTCTCTTGTCCCTTCTTTCCTTTACCCCTCCCCCTCCCTTGCTACCCTTCTTATTTGAATATTTTCTTCACATTTCCCAATGTCTACTGTACATTTTAGTCCTTAGTTCCTCTTTTAGTTTCTCACACCAGAGAAATAATGTGGTATTTAAACACATGTGTCTGATTTATTTCACTTAAGACTACGGTCTCAAGGTGCATCCATTTAGCTATAAAAGTCTCAAGCTCACCTTTATGGCTGAATAGTACTCCATTATACAAAAAAAAAACACCTTCTTTATACATTCTTAGTTGATGGGCATTTGGACTGTTTCCAAGATTTAGCTATAACAAATTATGCCTCTATAAACATGGGTGTGCATATATTGCTGTAGTAGGATGCTTTTAATTCATCCAGAAAGATACCAAGAAGGACATTAGCTGGGTCAAATGGAACCTCTAGCCCTAGTTCTTTGAGGTATCTCCATGCTGATTTCCACAGTGGTTGCACCAGTCTGCACTCCCACCAACAATGCAGAAGGGTTCCTTTCTCCCCACAACCCGCCAGCATTTGTTAGTGGTTAATTTCTTGATAATGGCCATTCTTTCTGGAGTGAGCTGGAATCTCAGCGTTATTTTCATTTGCATCTCTCAAATGACCAGTGATGTTGAACATTTTTTCATATGTTTATTTGCCATTTCTACTTCTTCATCTGAGAAGTGTTTATTCATTCTCTCCCTCATCTCTTGGTCCCCTTCCCTTTTGCAAGATCTACCTCCCTGTGTCCTACTATCTACCTTTTATTTTTTAAATTTTTCATATAAGAGAAACCGTGCATTATTTAAGCTTGTATGTCTGATTGTGGCCAAAAATATACGCTGGAGGAAAAATAACCTCTTTAGCAAACAGTGCTGGGAGAACTGGCTGTCCACATGTGGAGAATTGATGCTACACCCATACTGAACTAAAATCAAAATGGACCGAAGATCTAAATATTAAATCAGAAACACTTAAATGCACCGTTGTCTTATCCCGAGACCTCTGCAGCTCAGTCTCTGCCTGTGTCATGTGGTGTGACCCTGGGTGGGTCCCCTTCAGCCTCCACATCTGTGGGACCACAAGAGGACAAGAGGGCACTCAGTGCACGGCCTGGGGGATACCAAGGACCAAGGCCACACCTGCCTTGATCTTTGTCCTCCCCTGTCCCTCACCCACCCACTCTTCGGGCCTTGTCACCTTATCAACAGCCACATCCCCAAGCAAACTGCACCCCCAGGTAGCCACACCCACCAGTGAGGAGCATGGTGTGTGCGCCCCGGGAGGGGACCCAGACGCCTCCTCTGATGAGCCTGCGGCTGAGCCACTCCTCACATGAGAAATTGGATTGCTTTTGCTCTGGTTTTGGCTTTGTGAGACAGGGTCTCACTAGGTAGATGAGGCTGGTCTTAAACTTCTAGAGATCCTCCTACCAGCCTGGAGTGCGAGATTACCAGCGTGGGCCACCACCACACTGGATTTTTGCTTAGCCAGGTCACCCACCTAATCTGCTTCCTACCCCATAACACATCCTTCCAGCTAACCATCCACCCACCCCTCACCCATCCATCCTCCCACCAGCATTCATACACCCCCATTTTCTCCAGCCACTCAGATACATGCCCTCCAATCACCCACCCATCCACAGAACTACTCCCATCCATGCTCCATCAGCCCAGCTGTCCAGCCAGCCATCCCCACCTTTAATCCTACCCAACTTAACCCCACAATCCATTCCCTACACAGCCTCCCACTGACTTCCTACCCACCCAGTCAGCCATCAGTTCAGCCCGAATTCACGCCATGTCCGTCTACCTGTCCTTCCACTTGCACTGTGAGTCCCTCCACCCACCCACCCATCTGTCTACACATTTGTCCTTGCATTCTT
Source organism: Heterocephalus glaber (assembly GCF_000247695.1). Next base: position 685,176 of record NW_004624841.1, on the reverse strand, counting down.
CAGCCATCCACTCATCTACTCATCCAGCCAACCTCCATTCCTCGGCCCTTTTCCTGACACTGAGCAAGAGCATCACCACATGCAGCCCAACACACCATGGGCCAGCACCAGCCCCAGCCCCAGCCAGGGCAGCCCCGGCCCCTGGCTCAAACTGGGAGCCTCGAATAAGCATCAGGCACCACACTCCCAGAAGTCCCTCCTAACCGACCCCCCCCAGACTCTGTGCCACCAGCACGTTGTGCATGTTTGGCCATCAAGGCAAGGATCTTGCTGTGCTCGTGCTCCACCTCCCACAGCCAGCACTCTAGTTCCTTCAAGTTGGGATTTTGCAACCCTGACTTATGAGAGGGTCCAGGCACAAGGCAGGGTGCTCCAGGCCTCCAGAGATGCAGCCCAGCCCTGTAGCTCTGCATGCTCCTGAGAGGGGACACCTTTTCCCCATCTGGAGCAGCATGAGTGAGGCCTCCAGTGAAAGGCACCAAAGACAGCAGAGATGGAGTCAATGCCCAGGGCAAGGAGCAACCAGCATTGGGAGCCCAGAGGGAGCCTGGTGCTCCTGGTGCCCAACTTCCAAGGTCCTTCCTTTAAGGGAGTCACTCACAGACCCAATCTCCAGATGGACAAGACACCTGTCTCCATTCCATGTACTTTTCCAAGGCGCAGGGACATGCTGGGTTCAGAAGCTCATTCCAAGCCAGGACTGCTTACCTTTAGTGTGTGCAAATGCATGCTCCCAGGCCCAGCCCAGGAAGCCTGGGTAGTACTGGGTGGGCTGGGAACAGGACTCTGAGAGGTTGGCCTGAGACCATCCCCTGATGGGCCATACACATCCAAGTCTCTCCAGCCTCCCTGCAGGAGCAGACTTTGCCCCCAGCCACCCTACCTGTGTGATCACTCAGGGTCCCATAGTCCTACTCTCTCTGGACCCTGATTCTAGACTCAAGGCCCTGGGAACAGAGGACCCAGAGTCGCCCAAGCAGAGGAATGCATACTGTGTGTTCTGTGGACCTGTGGGTTTCTGGGAGCCATGGCCATGGGGCCCTCTGTCTGTTCTGTCCCAGTCACCATCCCCTGGGCTGGGTGGGTTCCCCAGGGGGAACAGAAGGCCCACAGGCTTAGCATGGCCTACCACTGCTGTAGGCCCAGCACCCACTCTGTCAAGAACAAAGTGCCCAATGCAGAGCAGCTCTGGGGGACACCTTCCAGACCCTCCTGGTGGCTCCAACCTTTTCCTGCCCCATGCGCCACAGAAATTATTCCAGATCTGACCCCATTTCTAGCTGTCACACTGTGTCTGACCAAGTGTCACATTCCAGGTCAGGAGTGGCCACAGCCAGCATCAGGAGGACCCTCAGGTAGGGAAGGCAGGGGACACACAGGAGCTAAGGACCAGCCCCTACTGTCCCCTTCATAGTGGAACACAGCTTATCCTGAAGTCAGCCCCACTTGGCTTCACAAGTGTGGCCACAGCCACCTCTGACACTCAAAAGCTATGGGCTGCTGGCCATGCTCTGGGCTCCGCACCAGCAGCCCTCTACCTGCACAGAGCACTGACCACTACCCCTCTGCTGCTGTGACAACCAGGACACTTCTGACATCCATAGTGTTCTGAGGGCTGAAAGACACAGCGCCCTTGCAGGGCCAGGCTAGGGCATGGCCTGTCACCCTCACCCTCACTTGGACACATGGGGGGGGGGCCGCTAACCCAGAAAGTTACAGAGAGGGAGCATGGGAGAGAAGAATTCTCTCTCGATGGGACCCTACCGTAGGCAGGGCAAATGCCAGACACTCATCACTCCCCCATTCATTCATTCATTCATTCAAACAGGGTGCCTACTCAGTGACTAGGATTCATCTAAGAACCAGAGAGAACCACACCCCACTCAGCTCAGCAGACAGAAGGCATAAAAAACTACTAAGTAAACACACGGGCTGGTGTCAGAGATGAGAGGGTTCATGGGGAAAATCAGAGCAGGAGAAAGGAAACAGGTTGACGAGGGGATACATAAACTGGGAGTTTCAGAACATCTTTGTGTTGGTGTACACAGGAACCCTGGAGGGTGCTGGGAGGGTGGCAGAGAAGGGAGAGATGGTGATCAAAGATACAAAGCTTCAAGAAATGGTGAAGAAAATGTGTATCTATACCCAGTAGAGTACTACTGTGCCATAAAGAAGGATAAGCTTCAGTCATGTTTAGGACAGTGGACGCACCTTGAGACCTTAGTGAAATAACTCAGACACACAGGTTAAATATCACATGGTTTCTCTTACATGAGAAACTCAATGTATAAAGAAGTTAAAGAACAAAATAAAAGTGTGAAATAGGGTGGCAGATTTTTCTTAAAGGGAAGGGGAACAAGAAATGGAAGGAAGGGAGAGAGAGGGGAAGGGAAAGGAAAAAAAGAACAAAGATGTATTACGTACATGGACCCACTCTGCACGGTGAATGTAACCATTATGTGCTATAAAAATTTAAATTTTAAAAAGGTAAAAGCCTCAGCTAGTCAGGAGGGAGGTGTGTGGTGACCACCGCTGAGAAGAATGCACTGTGTGTCCCCAAACTGATAAAACAATCGGTTTCGTATGTTCTGCCAGAAATACAATTTGGGGAGCTGACAGACGTGTGAATGGGCTTGACTGAATCTCTGTCCAGTGCACGCATCGACCAAACCATGACACTATACCCCAAATATATGCAATTTGTGTCTGTCCATTAAAATTGATTAATTAAAGAGAGATCCTGGGAAATGGGTCCCTGAGAGGGAGCTCCAGAGATCCTGTGGGAGGTGGGTCACCTTGGTGTCCGCAGAAGTTGCTGACAAGGACAGCGAGCGGGAGGACGCCGCCCGCCAAGGCTCTGGGGGTCAGGGGGGCCACCTCCCCTGCCTCTTCCTCTCCGTCCAGTCCCGCAGGAGCCAGGAGCCTGGCCCAGCCTGAGCCATGGGGAGCCGCCCAGGGCGCCCACCGTCAGGGAGCACCACCAATCAGCGCGTGGCTTCACGTCTAACCCACGCCCCTCGCTGTCCCCATGCATCTCTCCACCTGCCCGCCCCGCGTGCCAGTCCCACGGTGCCGTGTGGCAGCAGATCCGACAGGGGTGGGAGAGACGAAGCAGTCAGCTGAGGATCACAGGGCGAGGAGGGCAGCAGTGTCGGAAAAGAAGCCACCTCCTACAAGGTCACTGTGGACTCCAGACCATGTAGGGGCACCCAAAAGGAAGGGGACAGAAGGGAAGGTCCTTGAGGCTACTAGGCCGAAGCAGAAGCCAGTGGGGGTCAGCAGGGCTGAGGGAGTAGGGAGGAGGAGGAGCAGGGTCTCCCTGGAGATGGGTCCACGTGGAGGTGCACACCTGTAATCCCAGCACTCTGGGAGGCTGAGGCAGGACGATCCTAACTTCAAGCCCAGCCTGGGGTTAATACCTTCGTGAGATTTTGTCTCCAAATAAAAAATAAAGAAAAGGCTGGGGGATGTAGCTCAGTGCGAAGGCCCTGGGTTGAGCCCACAATGTCACCAAAAAAAAAGTCCTGGAGACAAACAGTGGCGACGATCACACAGCAAAGTGAAAGTACTTCATCCACTGAGCAGCCCTTAGGAAAACAGCCCCAAATGTTCTCGTGGCATTTCTCCTCTCAGTAAAAGGTTGAGAAGGAAAGGGAGATGGTTAGATCAGTTAAGGTGTAGCCATGGGAAACTGTATTATGCAGCCATTAAAACAACGATTACAGAAAAGTGTTCATGACCTGGAAGACAATTATCCTATCGAGGTAATGGTATGGAATGGGATGCCATAATTCAGACCCTGACAGAGCAAGGTCATCCACAAAGGTGACCAGAAACTCTACCCAAACAGGAGGTGAAGGACATGTTTGGCCTCTTCTTCCCAACACAAAACCCTAAAAATAATTTAAAATTAAAGAACTTTTTAGGATCCATAACAGGCTGGGCGTACACCTGTAGTCCCAGCACTTTGGGAGGCTGAGGCAAGAGGATCACAAGTTTAGGTCCTGCCTGGGCAACTCAGTGACTTACCAAGATCTTGTCTCAAAATTTTAAAAAATAAAATAAAAGGGGCTGGGAATTTAGCTCAGTAGTAGAGTGTCCCTGGATCCAGCCCCCAGCACTAAAAATAAAATAATAATTTTTTAAAACTCTGTAAGAAAACAAGAACGGGGCTCCTAACAAGCCAGACAGCAAGAGGGATGCTTAAAGGCAGAAACTCACACCTGAACCCAACTCGGAGCAGCCCAGGGGGCTCCTGGTCATGGCAGTTGGGCCTCACACACAGGCCAGCACGGCCTTTGCAGACAAGACGTCCGCATCCCAGAGCTGCCCGTCTGATCAAGATCTGCACCTGAAGGGCACCCCAAAGACTCACAGGGACCAGGACAGGCCAAGGACACTCAGTGGGGGACACTCGGCCAGCAGGCACTAGGCTCCGGGTCCCACCCCAAGACCCCAGGCAGCCCCAGCACAAGAGAAAAGAAGGAACTTGACCTTGGAACCACACATTTCATCAATAAAGTGTTTTAAGGTGGGGCTGAATAGCAGCAAGGAGCAAGTGAAGATCAAATTAGTGACCCAGAGCTGGTACAGAACCCAGAGATGGGACAAATAAAAGGAAAGTAGAAAGAAGCTGAGGCTAGAAACACTTAACCACCCCCTGAAAAGATTTCCAAAAAGAGACCATGAAGAACAGAGAAATTAGTTTTTAAAGAATCATCATGGAAAGACACGACCCCTCAGATTGACAGAACTCCTTGTGCAAAGTAGGATTACGTAAAAAGATGATATTCAGGCACAGAGCGGTGAAATCTCAGAATCCAAGACGAAAAGGGAACGTGCCAAATTCTTCCAGGAGAAAAATGCCAGCGACTGGCTGTAGGGGACAGAAGTCAATGGGGGTGGGGGGGGAGGCTTGCAGCAGGTAAGTGTGACCTACAGCCCGTCCTGGCTGGGGCTCTTCCCTCTGCCTGACTTCTCCACCTACTGGGTGGGGAGCAGGCCCAGGGCTGCAGGGCAAGGAGTTACTGTGTGGGGAGCCCCAACACAAGCACACACCAGACAGCACTTAGGGGTCACTGACGACATCAGATGTTCACAAGGCAATGGAACAGCAACTCAAGAGGGCTTTAGGGGGGACATGGTAGAAACCCCAAACTCTCCACTCTGACTTTGGAAAGGAAATAGGGATCTTTAGGAAGATGAAGACCCAGAAAGTTCATCACCCACAAACCTGCTTAGAGAAAACTACCATGGGGTGTGCTCCACTAAGCAGAAAAACGAATCCAGAGCAGAGAGCAGGGAATGGGAACAGAGAGGAACAGGAAAAACTGCTTACATGAGATTTCTTTGGGGCAGGATGAAACTGTTCCGATGGTAGAGAGTGGTAATGGTCACGCAACACTGTGAATGTATCTTAATCGAACCTTCTAAAATGGTTAAAATCATGTTATACAAATCTTCCCTCAAATGAAAAAGAAAAAAATCCAAGAAAAAGAAGTGGAAGACAAACACAGTTTGAGAAAAAAATTAAAATTCATGGGTGAGACTTTATTGAACCTCATTAAGCACTAAATTTTGGAACTAAACGTCTCAGTTGGTCTCATCTTGCACGTGAGAAGGTTCAGGTGTGGAGGGCAATGTAGGCACATTAAAGGTCCTGTCTTGTTCAGAGAGACACAAGAAACACTGATTGTATGGGAAGGGGGGAATATGAGCTTAGAAACACCTTTCAAGTGTAAGAAGTCTTCAGAAAACAAGTACGTATCATTCTGAACCCCCACAGACACCTCTCCACTGGGAGAAGAGGGAGGAGACGTCTCTGAGGTCACAGTGACAGCTGGGATCAGTGTCCAGCACCAAGGATGCTAAATGCTCTCTGATACAGCAAAGAGTACCACCCACAGGGACAGCCCTGCCCAGGGGACAGAGCCCCCCCCCCACCATGAGAAAATGGCTCCAAGGAATAGACATGGCAAAAAAAGAAACCCCACACAATCTAATAAAAGGCAGGAACAAAAACAGTCCAAGAAAGAAGAGGAAGCAAGAAACAGAATGAAACAGCAAGAAAGCACAAATATCTCAGCAATCTCAACAAATGTAAATAGGTTAAATTCCCTACTAAAATCATCATAGACAGAGTGAGGTTTAATCATCATGACATAACTTATTACAAAAAACAGAAATATAAACACCCACATAGGTTAAAAATAACAGGGTGAGAAAAACAACATCAAGCAAAAGATAACCCAGAAAAAGGTGTTTATCAGACAAAAAAGAATTCAAGGTGGAAAGCACTCAGACAAACAGAGAAATTTCATATTGATAAAAAGACACGCCCACACCAAAGACAGAAAAGAGAGAGAGAGCAAAACTGACAAATAATTAAAGGGAAAACCAACAAAATCCAAGATGACTTGAACATTTTTCTTTCAGGGCCAAGTGTAGTGGTACATGCCTGTAATCCCAGTGCTCTGGAGGCTGAGGCAGGAGGATTACAAGTTTGAGCCCAACCTGGACAACTTATCGATTTAGTGAAACCCTGTATCAAAAATAAAAAATTAAGAAAGGGCTGGGGATATAGCTCACTGTAAAGACGCTGGGTTCAATCCCCAGGACACCCCCACCAAAAAAAAGCTCAACATTTTTCTTTCAGATTTCAGAAGGTGGAAATTAATAATATAGATAATTTTCACATCCCACCCGTAAGGTTATCAAGTAAGACTTTATTAAATACTTATGATGTTCTGAGTTCTGGTTTAAAGTTTGGCATCTTGGTCTGGGGATTTAGCTAAGTGGTTCTGTCACCTGCCCCACAAGCACAAGGACCCGAGTTCAATCTCCAGTACCAAAAAAAAAAAAAGTTTGGCATCTATTACCTAATTTAACCCTTATAAAATGCTACAAAGCTGTCGCTATTCTTATGGCCATTTCACACACTGTGGAACTGACGCCTACAAGGTGCCCAGCGTCCTAAGAGAAGCAGAGTCCTGTTCAGTACCCTGAGCCTCCACTTCCACTCCCTCTCTGGAGACCCCACAGAGACACCTCACTCTTTTCCATGCACGTTGAACTTCCCACAGTGGAAATCCTAAGTGGAACAAGGACTTAAAAGCACACATCACACATGGCCTGGCTCCAAACAGTAAGACTAGAAACCAGTGACAAAAGATCCCTGGTGCAGATGCCTTCCCCACCCACGGTAAAGCATCCTCCTCTCCACCTGCCGACTGGAGAGAACCCGGCAACAGGAATCCCAGGCCTCTCGGGGGAAGTAATGCAGATTACTTACCGGATTCCACCATAGTAGTACTCTTGGTAAAAACCTTCATAATGCTTTGCAAATTCGGGATGCGGAGGATCTGTCCTCCTGGGGAAGGGTATCGGGCAGTGTCCTTAATGACCAAACTTCAGAATTTCCTACTGCTATCAGCATTTAGCATTATTTATTAGCATTATCAGCATTATTTAGCATCGTCCTAGACAATGCGATAACACCTGAAAAAGAAATGCAGGAGCAAGTGGAAAAAGACAAGACGAAACTGTCATAATTTATAGCAAATCTGAGCATCTACCTATGAGAGCCAAAAGAAATAGCTAATAAAATATTCCAACTCATCTGAGAGTTCAGCAAAACTCCCACATACAAAATCGATGCGCAGAAATCAATAGTTTCGTGTACAGAAGCACTTCCAATTAGAAAATGTAATCCAAAAGAAAGTGCATTCATATTGGAAGCAAAAATCTATAAAATCCCCAGGGATAAGCCTAATAAGAAATGTGCAAAACCTATACAAAGAAAAATGCAGAACTTTGCTTTAAAAAAAAGCACAAGAGACCCGCACACGTGAGGGACGACACCACAGCGCTGACTGGGACTGTCATTACCAGGAAGATGACAGATCTTGGCTTCTGAAACTCAGCATTCAGAGCCCCAGTGACAGACACACCTTTTCATTTGCACCCAGTGGCTGACAAGTAGCTGATGATTATTCATAAGAATGGTGTGCATTTTTCCAAGCATTTATTTACTTAATCAAATATGTGAAAGTTGAAAGAAGGGTAAAAAGGTCTGAACCACACAAGAAATCAGAAGGGAAAAATTAATGAAGTAGGAGAAGGCAGGTCAAATAGACCACAAGACCAGAATTAAAATCTAAGGCCACAGGGACACCAAAAGGCACCTGAGAAAGAAAAGAACGACTGGCCACTGGAAAAGAAGCCACCACGGAGCCAGGCAAAGGTGCCAGAGTCCATGGATGCCCAGGATACAGGAGCTGGGCCACACAGCTGGCACATCATGGGCAAAATGGGAGGCAAAAGAGAAGCAGGTGCAGGTCACCCAGGAGGCAGCCAGCAAAGTGAGACCCCAAATCAAGGCACACTGGAAAAGAATTTGACTTCAAGCTGGGCATGATGGCATATGCCTGTAATCCAGCACTCTGGGAGGCTGAGGCAGGAGGATCTCAAGTTTAAACCCAGCTTGGGCAACTTAGCAACTTAGTAAGGCCTTAGTAAAGCAACTTAGTAAAACAAAAAATTTTAAAAGGCCTGGGGATGAAGCTCAATGTGAAGACCCTGGGTTTAATCCTCAGTTTAAAAAAAAATTTTTTTTAACTGTAAGCCATCCTGAAAAGCTAACACAATTGTTACATTTATGTACACTTTGGTGCCACTGTTATCTTGAGTTAGAAGTGGAGCTAGGGTGGCCTAAAGCCCTAGGGCCAGTCTCACTTCTATACACTAGGTACCTGCCCCGCGCCTGCAATGCCCATGGGATGCAGGCGTTAGTGTCACTGCTGGACACCCCACCCTTGGACAACCGTGCCTTCACAAGCCAAGAAGCAATGCTGGGTGACAGCTGTCACAAGGGATCCTCGAGCCTCTCCCCAACTCTTCCCACCCAAGCCAGGAGCAGAGCATCACTGCTGATTGGGTTTGCAGTGAACTCTTTGGATAAGCAAATTAAACAGATGGTACTTTTTATTAACAATTAAGATCTGCTAGGATGATGCGTGTTATGTAGGTAGAAGAGCCTCATAATAATTAGGCGAGTGCAAATTGGAAATAACAATGAAGAACCTGGGAGCCATGGACTGACAAAAATGAAAAGGCTGATAACATCAAGTGTCAGCACGAACGCGGGACAGTGGGTGCTCTCTTTACCCTTGTGGATGAGGTGCAAATGGATTCGGATTTCCAACGGGCAACGTGCAGAAGGTATTTAAAAACGTAAGTGTGTGTGCTGTTCAGCCGACTGGCCCAGCTTGGAAGCCACCTAGAAAAATACTCAGAGGCCCATGTGAGAAATTTCATCCAAACATGTTCTGTCACTGTGAAAAATTAGAAGGAACCTAAACATCTATCAGGAGGTGAATCTGTTAAGTCTAATCAACAGGGAAACCTGTTCTCAGAAGCTGTGTAAAATGTGATGGTTGCTAGGCATGGTGGCACACATCTATAATCCCAGCACTCAGGAGGCTGAGACAGGAGAATCACCAGGAGTTCAAGGCCAGCCTGAACTGCATAGTGAGACTCTGTCTAAAAAAAAAAAAAAAAAAAAAGTGCTGGTGTGTATGAATTCACACCAGGACATCTGCAAGGGAAATAAGCGAGGTGCACAGTAATCCTTGCAGTCAGCATTGTTTCTACACACAAAACATAAAAAAGCAAAATAAAACTCTCATTCCCTCCCGTGTGCAGGTGAATCCACAGGTGGAGGATATGCCAGCACTGATTTCAGTGTCCCTCAGAACAGGGCTCTACTCCTTTCCATCATTTCTGAACTCTCATGTGCTTCTGTGTGACACCTGAAGGGACCCAAGTGCCCAGGCTGAAAGCTGAGGACAAAACCCAGGTGGTGGCAGCATCCAGCCTGGGAAGAAGCCACCGAGGGGATTCAGGAGACTCAGCTCTGAGGCTGAGCTCCTGCCAGGGTCAAAAGCCATGGTGGGGGCTTTTCAAGGTGCCCTCATTTTTCTGGGTGCTTTCAAGTCAGAAGTTCTCGGGCAGGGTTTCTGTGCAGGTGGCCCATGCCCACCTCCCCCAGTCTCCCTGGTCCTGCTCCTTCCTGATCCCCATCAAAAGGATGAAGACTTAACCTTCACCCTGAGCCTTCCCTGCACAACACAGCACCCAGAAGCCTGAGCCACACTCCACCCCAGCCACCTCACAGCCTTCGAAGCCTGCCTTCCACCAGGGCACATAAATCTTACTGCAGGACCCTGCTTCACACCCTTCCACGCTGCTGCCACCTGGCAGAGTGCGCCCTCCTCCTCCACGAAGACTTTCTCTTCTCAGGCCACCTGCTCAACTCCTGTTCATGCTCCAAAACCTCAGCTCAAGTGTCCTCCAGGAAGCCTTCCCTGACTTCACCGGACAGGGAGGGCTCCCTCAAATTCTGTGATACCTTCCCGTTTCCTCCATGAGCTATTATTTCCACCTCTATCTCTCCCTTGAGACCAGGGCATTTGAAGGAGGGGTGGTACTGAAGCTGTTCTAGAAGCCTCCATCACTGTTTGTTGAATGTACAGCTGGATAGGTAAGTGAATGAACCCCCACCCCTCCCCGGAACTCCCCAGCCCAGCTCTGCACGACCCAAGGCCAGGCTGTTCAGCTCCCCTGGCCTAATGACTAGAACAACCCATGCCCCTCCAGCGCTGCGCCTGCCATAACCTGCTTGAAAGTGGGTAGCACCTGCTCACATATCAATTAAAATTCCAATTAGGTGGTGAGAGTATATAATTAAAATAACACGTTCCATCTCCCTCATTACTGCCGCTGGCTGTCAGGGTGAAGGCTGGGTGGGGCAGGGCGCCCTTGGCTCCCCGCACACTGCACTTCCCTTCCAGGCGTTGCCTGGCACAAGATGCAGGTCCCCAAGGGTGCCAGGCCACTAGGCCTGGAAAGGGTTTTCTGACACCTGCTCAGCTGTGATGAACACACTCCCTGCCTGGTCATGGCTCATATCAAATATCGGACTTTTTCAGACCTTTATTCTACCTTTGTACCTAGAGTACCTTTCTCCTACAGCATGTGTAACAAACTCCTAGGCATCCCTCAAAACCCACCTGAACTGGATTCTGAGGGCACAGGGGAGACAGGTGCAGCCCCTACTCCAAGGCACACACAGCAGTGATCCTGAGAGGGTGCCCGTGTTCCAGAGAGGAAGTCGGGGCTCCCTGACCAGGCACCGCAGGTGGGGCTGAGGCGGTGGCTGCAGGGTGCTCCCTCCAGAACACAGGCCTAGAAACACTCAGCTAAGGAGAACAGAGGTGTGGCTTGGGGACATCTGCTTGGCCCAGCGAGGCTGCCGTTGTATTTCTGAGGCTCGGCTCAGCAGAGCATGGAGAACCCCCTTGCCTCTCAGCATTAAACTCAATGGACTTCGAGGTTGTAACCATTAAAACTGCAAGAGGTCACCACAATCAGCTGTGCCAGGCTAGTGTGAGGCCAGCCAGGACTGCCCTGTCCCTGTGCCTGAGCCAGGACCTCAGCACGGGGGCCGCACAGTCACTGTGGACTCCTGGTGCCAGGCTCTCTGTGGTGAATGGAGCACAGCTGCACAGGATGTTCACAGATCCTCTGCCAAGTAAGGTCCTTACTCCACGAAGCCCGCAATGCTCACTGAAGTGTCCGGGTGTGGTGGTACATACCTGTGATCTCAGCATTCAGGAGGCTGAGGCAGGAGATCACTGCAAGTTCAAGGCCAGCCTGGACTACATAGTGAGTTTAAGGCCAGCCTGAACTGCATAGGGAGACCTGGTCTCATCAAACAAAAACATAAATCAAGTTAGTGGGCTTCTTTACGGCAGGACTTTTCAGAGCCTTCAACACACGAATATTCGGGGTGATGTCCCCCAGAGATGTGTCTAGCTGCGTCACAGGACCCAGCCTCAGAGCCTGTCTCTCCAACACTGTGTGAAAGTAGTTACCCAAAACTGCACTCGGGGCACGCTGTCATTTTGTGTCACCCCTCAGTCCTAGAAGTGGCTCTTGAAGTCCCCAGCCCAGGCCTTTGAGGTCCCCCTCCCCCCCGCTCACTTGTGTGTCCCTGGCACGCAGCACAGAGGTAGGCACACACGGCAGGTGAGGAAGTGTCAGGTGAACGGCCTTGCAAGGGAGCACTGGGACAACGCTCTGGAACTCTCCTGCTTCAAACTCCTCACACTTTCCACGGCCACGTCTCAAGGTAACCCAAGGAGCCCTCCACATGCCACCCCCTTCCTTGGAGACCACGATGGGAGCAGACGCAGGAGCCTCCATGGGGTGTCACCAGCCAGGGAAGGGGCCGGGCCATAGCCCAAGACCTCACACCTGTTGATCACAGGCATCAGAGGTGGACAACTGCCCATCTCCTGCTGCTGCTTAGTGGCTGGGCTGAGTCCACTCGTGGCTAAGGAGGAGGTGTCTTCATGGTATCAACAGTAAGATGTGCACACCCCCAGTGAAACACAAATGGGACACAGTGGGGCACAGGTGCCCTAAGTCTCCATTCACCCCACACACAGCTAGAAACCGGGAGGGATTCGGTGACATCCAGAGAAGAGGAAGGCAGAGTGGGGATGTGAGGACACAGCAGCACACGCAGCCTGGGGGCCCAGAGGTTACTCTAGAGCCCAACTGTTACAGCTGAATGGGCCAATACAGTCCAGATTCTTGTGTATGATTAGGAAAGAAGTGCCAAGTGTACACCTTGTAGTAAGTAGCTACATTTATTGAAGACCAAAGGATGGCAGCGGGAACAGAAGGACAGAAGAGGAACCCAGGAAGAGGAACTCTCAAAGAGCTTTTATACAACTCAGGCTTCCAGTATTTAAGGGGTCAGCCACTTCTAAGCCAGGTGCCTCCCATCTCATCTTTCACTAGAACCAATAATATGCTGCCTCAGGCATCACAACCTCCTAACCTGAAACTCGATAATCAACAGAGCAGTGTCATGCCCACAGGTGAACGAAGGAAAGAGAGCGGCTCACTTCTGTTTCTGACTGTTTCACAAGCAGGCAGCTGAAGAAGAAATCCAAGCAGGTGTCCAGGGCCTGGGCTCCTCACCTGGACAAAAGGACCACTTCCCACCCACCTGATGCTGTCACAGTCCCCTGGGGGCCCAGAGCCCCGGGGCACCCCACCCACCCAGCTCTGGGGCTGGCTTTCACACAGGTACTGAAGCACAGTGATTAGGTGACAAACCTCATTTGCCAGGTAGCAACACTCGGAGTCATAACCAGGCCTGGCTCCATGGGAACATGGCTATAAATTGTTTCTGACAGTTGTGTGATTCACAGGAGTGTTGCCCACTCATCTGCACAGGTTTCGAGAGAGATCCTGACACACAGCCCGGCTGGCTGCCCAGCCACTCCCTCCCCACTACCGATTGGCCAGCAGACAGAGCCTGCACCAGCCTCACAGGAACACAGCAGAGTGTGTACAGCATGGCCACGCCTCGGGTGGGCTACAGCACCAGGCGGGCTGGGTGGCTCTGAACTTTGTGGCCAAGGAGCTTGCAGCGAGGCATTTCAGGGACCCCGCACTCGGGGTGGGAGGGCAGGAAGCCATGTCCAACCCCACAGGAGCCCAATCCTGAGACCCTCTGCTGGGCAGAAAAGGTGAAGGGGCTGTCCTATAAGAGGAACTCCCATCACTAGGCATGACCCTTGAAATCCTGGACTCAGCAGGGAGGGTCACAAGGGCAACAACCAGAGCTGCCAAGCAGGAAGCACTCCCACTAGTGGGCTGGCAGGTCCACACTAAATGACCCACAGAATCACTGCTGGCCAGCAGAATCGGTCACCTTATCCTGCTAACAGACTTTCCCAACCTTTGGGGACTTTTTCCAACTCCACATGGTCATAGAGGAGTGAGGCACATAGATCAGGTGTGATAGTACCTGACACATGATCCAGGCTGGGCCAATCAGGTTATCCCTGTACCTGGTAGCACTGATTGGTTCCTGGGTGGGCAAAGACCAAGTCTGGGCCAATCGGAGTCCTCTGAAGACCTCTCCCTCGGAGTAGATGGGGAACATAATTGCTTTTCCCCATCATTTTTTGCTAAGCAGGAAAAGTAGCTGAGGTATGGAATGAGTTTGGCAAAAAAAAAAAAAAGAAAGAAAAAATGGAATCAGGCAGAGTCACAAAAAGATGCTTCACAGCCTGGATCCAGCCTTTCCCGAATCCCTGTTGGCAAAGACCAGGGTATGGTGGATCCTTGTCCCATGCGACTGAAGGCGCCCTGGCTGGTATCCACCTGGAAGGCTGGGGACCCCAGCACCATGACTATGGCCACCCAGCACCCCCAGGGTGCTTCCCCTGCTCCCCTTGGTCAAGCCCAGCACAAGTGTCACTGTCAGGAGCCTGTCCTGCTGTCCCCTCCTTTACTGTCTGTTCACCACAGCTGTCCGCTCGTCCTCCCTTCCTCTCTCCACTCCATGAAGTCTAGGGCTGGGTAAGAGTCACCCTATGCTCCTCCCAGCACATGGTAGGCCTGGGATGCCCTGAGCTGATGAGTACCTCGAGCAGGGCACGTCCTGTGCCCACGGACAGCCTGGGGGTGGGCCCGTCCCTCTCCTGCTACAGATGAGAAGCTCAGGAATCTTCACAGGTCCCACAGTCTGCCTCAAGGGCTGCCTCTCGCCTCCTCTCCACAAAAAGGTGAGCCCGTGCCCGTGCTGGCCCCGGCTCCCCACACAGCACTTGGCCCGGGCGAGACACCATTGAGCACCTGTAACAGGAACTGTGCACCCCATACCACCCAGGCATCTCCAAGAGCCTCCACAGTCCTGAGCTCCTGAGACACCTCAGAGCAGCCGGGGATGGCAGGGGAGGGGACGAGCAGGCCAGAGGCGTGGCCAGGCCAGGGCACCCAAGAGCCCTGCTCTGGAGGGCTGCGGCGGGCACCTGCCTGTCCCTGAGGCAGACCTGGAGATCACCCTACGCTGCCCGAAACCCTGGCCATCAACTTGCCACTCCTGGGGGGGCCGTGGTTCCCAGGAGTGGCCAGGCTGCAAGGGCTGGGCTGGCACAACCATGCTGTCAGATGCTCACCTTGGCCTCCCCGGGGAGGACAGCAGGTAGCCTGGGGGTGCCCCCTGCTGAGCACCTGGGGGGGCAGTGGTAGTGGCACATCACTGAGGAAGCCTTGAGGACACAGGAGGAGGAAGGCTGGGAGTCAGCAGCCCCGGGTCATGGTCATGTTAGGAGGGAGGTGACTGAAGAGGAGGTGCCGAGGAGCCCCAAGTGAGGGCGAGAGACAGTGCCAGGATCAGGGTCTGGCAACAGCTCAGGAGTGTTCAGGCACTCAGGGACCCAGGGTGGACGAAGCCCCTGTGTATGGCAGACATTGGGGGAGGGGGGCACCACAGGATGGCGATCCTACCCTCCTGAAGCTAGTGGTGGGGATGGGGGACAGGCAATGTGGAGTTGGCTGTCTGGACACTGACATGCTGTAAAAGCAGGGCAGCAGTCCATGGTGGGTGAATGGGGAGCAGGTGACATCCTAAACGTTCCAGGGAGGGCTCCTGAAGTACACCAGGAGGGGGCCAATGTGGCGGGGGTGGGTCAGCCACCAGGTGGGCCCAGATGGCACTGGAAGGAGCCCCTTCCAGGAAGAGACGGACGCAGGCAGAGGCAGGAGAGCCTCGATTCCTCTCCCGGGCTTGAGCCAGGACAGATGTGTACCCTGGGAAACTCGCAGGTTAAGCCATCGCTCTTGAAACCATGCACATGTGGGCTTTTTCTTTCAACACTGGTACTGGGGACTGAACCCAGGGCCTTTGTACTGAGCTACATCTGAGCCCTTCTTATTTTTTGAGATGGGATCTCACTAAGTCACTAAATGGGCCAGGCTGGGCTTGACCCTGGGATTTTCCTCCCTCAACCTCCCAGAGTACTAGAAGCATAAGTGTATGCCACCAATTTTGATAAAACCCAAAACTAGGAAGAGAGAAAGGGAGGAAGGGAAGGAAAGAACAAGAGAAACCAGAGCTCCCGCCCACAGAAGCCTGGGGGGCAGTAGGGACCTGAGGCAGTGGAGCAGAGCTGTGGCAGTGACTGGATGCAGGGAGGCGAGGGCGCAGCCCTGAGGAAAGGAAAGGCCAGCTCTCCACTCTCCACCTGCCTGGCCCACCCAACTCAGACCTCCTCCTCGAAGACAAGGACTCTGTGACATCCGTCCCACCTCAACCCCGAGCCTGTCTTGCCCGGTTCCCACAGCAGACAAACCCAGCCATCCGCCTGGATCCTCTGCCCTGGGGAGCCCTCCCAGGACAGAAGCCCCCTCCTCACACCCCTGCCTTGACCCCCAGGGCTCACACACACTGTTCCTGCACCCCTGCTGCTGGGCCCAACCCCTCTCGAAGGCCCTCTTCCCCTTTAGGCCTCAGTCCTGATCCCTCAGGTCCATCCCAACAACAAGAGCCTCCACAACACTAGGGTAAAGGGAGGAGCGCTCCCCAGAGAAAGTCCTGCTACCCAGGCACAGATCCAGACAACACACTGGTGGCCACCTCAGGATCCCCACTGCCAGCAAAGTGAGGACGGCAGGAAAGGCAGGGAGAGTGTCCTGTGTCAGTCCCCTCTTCGCTTCGGGAAGGGCCAGCTCAGCCCAGGTGGCAGTGACCTGAAGGGCCGTGCGGGTGGGGCTTCCGAAGGCAGACAGCGTCTCTGCAGCCCCCAGCGATCACTCCGCCTGAGCATCCCATCCCCACCAAGCTTCCAGAGCCCCTCAGCTCCTGGCCAGCTGTAAATGCCAGGCACGTGGTGAGAGACCACGGGTTGTGAAACCTCAGTCACATTTGTCAAGATGTGATCTCTTGCTGTGGGTGTGACATTTACATCTGTGGAGTCCAGGCCCCAGCATCGGGTGTCAGGCCAAGGGGGACCCTGTCACAAGCCTGCCTGCCCCACAGGGGAACCTTAGCCTTGTGGGCAGGGCTAGGGGGTCCTGAACAGGGTTTCCCAAAGTTCATATGCCCAAGGGCCCAGATTTAGAAACCTGGACCCCAGGATGCAGGGAGAGGCTCAGCCTTCGGCTCCAGGCCAGGGGTTACAGGCTCAGCCAGGGCCACTAATTCTAGAATTTCCATCATGGGCTGAGCAGGGAATCTGGTCAGGGCAGAAGGGAGCGCTGGAGAAGGTCATGTCACCCGAAAGCTGATGCAGGAGCTCTGCTTCACATCAGAAACCAGAGAAGGCAGTGACTCCCATGGCCACACCCACTGCTGGTCCCAGCCCCAGCGACGCCTCACCCAGGCTCGGGGTGGCGGAATGGGGAGGAAATAAAGGCTGAACCCCAGCCTCTCCCCCACACACACCCCGGCTGGCCCTCACCAGGTGGCTGTCAGGACTGAGGAGTCTTCCCCGAAGACTGACAGAACTGGGGCCACCCCGCCCCAGAGCTTGACTGGTCCCCCAAGGGTCCCCAGGGGGACGGGGACACTCGGGCTGGCCTGTGGGGCAATGGAGGCCAAGCCAGGGACCCAGACCAGTTCCTCGCTGGGCCAGTCCCCAGCAGAGTGGGCAAGGCACAGCTGTGGGACACCTGGAGAAAGGAGGTTTGCCAGAGTCAGCCTGCCCTCCACACAACTCTGGGAAACCACTGTCCCATCTAGGGCAGCTGAAGTCAGACTCAGGGTGGTCTCTCTGCACGGGGGGCAGCAGCAGCAGGTGAACCATGTGCTGTCTTCTTGCCTGGCAGTCAACCCTGGGGAACACTGACCACTGAGAAAGTCTTCTTTGAGAGCCATGAATATAGCCATTCCATAAAGCACAAGTTCAAGACCAGAAAGCACGGCTTTCTTGGCTATGTAGGCACAGGTTCAAGGCCAGGGCCCAGGTGGACACTTGGGATGGATGGATGGATGGACAAATGATTGGATGGGTGGGGCACGGGGCTTCCCTTTCTAATATTCCCACTGGGGGACCTCACAAAGCAGTCTCTCGGCTCTATCCCCTTCTCTGCACTGTGCCTCCCCTGGGCTCTTAAAACTGTTTCAGAGACAAGATGGTCCGAAGCCCACCCCAGCTTGAGGGCAGGACTTCTGTAGACATTTATTCTCCATCTTGTAACGTAACAGAACCTCCCCATGCTCATCTTATGCTGCCTTGCAGCTAATTTCCTGGATTTCTATGTATAAAATAAATCATTTAACAAAAACTCTGTATCTACAGTGTATGAAACAAAGGAAGATTTCAAAGCCCATTAACTCACAGAGATGGTATGTTACCAGGAGAATATGGGCTGTATAATTAAAACAATTTAAATCCGATTATAAAAAGACAGTGGGCTTTACTGGCTGCCACCACCTCACTAATGGAAAGAAAACCAATATCTTGAGTTTTTAAATTACTGTGAAATTATGAATTAGAACACGCATGAAGCCCCACTCCACTGCCCCATGGCACTGATAAGATGAGATGAAATACTCCTAACAGGGAGCGGAACCCAGTGTTGGCTCAGAGCTGTCTGACACCAGAGGTGTCTGGTGGCCATGGCCTGAGTTGGGAAAGGCCCTGTGACCACCAGTGGGAGGCATCTCCCGGAGTCAGCAATTCCGGGCTCTCTGCATCCTCTGTCTGGAACCACAGAGGGACAAGCACCCAGGAGAGGGCCAGGGACCAGAGGATGGCTCAGGGCCCAGCCATGGGGCCCCAAAGTGTGGTCTGAACCAGGACAGCCTGGAGCTGCAAGAAATGACAGCAACACAGCCTTGTTAGCCAGGCACCTGCTGGAAGCCAGGGAAGGAGGTCAAGTGGTCACCAAGGGCCACTGGCCAACAGCTGCTCCTGGGCCCAGGGAGCTCCACACAGGTACAGGTGCCAGCTCATGCAGTCTGGCTATCTCCACAGAACCTGGGTCTGATCCAAGGTCCCTGAGGGTACAGGGTGAACCCTCAGGGATGCTTGGGCTGGGAAGGAGCAGGCGCCTACTGAATGCATACACTGGAGAGACACTGTTGCTTCAGAATCTCAGAATGATTCCCCAGCGTCAAAGTGGGTGTTCCCACTTGACCGGTGAGGAAACTGAGGCCGAACCCCTAAAGGAACATGTGCTCAACCACACAGCAGGCAGAAGCAGAGGAGGGAGGAGCAGCCATGCAGTGCCCAAGGCATCGGGAACTTCCTACTGCCCCAACCAGCCTGTGGTGGGCCCCTCGGGGCCAGATGCCAGGGTCAGAAGGAGCCAGAGGCCTCCCAACACAGAGTCCAGTGATGCTACCTGGTGCTGGGGATAAACTGAAGCAGCAGCCCCTCCAACCCCAGCCTCTTTGGGGGTCAGAGTTCACCTACAGGATGTGATTTCCACCCCACTCCTGACACCTGAAATCCCACCATGGGGCCACAACGCAGTCTGGCAGAACCTAGTCTCTCAATGGCTTCTGTGGCCCTGCCATGTCCACCCAGCTCACCCGACACACACACACACACACACACACACACACACACCCACACCCACCCATGACGGCCAGCATGGGTCTCCCTTCCCCTGCTCACCAGGTGAGACCCTGCCAGACCTGCTGAACAACCAGAGAGGCTGCCAGGACCTGCCCTACCCCCTTCCCTGATTCTACTTCCTGTTCCTGCAGGGTGAGTTCTGAGAACACCACCGGCCTTCAGCTCCAGCTCTGGGCTGTGTAGAGAGGGGCCAAGGCTAAGATATCTTGAAATGTTAGGCCATCTTGACACAAGACAGCTTATATGGTATATAATGTGGCTCTCTCTCAGGAGGCTGAGGCAGGAGGATCACCAAGTTCTAAACTAGCCTGGGATTCACAGTGAGCTCAAGGCCAGCCTGAACTACACAGCAGGCCCTGCTGTCTCAAACAAATAAATAAAGTGACCTGGGTAACCCTCTTGGCTGCCTCTGCCACACCCTCCTCTGTGGCCTCGGGACCATCCTGGAGGAGGCTCTACTTTTCCACAGGAACTGTAAGGCCTGCTGGTCTATTTCTATTTTACTTCTCTGCGAGTCAGATATACAAGCATACAGATGGGGACCAGACATATTATCAGACAGCCACTCAACAATCTACCCCTGCAGGTGCCAGTAGAGGCCTGTGGGGCCAGAGATGCAGACCTCATGGTGCTGGTGCCCACAGATCTCAAAGACATACATGGGGCGGGTCACCAACCCAGGCACAATGGTGTGCACAGCACAGCAGCAAGGAGGTGGCCTCCTGGGAAGCCCACCCAGTGAGACGGGGCAGAGAGGGTCTGAGGTGGGGGCAGGCAGCCAGGGGGCAGCAGTGCCAGCTTCTCCCCGAAGCCCGGCCCCTGGAGCCCACACCACCCACTTGGCCCTGGGCTCTCCATCTCTCTGGCTCCAGGGGCAGCCTCGGAAGGGCCCCTGAGGCATTGCCCTCTGTGCAACCTTGGAAGGCTTCCTGGAAGTGGAGGCCCTGGGCATGGGGCAGGACCTTCTGCCCCTCATCCACCAAGGGGCTTGTACTGAGCACCTACAATCAGCCACTCTGGTCACACAGCCATGAACAGGACCTTTCTCTACCCTCACAGACCAGACAAGCATCATGGATAAATTTCCAGTGTCATCGTGGCCAGGTAATGTGCCGAGAAGGGAAAGGATGCTTAGGTGGAGAGCAGCAGGTCCCTACAGCAGGCCTTTTGGAGGAAGGGGACCTGAAGCAGTACTGATCGCTGACAAGGAGCCTGATACGAAAAGCTCTTCCAGGTGGTGTGAAAGGCACATGCAAAGGTCCTAGGGTATTTGCATGTTGGCCTGTTGGAGGGGCAGGAAAAAGGCCAGCATGGCCAGAGTGGCAAGCTCAAGTGTGGCAACAGAAGCAAATATGATCAGCCTTTGTCAGGCACTTAAGGGCCTGCAGGGCCTGCTGAAGGGCTGCTTCTATTCTCAGCACAAGGGGAGCCACTGGAGAGTTTTATCAGGAAAGCAGAGATCTTCTGACTGCTGCATGGAGGTAGCCTGGAGGGGAAAGCAGAAAGCAACCACTGAGGAGGTGGCCTCAGGCGTCCAACTGGGGCTGGGGTGAAAGACAGGACAAAAGCCAGGCATTGAGGCTCAGGAATTGGGTGGGGAGTTGGGCACTGGCTCAGCTGCCAACACACACCCCACCCCACCCCTTCCTGAGCAACGCAATGGCCCCAGCTACCTGCTGCCCCAGCAGAGTTCTATGACATCGTCCTACCCACCGACACCTCTGCTGCTCACAGCACTGGCTCACAGCAGCCAAGGACAGCAGGGCCCTGGGCAGATGGCTGAGGTTACCAGGCTCTGAGCTGCCTGGACTTCAGACACCTCTGATGCGGCCCCTTCATGGGCAAAAGCTCCAGGCTCACCCAGAGCCACAGTGCTGGGCAATGCTGATGGTCATGTCCACTCCAGCTCCCGACTTTGGCAGGGCATCCAGAACAGGCAGTGAGTGTCCCCACCCCTCCAGCAGGCTCGGGTGACATCAGGACAATAACGGGACAGCCCCCTCCCAAGCTGCCCCGGCTGCCAGATGCAGCAACGCTCTCCATGGTCCTTAACACAGCCTGGCGAGGGAGCCACTTCGGTACCCACTTTGCAGGCAAGAAAGCTGAGGCCCCACAAGGTTAGTCCCTTTCGAAGTCACATCAGAGGGGCAGTGATGAAAAGCATGTGCAAGGGGAGTCTGAAAAACACAGCGAATGCTATCTTTTTTAATTTACTACAGTAAAAGACATGTTGCCATGAGTCCGCCTTAAAATACTTCTCCTGGCTTTGAACATATTTATCCCATCCTTCCTGCCACTTTCTGAAGCAGCTCTGCAAATCTCATTTCAGGAGTGACTTTATGAGGTGGGATCAAAAATACAGTGAATCCTGTTGCCAAATACCAGCTAATGGAAATGTGGGCTGGTAAAAACAAGACACTGTGTCCTCACCCATCTTAGTCACTGGTCTGGCACCACGCGACTTCTGGCTCTTCCCCAAAGTCAAAATGACCATGAAAGGTGTTATGGCTTATATCTAGATGTCCCTCCCAAAGCTTCATGTGGGTTTTTTCAGAGGTGACTGAATCTAGAGTGTGTGACGCTGGGATTAAGGGTGTGTGATTACCAAATCAGAACACTGACTGGCTTGGCACCACTCTAAGCAAAACAGCCTAGATACAATTTTTAAAAAGGGCAGAAAGAAGCTGCTAGGGTCCCTTGCTTGCTCTCGCCTGCCTGCTTGCCATGGACTGTTTCTCCTCTGTGACGCCCCTCTGCCATGCCATCCGTGCCTTGGAGCCAGCCGACTATGGACTCAGACCTCTACAAACTGTAAGCCAAATAAACCTTTCCACCCTTAATTCTGAGTGTCGAGTATTTTGTCTCAGCAATGAGAAAATTAACCAACAATAAAAGGTAAATATTTTGAATCAATAAAAGACATGGTGGCCACCCACCACACCACAACCAAAGACACTCAGGAAAGAGGACTTCAGAACTGCTTCAGAAAGTGTTAGGAATGAGGACCCACCCTCAGAACCACACAGAAACCTAGTTTTCTCCACATCAAAAGGCCATCATGTTGGAGGTCAGGACTTCAGCAAAACATTCAGCCCATGGTAGCTCTAGGTCCTCGGCAGCCTGGCCTTGCCTTTGCCAGGCCCTCTCCACACCGGGCGTCAGAGCTCAGATCCATGCTGACCGGAAAGGCCCCCGAGTGTCACAATGCATGGAGACCTCAGGAAAGAGCAGGAGGAGCAGCAGAGTAAGGTGAGGCATCTGCAGCAGCCTCCTTGTATGAGCTATCACGTGCACACACACACACACACACACACACACACACAGGGCAGGGACCTCAGCCAAGCTTGCATGGGCAACCAGGGATCCAACCCACCCACCTCAACAGGTGCCTCCTCAGTGCTCCCCACTCACCACACTCCCCCTGCTGCCCAGCAGGTCTGGCCCCAGGGGAACACAGGTACCAGTGCCCACCTCAGCTCCTGGAAGCCCTTACCAGGTGCCCAGGAGACACCGAGCTGAGGCCCAGGTGCTCACAGAGCTCAGCCCCGTCACCACCCCTGCTGGTCCCAACTGGGGCTTGGTGACAGGCAGAGCCACCCTCCACTCTGGGCCCTGGCTGAGGTTGCAGATGCCCAGACTGAGGCTCGGAGAGAGGAAGCCACATTTCCTTTTTCTTTCTTTTTTCTTTCTTGCAGTTCTACAAATGTAACCCAAAACGTTCTCAACCCCAGTCCCATTTTTTTTTTTTTTTGGCAGGGTCTAAGTCTCTAAGTTGCCCAAACTGGGTTCAAACTTGCCATCCTCCTGTCTCAACCTCCAAAGACCACACAGCTAATCAGTCAGAGTTGGGATTCAAATCCAGATCTGCCTGACCCTTTCTACCAAATAACCAAATAGGATGAGGGATACACCCCTGATGGCCAGGTCTCGGCCATTCCAAGGGCTCAGAGCAGGCAAGCTGCAGCAAAATTAAAACACCACACGGTGACAGGTGGCAGGTGCTCAAGCCTGGTGCACAGATGGCTCCAGGCCACCTCCACAGGAGCCACATGGTCAGCACCAGCCTCCTCCCTGTTCTCCTGAGACTTCTGGAAAGACTGTGGCTCCGCTCCAAGCCACAGCTGCCCTCAGGGCTGCAGGGACAGGCAGCAAGGGGAAGCCCATGGCCCCTGTGGGGCCACCAGGTTCACGACACACAGCTGCCCTTCCTCCCTCTGTGGCCAGAGCTGCCCCTGCCTGGCCCTTCTGGACAGGTGCCCAGCCAATCCCATGGCAGTGCCCTGTGTGGTCACCCCTGTTTGACAAGGGAAACTGAGACCACCAGCCAGGCACAGCAGAGCAGGACTGGGAGCCCCAGAACACCCAAGGGAGGGCAACACCTCATGACCTGTTGGTCCCAGCAGAGGAGCAAGGTGGGGACAAAGCAGGGCAGGCCAGGGTCGACATCCTGCAGCTGGCCCCAGGACCACACTGGTAACAACCAACTTTCCTCCTCGGGAACCCCACATACACAATGTGCACCCAGAAACAGGCAGAAGGAGCCACCTTACCACCCAGCCACTCGGCCTGAGCTTCGGCCAGGAAACCCACTGCAAAGAATCCAGGGAACCCAGAGGCAGGAACGGTGCACACAGACCCAGCCTCCATCCCAGGTCCAGGGCCTGTGAGAGTGGCCAGCATCCTCAAGATAATGCAGGGTCCCCACCCTAGAGGCAGAGCCCACAGCAAGTGCAGAGCCACCAAGCCAGCTGCAGGAAGGCACTGGAGTCGATCAGCTGATGGAGAATGCGGCCTGGAATCCAGCTTTTGTTTTGTGTTTCAAAGTGATCTTACTGACAAACAAAATTACGTGTACTTATCACATCCAACATAATGGGAGCGTACAGTGTGCAATGGTTAAATCTAACTAACTGCCCGAAGAGTACTTAACCCAGCTAACACTTCTGCAGTGAGAACAGTTAATATCCACTCCCCTGGCATTTTTCAAGAATATAGTGGAGTATCACTGACCACGCTGGCCACTCTGCATGCACACAGAGCTCCTGCACAAACTCTGACCTGGGGCACCTATGTATCCCAGAACCAGGCTCTCCGCCCCGGTCCCACATATCCAGCCTCTGCCCCTTGTGGCTAAGAAACTTCTAGCTCAAGCTTCAGAGGCCTGGGCCTGTCCAGGCCTTTGTGCTGAGGATACAGGTGGGCAGACAGAAAAGTCGGAGTGAGAGCCCTAGGGCTGCCGGGAGGCCCACAGGAGTGAGGAGAAAGGGTGTGCAAAGAGGACAGATAGAGAAATGAGTGGGCCCCAACCAGGATGCAGTGCTGGGGTCTCACTATGTGGCCCAAGCGGACCTTGAACTCAGGGCGATCCTCCTGCCTCAGCCTCCAAAGTTCTGGGATGACAGGCATGTGCCACCACATCTGGTTTCCAAATGATTTTTTATATTTTGTTTCTTGGGTGCTGTTGCTGTCATGAGTCACCAAGGGAATTAGGGGGCTGTTTGGCACCAACAGGAAGTAGGCACTACGTAGTTTACCAAACATCTCCACTTCTCCCCCTTGCCTGGCACATAGGAAGCTGCCCTGTGACTGGTGGTGGCAATCTGGTGAGTTCTGGCCATGGAGGCAGAAACAGAAGCGATGTAGGTCACATCCAGGCTGAACCACCATCCAAGCTCTCTTCCCATCTGGCCCAGGAACTGGCACCAATCAAGCACCAGAGTGCCTTGAGGACCCAGATCCCCAGATGACCCATGATGGAATAAACTGCTGTGGCATCCCACTGCTAAGAACTGGGACTGGTTGTTACTGAGCATAACTTAACCCAGGGTGACTGATACAATGGGAAATGCAGAACAAAACCAAAGTCTAGGGACAAACAGGCATGGCTGTGGGTGGCAAGTCCAAGCAGAATCCCATTCAGGGGTCACTGGGATGGGAAAATGTGAGAAGCAGCAGTACAGACTCAACACACTGACTTGTTAGGTGAAAGCATTTTCTGGGGACCTGTGTTATCTTCCCACCACTGTGACCAAACTCTCAACATAAACAACTACAAGAACCTGGGAAGATGATCTGCTTGCCCCTATGAGCCAGGCTGAGTGCCAAGGGCTGGCTTTGCTGCCTCCAGGAGAAGCTGGGAAATGGCCCCAACATGCTGCCCTGGGCGGAAGCTGGTTAAATCCACGTGGTACCAGGAATGGGGATACCAGCATCTCAGAGCCAGCACAGGGAAAGAGGGTCCCATAGGCCTGTGGCTTGCTAACCACATACCTGGTGTGACGTGCCCATATGCCCACTGCCAGGTACCCCCTGCCTCCCAAGCTGGGAACCTCCTGAGCCCAAGACAGAGTATAGGGGTATCACGTCTTTAAAAGAAGTGTGAGTGCTCACGTGTGTGTTTGAGCATGTGTGTGCATGTGGCTGCCCACGTGTGTGTGCCCCAGCCATTCCTCTACCCAATCACAGGCTTGTAGGGGCCCGGATGGCTCCAATGTCCAGCCAGCCACAGCAGGGGCCACTCATGCCCGCTGCCTCATCCATAGCCATCTTCAGCTTTAGCAGCAGCCTGAGGGCCAAGGAAGAAGGGCCAGGTCATGGTGTCATTGGAGAACACAGGTGAGGACGTAGAGACCTCCCAGGCCTAGAGAAGGGCACAGCACTGGGTTCAGGGTCCCTCCGGCCTGCCTGTCTACGACAGAGGATGCCACCCAGCAAACAGGCACAGCAAGCCACGCAGAAGATGATGGAAGTGGAGAGAACCCTCAAGCTGACAATGTGCTCCACTACAGTGGGCACAGACGGGTGTGCCAATGTAGTAGCAGCATAATGGCCCACAAAGACACCCACGAGCTGTTGCCTGGAACTGAGAACTCGCCAGGCTAGGTGGGAAAGGAGAGTTAAGGTTTCAGACAGAAGTCAGTCTGCAAATCAGCAGCCTTAAAACAGCAAGGTCACCCTGGGTTATCCAGGGGGGCCCAATACAATCACTAGGACCCCTGGAAAAGAGAAAGAGGAAGAAGAATTGAAGGAAGGAAATGGGACAGAAGCAAGGTTAGGTGATATGAAAGGACCTGAGCCACCATCCAGGGCCTTGGAGACAGAGGGAGGGGGCCCAGCAGCATCCGACAGCTGTAAGGCCAGGGGCCTATTCCTCCCTAGGCTTCACAGGAAATCAGCCCTACCCAGCTTGATTTGGGGCAGGGAGACCCACATCAGGCTTCTGGCCTGTGGAATCACAAGATGATACACTTGCATTGTTTTAGCCAACTAACTTCGGGATGACATCTATTTAAGTGCCAAGAGAAAACTAATCCAGCTGAGGGGATGCAAGAATAGCAGGGATGCTTGGAGCCCCTTCTGTGTCTGGGTGAGTGAGGCCACTGGCAGGCTGCAGGCTGGGCCTCCATGGAATCCAAGGTCCTCCCCAAAGCACAGGCAAGTGCTCTCCCTCCGAGCCGCACCCCGGTCTTGACCCTGCCTTCCTAAAACCCTCCTGTCCCCATGCAAGCAGCAAGGAGCCTGACTCACGCTTCCTGTCTACCTTTTTCCTTTTCTTCTGCCTCTTTCTTAAACTGCTCTTTCCAAACTGTGACAGAGCAAACCCAGCACACCCAGTAACTCTCGCCTTTCACTTGCAGACAAGACTGTGGCAAGAGAAGGCCCCTGTTCGCTCATCCTTTTGTGCACTTATATAACCTTCCACTTGAACGGGCACTTTAAAACAATACGAAATTTTTTTTACTTAACAAATTGGTATCTCTTCTTGTATCTGGAAGACAAATTTTTACACTGATTATTAACATGGACTTTGCCAGGTAAATCTAAGGTACATATTAGAGATTACAATGTCCTTGATGTGTTATTATTTACTGACTTTAAATCTCAGCAAGCACATATTTTATTAAATGCGATCCATTTTTTTCACATGGACTGACCAACTGTCTGAAAAAGGTCATGTTTGTAAGCAGCTTTTACAAAATCAGCCTGAAGAAATGACAGGTGTAACTGTCAGAACTCGCCCCCACCCCGATTCTTGTTTTCTTCATAAATACTTAATTCTGCATAGATCAACATAAATGATTTCATCTCTAAAAAACTGCACATTGGAAAACATAGGCAGCCACTAAGAGTTCAGATAGTTCACAGTGGTTTCAGAAAAAGCCAATGATATGGCAAATGAATAAAAAGGAGGATATGCAAATGATAAAAAAGGGCTCTCTGCAATCCGAGGGAGGAAAAAAGACTAGAAGGAAATGACAGCAGTAGAACTCAAAGTGCTTTCCTGCACCTTCCACATTTTTATCCAATGAGCATGCACTGGCCTCTTTCTTTTTTACATTTTTAAAGCAACACAAGACCACTGTAGCAACACATTTCTCTTATAATTGGAAGGAAAAGAGTAAAAGAGTAAAAGCTAAAAACAAAAAGGTCACACAGGGTCCTCTCTCAAGGAATTCACCCCTTCAGAAACCATGTACAGTAGCTGAAAACATCAACAGCCTTGAGAGATACTGAGGATTCGCAGCTGGGCCAGAGAATGGGAGGGAACTGGGGTTTATGAGCACCTACCACTGGCCCAGGGCAGAAGATTTATGCATGACTCACCTCATTCAATTCTCCCAATAACCCCGGGAAGCAGGTGCACAGTTACTGTATTCGAACCTTTTAACAGATCTGGACAACCTCAGAGCAGGGCTAAGACTCCCCCAGCAGGAGCAGGATTTTGGCTAGAGCTCTCCGGGTTCCAGCGACCACAATCTTCTCCCTACCACCTCTCAGACCCAAACAGGCAGCGATGCTCCAGTCCAGGGTCCCTGGAGCAAACTAGGCTCAACCAGTCTAGAGGCCTAAGCCAGGCACTCCACCACACCGAGTCTACCTTCCAATGTGGCAGTGAACATCCAGGCCCTGGAGAAAGAGACAAGGTGGCCACTAGGCAGAGGTCAGGCCGCCAGGTGGATGAGTGCCCCACAGAACACAGCCAAGGAGGGAAGTGGCCAGCTGAGTACCTGCCCACGGAGCCCCAGGCCAAGAAGGAGGCTGCTGCACACCACTCTCCCCTTCAAAGGCCCAAGGGGGCTGACTACTCTCACTCCTCAGAGGCCCCAAGGGCTGTGCAAGGTCAGGAGACAATGTAGACTTGTACCCGTGCAACACCTAAGGCAAAAGCAGGTGGCAGCTTCCACCATCATGCACCCTCTGGCAGCAGGCGCCCCAGCGACAGCACCTGGCCCCCAGCCCTCTACCCACACCACTGCCAGCCCTCAGGTGCACAGAAACTCTCACCCTCCTCCCGTTCTGAGACTGGGTCCGCCTACCAGCCTTGGAGACAGAGGACATTCTTCCAGTGATTCAAACAGAGAAACAGAGGCCTGGAAAGCAAGATCTCAACCCAAAAGAGGCCCCTTTTGGAGCTCCTTTTGGAGCTTTTTGCACCAGGACAAAGATACACTTGGGGAGTGAAGGTCAAGTCGCCCATAGCTGTGTTTCCCTTGGCTTGTCCTGATTGTTTGAATTGTTTCATTAACTGACAAGTTAAAAGTCAGATTCTACACTACAGTCCAAGTCTGGCGCTACTCATAAACACATATATGCGCATCTACACTACTTTCCTGAGGCAGAAGAGAGGCCCCTTCAGTCCCTGGGGAACTGCAGATGGGGACTGACCAGTACCAGTACCGAATGAGCACGGACAGTGGACACTGCAGAGAAGAAGGTCAACAGCAAGTGCCAATGTGATGCAGACCTCAGGCAAGGTCCCCAAGCCTGGCTCCTGCAAAGTGCGATGAGGGCACCTACAGAGGAAGTCCAGGGGCAGGAGGCATCTGGAGATGGGGAGTCTGGTGGGACATGCCCAGAGGAGGGCAGGGACTCCTCTTCCTTGCACTTCAGTGGACATCAGCCAAAGCCAGAAGAAGCAGTTCCCACTACAGCAACACCAGCCTCACCCCACTCATCGGCTCCCCAAAAACAGCACTGCAGACTCCAGGTCTGCGCAACCCCCTCTGCAGAGGTAGGCAGTCCCCACCCCAGAGATGGCCCCCAGCTTCTCTTCTGCTTCGAGCAGGACACCCGTGAGGCCTCTCTTCCGGGGAAGCCCTGCCTAGCACCTCTCTGACCTTCTGGACCACATCTACCACTGAGTCACCCTCTCCCCAGGGGTCCCAGCAGACTGGCAGCCAGAGGATAGCTCCATGGCAGCAGGAGGAACTGTTGGCGAGAGCACTCCGTCTGCCACCTTCTCCCCATCCCACCACCCTGATGCTTCTCTTGCCAGGGATCCTTGCATCCTGTTCCCCCGGAAGAACCCATCTAATCTTAGCACCCCAGGGCACAGGCTGCTGAGCTGAGCCTGTGCTTGTGGGGGACTGGAAGAGCCCTAGGCCCTGACCATGAAGCAGTGGCTTGGGGGAAGAGCCTGGCTCCCAGAGCAGCCAGGTGGGAGAGGAGGGGTCAGAGGAGGAGAGAAAAGCAGAGGGGGTGGCTGTCACGCACACCTGTTGCCCCTGCCATGGAGCCGGAGCCCAACCGACCAGAGACCAAAGGAGGTGGCAGCCCAGACGCGAGATAGGATTTTCCCGCAGCCAGACCTGGCCCAGCTCCACTTCTTTCCTGGGCAAACAGCGCCCACCTCCGGCCCAGGCAGCGGCAGAGAAACCGGCTGCTCCAAACCTAGAGGAGAATCTCGGCGGACACGAGGGCCCAGGCATCACCGAGGGCCCTGGAACTCGCTGGGCGCCCGCCAGGCTGCACATCAAGAGGGCACGGAGGGCGAGCTCGGTCGCCGATGCTCCAGGCAAGAAAGACATCGGGCTATGTATGGAAGACCAGGCGGGATGTGCAGCACAGGTCCCTGGCGCGCAGACACCCCCACCCACAAACAGGCAAGAAACAAAGACCGCCTGAGCCGAACGCCTGCGCGCCCACCCCGCAGGGAAGGAGAGCGTTTGAGGAGCCTCCCCTCTCAGCTCCCCGCCTTCTGGGCCCAGCAAGCCGCTGCTCCCAGCGAGTGGCACCAGCCACACAGGCGCACAGGGGACTCAGCTGTTCACCGAGGCTGCGCAGTTGCTCACCTTCCTGCACGGCCTGGAAGGGGTTGTTGGCCTCGATGACCTTGATGGAGTAGGTGATCTTCTCACTCTGCAGGATGTCATCGTTGAGGCTCAGGTCGGACACAGCCAGCTGGAACACCCTGTCGTCCTTGGCTGCGCTCTCCTCGAAGATGGCACCTGGAGGAGCAGAAGGGTCAAGACCCGGGCCTGGAGAGGGCCCTAGCCCTCTCCTCGGCTCAGGCGCCTCGGGACGGAGAGCCACCTGGTGGGGGGAGGTCCGGCCTGGGATTTCTGTTCAGGTACTTTAAGGCTGTCCCCCATAGCCCACATAGGGTGCCCCCGGCCCAGCACACATGTGCACACAGTTGACATGAGTGACGCAAGCACATCCCACATGCAGCCTCCAGTCAGTCACACACATAGCTCACACCCAAGGCACCGCATGTAACAGCCATGCCCAGTATGACTGACTGTGCCAAGCTGGGATGTCATAGAGCAATACCCAAATGTCCCTAACGTGGTTCCCTAAGTCCCATCCCTGAAGCCCAAAAGTTCTGGGGAGGACAGCGTCTCCCAGCCCAAGCCCAGGGTGCAAGGATGCCTCCTTTGCTGCGTGCGTCCTGTCCGAGGCGGAGGGAGCTGGCCGCAGAGACCACAGCGGGCTCCACTGGCAGAAGAGGCTTCTGCGGGCACAGGGCCTCGAGTGGCCGAGACAGCGTCCGGCCTGGCGCCCTGTTCTCCTGCCCTCCCGCTTCCTCTTCCTGCGTAGGTGGTGGAAGGAGTAGGGGCGAGACCGTCCCACAGACCCCTGCACACTCCCTTCCGACCGGCTGAGCGTCCGGAAGCAGCGGCTGTTGCGAGGCCCCTCAAGCACCGCGCGGCCCCTCTGGGGCGCCCTCTGGCCGGCGCTGTGCGCCGCTTCCGCGGTCTCGGCGCCCACCGTGGGGACAGGTGCGCCTCGGCGGGGCCGACCTTGTAGCCTGGGCAGCTGGGGAGTCCCCACCCCACCCACCGCCAGGCCCCAGGGTCGCGGAGGTCCCTGGGCTTGGCCCGATGTGCCCCGAGTTGAGAACTGGGCGCGAGAAGGGAGGCCCGGCTCCTCGGTTCTTCGCAACACTTGGAGCCGCAATGCCGACCACCAGACCCGCGCAGCCCGGGGGCGGGAAGCAGGTTCGGCCCGACCCCTGCAGGGGACGTCGAAGTTTCCAGAGCCAGGCCGAGTTCCTCACCATCCCACGCCACCCTGCAACCCTGTCTGTCCCGTCACCACCACCACCACCACACCCCACCCCACCCCC